>JAQFVV010000040.1:3057918-3405418 GCA_028023455.1 Epiperipatus broadwayi
TTATAGCATAAGTAATAAAGGAAAATATAAATGTATTCATTTGAATCATTATTACTATTAAGCACAATATTTATAAATTATTTTCTAAAGACTAGAGCAGAGGAAAAGGAGAAAAGAAAATTTACTGACAGGTTTGAAACAGTAGCATTATAAAGAAACAAAAACTTACATGTGATTCATTTGATTGACAGATTAACTTATAACATTAAGATAGGGAGAAAGTTAAAAGTTCATGTAACACAGTTACCCTTCTTTCTTCATCTGGCTTGGCTTCTCACGATGGTATTTCTGACGAACATAGGCGCGCATTTGAAATTTACTTGGAAGGCATAGTCAATTTGGAGATTGGAAGCTGGAAATTGTGAAGCACATAAAACATGATCAGTCAGCGGTATGAAGATTCAAATTGGCAGGACAGAGATCAGCTCCTGGCACTTAGCCCATCGACATTACGGTTTACTGGTGGACTTCTTAACAAAAGTTGTGGCGATTTTTCTAGCAACTGCTGTGCTGTTTTGAGACGATCTACTCTCAGCCACGTCAAAAGTTAGAATGTTAGTTTTTTCTAAGATGGCCATGGTTGACCTTTCTGCCTGGTTTTTGTTTTAGGCTCCGCCTACTTTTCTCTAGCCTTCAGCAATCCAGCTTGATCATACAATATCAATTATCCATTTCCATTGTTCTGTTTTCAGCTATCTTTAACTTTAATACGCAATTTTAAATTGACAAAGTAATTACAAATATAAATTCCTTATCTAATTTCGAATACAACTTAATTACTCTATACATTTGTACAATACAGATTTTAATTAAAAACACTGATCAAAGGAATGTGACTTTTGATCAGTATTTTTAAACGACTTTGTATAATTCTAAAAGGCTAAAATTTAAGCAAATACACCCGCAATGAAACTTTAAATTAAGCTGATATAAATTCACAAACCACGCACACACGAATATTATTTCATGATTTGTGATATTTATACACGGAATCTTTACATATTTATTTACAAAACTTAAAATATATAGCTAATTTTTATATGACTTGAAATGGAAAAAATCCCATTGCGGGCAAATAGTAGTTCGAATTATCGTACTTAAAAACACATGAAACTAAGATCGGTTCTTCGATCTGTCTGTTTCAATATATATATATATATGTGTGTGTGTGTATAATAGTTTATTCTTATAGATGTATATGCTAATGTTATTTACTTATATCCTCTAAAGAAATTTTTCAATGTTTCAAATAGCAACATTTGAGAAGATAATCAGCTATGTTCTTGCTAAAAAAACTTGATGTAATCAGATAGCTCCAGAATTCAATTGAGACTCAGCAAGCACATTTACCAAATTATTATTAAATATGTTGGAAATTTCAACCTAATCTTAAATCTTGAATGCAAATGTAAGATAATTCCATATAAAGGTGGTATCATCCTTTTCTTATCAAAATCTCTGCTGTGGATCAAAAGCCTGATTGTTTTTAAAGTCAGCTGTTTAAAAATCTGATTGGCTGTCTGAGAAACAACTGTAGCGCATGTGAAAGACTAGCAACCTTTCAAATATTACTAAATTCAATTAGCTTAATGTGTGTATATATATATATATATATATATATATATATATATATATGGGAATTAATTAGTCGAAATAATATGAATAAATTGTATTTTATATTTGTAACTGTTAATAAAAAGTAGGTGGTCACCAAACTCTAAGTTTAGATGATATTTAAACTAACATTCAATGACATTGCTCAAAATAGAGTGTAATACTCATATATTAGTTAGATTTTAAATATCGTTGTCTTTCTGAAGTCAGATTATATATATATTATTACTTTGATAATAAAGCTAATAATGTACATGAATGCAGTCTACACTTAAACAATATCAATAACAAACAAAAATCTCAATCTGTTGTCAAGGCGATCTTCTTGACAACAGATTGAGATTATTAGCTCTTATTGATATTGATATTGTTTAAGGGTTGACAGTTTTATGTATTTACACACACACACACACACACACATATATATATATATATATAGTGTTTTATTTTTAACGAGCTGCAAAATTATCTCAAATTAATTTTTATAATTTGTAAGTACTAAATATCCATAGCTTATATAAGTACTGAATATGCATAGCTTTGTTTCATTTATAAAAACTAACTTGAGTTAATCTTATAAGTTGTTAAAAATGGGATGCTGTCTCATCCCTATGATATAAATATATAAATCTACGATTTGAATGCATGATTTTTGGACTATTCATTCTCCATTCTATCTCAAAAAACTGATACACATGTCCACACTCATGGAAAATACATACATGATCACCATAGTAGGTATTTCATGCAGAACCAGTACTCATAAGTTAGGCCAGATCATAATATCCTATTTATATATACAATCAGTGTACAATTTATATTAAAATTGTAAGCAATTCCTCAAACTTTAATGGATAGGCTTCAATCTTCTCACTATTCCAACTATTCAACCATCCATTTCACTAAAAAATGATGAGGGAATGGTAAAAGCCCTTGCCAGATTTGATATTATAGTCATATCCATGTAGACATTATATCTCTCCTATTAATATATATATATATATATATATATATATTAATAGGAGAGAGATGGGCTGAACTATACTAAAATGGAATCTATTTCCTAAGCAATATGTAATTCTACAGCAGTATTTCATTTGCTTATACTGAATGTTTCATCCTCCATTTTATCTCAAGCTACTGATTTACACATATGTGTAGTCATGTGGATCAATTTTTTGAGATGAAATGGAAGATGAATAGTCTGAAAAATCCTGAGTTCAAATCCCCCTATTTACATATATAGTAATAATAAAAAAGTCAGATGTCACATGACTTATATATAGCTTGCACTTACAAATATGTAAAATTAAGAGCATGCTAATGAGCTCTAAACAAACTTTTTTTATTTATTTATGATAAATGCTACTACAAAAGAAGGCATTCAAATCATATAGGAAACATTCAGTATAAACAAATAAAATACTGCCTTATATATATATATATATATATCTGTTATATTTTCATATTAGAAAAGAAAATTAAGTTTGTTATCATAATTATTTTATTCACTTGGAAAGCTATAAATTTAGTAATTAGAGTTGATACTATATTTTTTCTGTGTTCTTTATTTAAAAATTTATAAAAGAATTCATAATTAGATTATCTTTGTGAAATAATTGTTAAAATTAGATTAGTATTTGTTTTTAAATATATGATTGAGGTGACAAATTCAATAACTGTCTGATATCTAAAGTGAAAAATTCTTTTTCTAAATCATATAAACCTAGTAATTTAGTAATATTTGTCTGCCTTAATAATGATATTGGAATATTTTATATCTAATAACTAGTTGTTATACTTCAGGATGTGGTTCTTCTTCTTCTATAGTGGATGGTTCTTATCCAAGTTACAAATACTAAAATTAAGCAATAATACAATTTAAATGTAAGCCTTATTTTAAATTATATGGACAAACTTCAGCAAAAGATCTTGCAGACAATTATTGGACTGTGAAATAAATACTATACATTATGTTAAGCACATATTGGAAACCTAACTAAAATGGAAAAGCAATCAACAATTGTTCATTACAAATGCTTACACATATGGTTTACAATGAATGAAACAATGATCACTGAATGTTTATCTAACAATTCATGGAGTTACATTTCTAGAGACTGTTTAAAAATACTAATGTGGAGAATCTCCTCAAGTTCCAAATAATTATGTGAGAGTTTTACCAGATCTCGGAACAATAGAATATTTTGGTTTAGAAGACTATGATATTGAAAGCATTTATATTTCTAAGTGCCAAAATTATTAATATTTGGATTCTCTTATAAATATCCTGCAAATTTTCTGCTTGTGGCACACCTCCAGTATTAAAAAATGGATATTATAAAAAGTAAATGTACATCTTACATAGCATTGTGATTTTGGATTTGAACTAAAAGATATAATTATCTTAAACTGAAAAAAGAATAATGAATTTGGAGTGACTTTAATGTCTCATGTGAAAAAAATCGTGACCCACCTCCAAAAATAAAAAAAATAGTTTTATTAAAATCATTCTGTTCAGAGGTGTTTCTGATAATATTGTAGTTTATGAATGTAATATTAGTTATTATATTATTGGAAATCATGAAATTGTCTACCTCAGCTAGGTACACAAAATCAAAAAAATTATTGTGGATCATTACCACATTTTAATAATGGTATATACATTAATGATTTGCTAATTTGGTTTTGAAGTGCGATCCCAAATTTGGCATAAATGGCAATCATATACTTATGTCTTCTTACTAAGGTGCTAAAACACATTTAATGGATGTTATGAAAAATTTGCCTGTGGAATGCCACCAAATTTTAAAAATGATATTTACATAATATATATAAACCTGATAGTAGAAAAGCTCAGTTATATTTAAAATATGATTAATATATAAATATTACACTCTATATTGAGTTTACAATTTTCATTAATCATTGTCTATTAACACCTAACTGTGATTTTAATAATATGGAAAATATAATGGATATTTCCATATTTTAAAACATTTGAACAATAACATCTGCTAAAATTATTAATTTGAGTTTGGTGGAAGAGTCCATTATAAAAATAAGGAAAGTAGGATAACTTATGAACTTTATATATTGTAAGAATTGAGCCCAGTACAATCCTTACCATATGTAAGTTTAGAGATAATATAAAAGGGGTGGGGGAGAAAAAATTGTCATTTATCTTAAAACTAAATAAATACCTAATAATTTCCTTGCATATTTACAATAAATATTTATTTACATATTTATAGTTATACAAATACATTTTTAAAATAATGACTGAAAATATATATTTCCTAATTTTGAAAGAAATCTATTATCACAATTTTATTTGGGTTTGAAATTATATTTTTTGTTTTGTATGTCAAATAAATGTTTAAATTTTCATAATATTATTTATTTAAAGTTAATGTTTGTTTATATTTTATGCTTGAAACGCAATATGATATAGCAATGAAATAAAAATTAAATTATAGGTTGAGTTACTATTAAGTACTTTAATTCTAGTTATGTTCATAAAAAATGTGTGTGTGGACTGTTTATAAATAAGATGAAGGAATATGTATATATATATTGTTATTATATTTAATGTTTTCATAGTTGTATCATATAGATAAATTATTATTTTTTGAGTTAAACCGTGTGTTATTTTCCATTACATACTGATATTTCGATAAACTAGCATCCATCATTGTCATGGTTAACTTTTGAAAGAAAATCATTAAATCTCAAACAGTAATAATGACTGAGTGTGAGAGGAGAAATGAGATTCAACTTGAAGTAGTTCAGCATTCAAAATATGAGGCTTATCAAAATGTTTATTTCCCTCAGTTTTTCACCTATTAATTTTAAGTTAATATTACAAAGCAGAGATAAAATGAGAGGTTTACACATAGCTGGAATATATTGTCCTTCTTCAGCCCTATTTAAACTAGTAGGTCTCTTTAATATTTCAATTGACTCTCTCATAGTTTTTAAATCATACCTTTCTAAATTAGAAAGTATTTTTGCATTGTCAAAATCAGATTTGTCACCAATTTCTAAAAAATGGAAAGTATAATCTGATGTCTTAATTTTCTGATTAAAAGCATTTCTGTGTTCTTTAATTCTGACATTTATTCAACTATTAGACTGGCCTACATAAACCTAATTTTGACAATGCAAAAATACTTGATAATTTGGAAAGGTATGATTTAAGAACCATGAGAGAGTCAATTGAAATATTAAAGAGATCTACTGGTTTAAATAGGGATGATGAAGCACAATGTATTCCAGCTATGTGGGAACCTCTCATTTTATCTCTGTTTTCTAAGATTAACTTAAAACTAATAGGTAAAAAAATTGAGGGAAATAAATCTTTGGATAAGCCTCATATTTTGGATATTGAACTACTTTAAGTTGAATCTCATTTCTCATCTCACACTCAACACGTTAATGTTTGAGATCTAATGATTTTTCTTTCAAAAGTTAACCATTACAATGCAGATACTAGTTCTTCAAAATATTGGTATGTAATAAAAAATAACATATGGTTTAATCCAAAAAAAAATAATTTATATATATTTGTTGTATACATAAATTTTTATTTAAAAATTATTTACTAGGAAATTAGTTATTCATTTTACAAATATTTAATGCAATATTTAGATGCTGAAAGATTATTAGTTGGTGTGTGTGTATGAAAGATAATTAGTTGGTGGGTATGTAAATTGATTTGGATAACAACAAAGTGGACAATTCATGACATGAAAATCTTGGTATTCCAAAAATGCTATGAGGATCATAAAGCAATAAAAAGATGAGAGAAAAAGACATATTTTAAAAGTTTTTATTATTATTGTTATTACTAATATTAGGCTTGCTTGCTGATATGCTTTGGCTAGTGAAAACCAATTCAATTTTTTTGTTTTGCTAATATTACTAAATTCAAGATAAAGAGAATCTTTATAATGCACAAAGAAACAAGGAGTGTATCAAAATGTATATTTAAGAGAGAAAAACATAAGAAGAATGACCTATCTAAATCTCTGGAGGATAGCAGCATCAATATCAAGGTATTTCCAAGAACTGTCATTTTCTGTTTTATATTGAACATGACTACATGGAAAAAAAATAAGCATTTAAATAATAAACTAAACAAGCTTGAGATTATTTTGTTACTCAAAGCAACACTTTTTGGCAAGGTTTCTATTATTCATCTTCTCATCAAAATCATTGGGGAAAACAAGAATTGAAAATAGTATTGGACTTTATCTAATGAAAACACATCATTATTAATATATATTTTTTGTGTGTTTTAATTTTTTTTTCCTTAGTGTTTTCCATCAAAATTGTAGAAAATGGAAAACAGGTATTTAATTTAACATTTAATTAACCAGTTCATTTATCCAGGCAGTGGAACAGCATTTGAGATTTCTAAACGTAAAATTTGCATTTTTCTCCCCCTGCTGAAAATTTCACAAAGCTTGTTTCATTTATGACATTAAAATTCATGTATATTTTCTAATATTTTAAATACAAAAAAATTCAAAAGATGTTAGGAAAATTGAATATGTGGTTTGTCAAAGCATACCAAGCTCCACAGATGATGGGTGACCATTATATATTTCATGCTTTCAAACTTTGTGATATTATTTTGAGAAAATATTACAATCATTAAGAAAATATTACAATGGACTAAAAACTTGATTTTTTGAAAAGTTTATAATTTTATTTGTATCATAAATTGTGTAATAATTATTAAAAATCAAACATAAATATTATTACATATATATCTTTTACATAAATGTTTTATTTTAAATATAAAAGAATATATTCTTCTAAATATTGTTACTCTAAAGATTACAGTCATGGGAAACACAGCTGTCTAGAAATGAGATCACTCAGCAGATTGTTATAATATTTAATGATATAAAAATTATGAAAAATTTTAAAACTTTTAAAGCATAAATTGATAGATTTAGTAGTTTTTAAAAATAATTCATTCAAATTTTTAAAACAAAGATTAAACAAAGATTTCAACCATATTGCAAATTAAATCAACATCTAAAATTTGATGATGTGACAGCATTTTGTTTTGATTAAAATCTAATTTTTAAAATAATTCTGAAAACCAAATGTCATTTTTAAAAAATTATTTAATTTCTAAACAAAAATATCTATCAAATGAAGTTAAATTTATTACATTATGATAAATAATAATGAGTTAATATCAAAATAAAAGTTGAAAGCTTAAATCTAATGAGAACAAAAAAAATCTGTCAGAATATTAACAGAAAAATAATGCTGCTAATGTACACTTATAGCTAACATATTTTAAAATTTCTTTATTAGAATTAATAGGTTAATTTAAAAATGCATAAATTTCTTATGAAACAAAAACTATCTAATTTATAAGGTTGTTATTATGATTAGTTGTGTTTAACTCATAATGATTTATGTAATTGTTCAAAATATGTTTCAAAGTTGAATGAGTTTTGCAGTCATTGTTCTTGTAATAACAAATGGTAATGTAGAATTTTATAGACTTAGAGAAAGTCATTAATATATATATATATATATATATATATATATATATATATATATATATATATATATATATATATATATATATATATATATATATATTGCATGTTCATCCATGTTAAAAACTTTTAATATTAATATATTGACATTTAGAGCTTGGTCACACAAGCCATCCACAGAGTTATAAAAGGTAGAAAGATGGTTGTAAAGGTGCTACAATCACTGATTTGAATAAAATGTTAAAATTCAACCAATAGCAAAAATGTTAAATTTAGGAATGTTTTTAAAAAAAAATCTTTCCAAATAGGAGGAAGTTTGCATGTATCATCTCGCTTATTGATACAATCTGGCCTTTTAAGTATCTCAATGGCTTCTCTAATTCTTGCATTGGTAGAGATTATCACATCTGGATATGATCCTGATACTAGAAAAATCAATTTTATGACCTGAATCTATAGTATGGAGTGAGAGTGCTGATGATGATGAGTGTTGTTTAACTGCATTAGCATGCTCATCTCTCCTAACACTGATGCGATGATTACTCATACCTATGTAAGAAGCTTTACAATTTTTACATGAGATTTGATAGACACCATGAGATTCAAGAGGGATTGAATCCTTAGGCTTGGTTATTATATTGCTGATCCTTTGATGAGCAGAAAATGCTGTATCTATATTATAGCATTTCAATATATGTCCGATACTGTCTGTAGTTACTTTTACATATGGAACACAAATCCTAATAGCTGATTTATCATCTTTTTGTTTCCTATTTTGTCTATTTTGGGCTTGAAATAAGGCTTTTTTTTATAAATTTGTAATTATAACTATTTGCTAATAAAACACTATTAATATGATTTATTTCTTCTTTCAGATGTGTCTCATCTGAAAGGTTAATTGCTCTATTTTAAAAGAGTTTTGGTTACAGAAACTATCTGAGTTGGTGATGATGAGAATGAAAATGCAAATATCTGTCTGTGTGTGTATCCTTTTTGTAAATAGAAAAAGATAAACTATTTAGTGTTCTGGTGACTAGAACATCAGAAAAGGGAGTTTTTCCATCAGACTCTGTCTCCATTGTAAATTTAATATGAGGATGCATATTATTTAAATGTAAGAAAAAATCATCTAATTTATTTTTTCCATGTTGCCATATGACAAAAGTGTCATCTATGTATCTGAGCCAAATGAGAGGTTTTAAAGATGATGATTCTAAAGCAGGAGTTTCTATATATTCCATGAATAAATCAGCTATTCTACTCCTGAGATAGGTGAGCCCATAGGAGTACCAAAACTTGCTGTAATGCTGTCCATTGTATACAAAATATGTATTTAAGAGAAAATGTTTATTGTTAAGCAATAATATGGTCTGGTAACATTGTGAGATTATATTTAAAGCTTCATCAATTGGAATGTTTGTAAACAAAGACATGACATCAAAACTCACCAGAATGTCATTAGCATTAATTTTAAACTTTTTAAAACAGAAATAAAATGAAGAGTTTTTAATATATGATTTAATAGATGGGGATTTAGGTTTAGTGAAATCCGATAAGTATCTGGCTAAAATATGAGTTGGAGAACCTATTGCACTTACTATTGGACGAAGGGGGGTATCTGGTTTGTGAAATTTGAGTCCATAAAATTTTTGGACAGACATCCAAGATTTTTCTCAGGGATTATTTGATCATTTTTACCTCTGTTTCAATAGGTGATTTATTAAAAATTTTTGTTGTTGTTTCCAAATACGTAGTATGATCTCTTTTTGATAGTTTTACGTTTTATTAAGCAGATCTAAAATTTTATTATGGTGAATGTCAACGATTCACCATAAATCTGTGGCATTACCTTTGTCAGCTGGAAGTACAACAATGATTTTATCCGATTTTATATTATTTAATGCTTGTCTTTCTTTCTTTGAAATATTATTTTTAGGAAGCTTAGCTTTTTTAAAAATATTACAAAACTCAGCTCTAGCCAAATCAGCTGATGTAAATCAATTTTATCAAGAGCTGATTCAACTTACATAAACAATTTTCTGAAAAGGTATCTCAGAAATAAGCAAAATTGAAACCCCTTTTCTAAAACCGAAATTTCATCTGTGGAGAGGGCTTTCCTAGATTAATTATAAACGGTTTTTTGATTTGGATACATAATGTTTGGGGATTGTGTTCTAATTAGCATTTGGAATTTTTTCTTTTTGCAAATGCTAATTAGAACACAATCCCCAAACATTATGTAATCAAATCAAAAAACCGTTAATAATTAATCTAGGAAAGCCCTCTCCACAGATGAAATTTCGGTTTTAGAAAAAGGTTTCAATTTTGCTTTAACACCTTCCCGGATACCTTTTCAGAAAATTGTTTGTAATGTTGAATCAGCTCTTGATAAAATTGATTCTACATCAGCTGATTTGGCTAGAGCTGAGTTTTGTAATATTTTTAAAAAAGCTAAGTTTCCTAAAAATTATATTTCAAAGAAAGAAAGACAAGCATTAAATAATATAAAATCGGACAAATCAATTGTTGTACTTCCAGCTGACAAAGGTAATGCCACAGTTGTAATGGATCGTGACATTTACCATAATAAAATTTTAGATCTGCTTAATGATAAAACTTATAAACTATCAAAAGAGATCATCTCATTGATTTGGAAACAACAACAAAAGCTATTATTAATAAATCACCTATTGAAACAGAGATAAAAAAAAATAAAATAATCCCTCGTGAAAAATCTTGTGTCTGTCCAAATTTTATGGACTTCCAAAAAATTCACAAACCAGATACCCACCTCCTTCATCCAATAGTAAGTGCAATAGGTTCTCCAACTCATATTTTAGCTAGAGACTTATCGGATTTAATTAAACCTACAATCCCATCTATTAAATCATATATTAAAAACTCTCTCTTCATTTTATTTCTGTTTTTAAAAAGTTTAAAAAATTAATGCTAATGACATTCTGGTCAGTTTTGATGTTGCTGTCTTTTGTTTACAAACATTGCAATTGATGAAGCTTTAAATATAATCTCACAACGTTGCAATTTACCAGACCGTATTATTGCTTTTTAATTAAACATTGTCTCTTAAATACATATTTTGTATACAATGGACAGCATTACAGACAAGTTTTTGGTACTCCTATGGGCTCACCCATCTCAGGAGTAATAGCTGATTTATTCATGGAATATATAGAAACTCGTGCTTTAGAATCATCATCTTTAAAACCTCTCATTTGGCTCACATACATAGATGACACTTTTGTCATATGGCAACATGGAAAAAATAAATTAGATGATTTTTTCTTACATTTAAATAATATGCATCCTCATATTAAATTTACAATGGAGACAGAGTCTGATGGAAAACTCCCTTTTCTTGATGTTCTAGTCACCAGAACACCAAACAGTTTATCTTTTTCTATTTATAAAAAGGATACACACACAGACAGATATTTGCATTTCCATTCTCATCATCACCCAACTCAGATAGTTTCTGTAGCCAAAATTCTTTTAAATAGAGCAATTAACCTTTCAGATGAGACACATCTGAAAGAAGAAATAAATCATATTAATAGTGTTTTATTAGCAAATAGTTATAATTACAAATTTATAAAAAAATCCTTATTTCAAGCCCAAAATAGACAAAATAGGAAACAAAAAGATGATAAATCAGCTATTAGGATTTGTGTTCCATATGTAAAAGTAACTACAGACAGTATCAGATGTATATTAAAACGCTATAATATAGATACAGCATTTTCTGCTCATCAAAAGATCAGCAATATAATAACCAAGCCTAAGGATTCAATCCCTCTTGAATCTCATGGTGTCTATCAAATTTTATGTAAAAATTGTAAAGCTTCTTACATAGGTATGAGTAATCATCGCATCAGTGTTAGGAGAGATGAGCATGCTAATGCAGTTAAACAACACTCATCATCATCAGCACTCTCACTCCATACTATAGATTCAGGTCATAAAATTGATTTTTCTAGTACCAGGATCATATCCAGATGTGATAATCTCTACCAATGCAAGAATTAGAGAAGCCATTGAGATACTTAAAAAGCTAGATTGTATCAATAAGCGAGATGATACATGCAAACTTCCTCCTATTTGGAAAGATTTTTTTAAAAAACATTCCTAAATTTAACATTTTTTGCTAATGGTGGAATTTTAACATTTTATTCAAATCAGTGATTGTAGCGCCTCTACAACCGTCTTTGTACCTTTTATAACTCTGTGGATGGCTTGTGTGACCAAGTCGAAACGTCAGTATATTAATATTAAAAGTTTTTAACACGGATGAACCCGCAAAATATGTATTTTATATATTTAACCCGTGCAAATCTTCGTTTTAACATATATATATATATTTTAAAATGCAGTGGCTCTTTAATAAATGCATTAAAGTACAAATTTACCCAATCCATTTTACAATGTTGCAAGAAATTGATATATATATATATTTATATGCTGGATAGAACACACACATATATGTATCAAATATATATTTATTTACTTAGTCAAAGGAATAATGTTGTCATTAGTTTTAAATAGTGTTTGTGAGATACCAAATGTATTTATGTTTGAGGAGAATTAAGTATACATTTGTGGATTAGTCTAACCATTACCTGGAGAAAATATATTTTCAATATATCGATTTATTTAATACTTAAATAAATGTATTATTTATTTATTTGATATAGAAAAGGCAAACAACATATCACACCCATTGGCATTATTGTATATTATGTATATATTTATACATTATTTTTTAAAAATTTAAACAACAATAGAAGAAATGCCCAATCGGTAAATATAAGAATTACTATATCATTATTGCCTTTCTATTGTGAATGTAAATAAAATGTGACTTTATTTATTAAATTGATTTATTATATTTTTAATGAGATTACATCATTTATCAAAAGTTTGGGTTACTCAATTATAAAAACTCATTCAAATATTTTATTTATCCTGAGATTCTTAAAAGCACATTAATGTATTCTTGAAACTTAATTATAACATATTGTATTCAATGTTAAAAAGAAATTACTTTAAAAAAATCATATTAAATTATTTATTTTTTAAATGTAATACAGATTCTTAATTACATTGTAGACTGATTATTAAGTTTCATTAATTCATACAATACTGTGTAGATTTGGAGCCACAAAATCATGATTAAGTTAAGTCAAATCCCATTTACTTATAGTTATAATTTGGCTGCCCAAAAATCCATGAGATGATAACAAGAGGAACTAATCCTGCTATTTACTGTTACAATTTTGATGCCTCAGTTCATAGGCGTATAAAATAACAAAGCCTCTCTCTCTCTTCATTACATACACTTACTATATATATATTTATTTATTTAAATGCTTTAGTCTCTATATAAGATCCAGATATTACAATTAAATGCTATAAGAGTTCACAGTTTACTATTTTCATTGATCATCATCTATTAATACCTGACTGTGTTTTTCTAAAATAAAAATATAACAGCCATTTCCATTTTAAAATATTTCAAAAATAACAACTTTTAAAAATTATTAATATTGTACCGGTCGAAATTGTATGTTAACTCAACACGATTCACAGCCTGGGTAAAAGTACCTTGAATCCAACCATACATGAGATCAAAGATAAAGAATACTCATGGATTCTGCTCTGTTTACCCACTCTCTAAATCTGCAAACTAATTAACAACATTTTCGAGGCAGGCAATTAATCTTTCTACATTCTGTCCCACTAGCATCAACGGTAAAGCATGGATCTCAATTAACTCGCATGCGTAATTCTAATTATTAATTTTAATTAGACTATCTATTTATTTAAATATAAAATGGTATGTGTGTGACCTTGAGTCATCAGATAGCAGCACAATAATTAATTAAAAAATACTAATTTTAGAATGAATAAATAGAGACGAACACAGGTAGCTTAAATTCACAGACATATTTAATAAAACATTTTGTTAATTTATCTAATGTCTCTGATTTGATTTCATAAAATTATTTAATACAAGTTTCTATACTGTCATTTATCATGCCTCTGGCAAGAGAGTGATATAGTTTATATGCCAATCTAACAAATGTAAACGCTTATTGATTTGTGGATACGCCCACCCAAGTCTGAGATATAGGAACGGATATTTTTAAAGAGCTATTTTAAACATAATTTTCTTACGATTGATTTTATTTTAAAAGTGAAAAGATTAACTCAAACTATAGGGATTGGTGTTGGAGAGAGTGATACATTTAAAATATAAATGAATCACGATATTCACAATCAAATATTTCGAGATTTAAAATACATAAATTAATCAGATCATAGTCAATCCACCATAATGTGCTCAGACAAAGGAAAGTTAACAAATCCCAGTATTTGATAATACATCACTGGTATAGACTCAATTCACCTTCCCCCATTTTCGTGACGCCAAGAAATAAAGAATAGTCTGTGCCATTGGCAAACCTAAAATATTTCAGGTGAAAGAAATGAAAATTGCCAAGGAATGAGCTTAGCTTTCCCTGATTCTTCCCATTTTAGCTTTCATATCCTGACAAGAAAATTGAGGCCAGTGAAATTATCACGTGGTCTAATTATGATCTAGCAGACACAAAGAACAAAAGACAAGTAATTAAGCAAAATACCAGCAAGGCAAAATATGAGTACTGGAGAATATATTTTAGCATTTAAATATATAATTGTGCTGAGCTATACAGATTACATAAATACATACGGACTGATCAAGACCAGACAAACAAGAAGAAAATAAGTATTAATTATTATTACGAATATTTGTAATGAGCGACACATATCTCCCTTCAACACAAAATCCCATAACATTTCAAATGATATTCTATTTCTCTCTTATTATTTAACATGAATATAATTTATAAACCCCTTTCCTTTCACTCTTTAAAAATGAAATAATTTAAACTAAATAAACTCTCATACTTGAATCTAACATCTCCCCACAGCTAAACCATGTAGTATAAATATAAAAAAGACACATAATAATATAAAATGGTTTCATCTTGACAAAACAAAGGTTGCTCCAAAATCTTCAGAGTTAGGGAGTTATTTATTTTTATTTACCAACAAACATTGGTCAGGAAATAGGCAGCAAAATATTTATTCAGATAAGCTTTTGTCGAGATGGAACAAATTTGACATATATTCATTTCATTTAAGTAATTAATAATATTTTCTAAACCGCAATTAGAAAGAAGTTTAGCATTAAGAATAGGCATAATTTTAAAACAGAAAGAGAGCAAAGATATTAGATTTTAAGTAGTAGCAAGTGTAGTTTACAGACTATTCTATTAAATATTTTATATTACATTTAAATTACATTATGGGGATTACATTTTAAAAGATATTAAAATTTAGCAGGGTTTACATCATTTCATCACTGGAGTTTAGAAGAATAAATTAGGCGGTTAGAAATTACAAATTGGAAATATATTATCTAATTTATTATGAGACCAAGTGGAAGTTAGAATCCCATGATGAAAAATGAATTTCCACACAGGCATAGCTAGCTATGAATTGAATAAAACAGTTCAACAGTTCAGCAGTTCATTTTGATGAAATTTTTTCTGGCATGAGGTATGGGATGATCATCTTTGGTACATGGGAGATGGGCATGTTAAAACCCATCTACCTAACTATCATGCTTCCAGACATTTATTAAAAATTTTACTGACCTAGATTTGCCGGGCAATTGCTGACAAAACTTGGGACTGGACAGGCTTCTTTGGCTATTTATACTTTTTTTTAACTGTTTTTGGGAAATTGCCTTTTTCATATGCTCCAGGCTAAGTTACAATACTAGAATACTTAAAGTATATTGGTATTGTATTCTTGAGATCAACTTTCCGATAAACCCAATGATTTAATTGTTTCAAATCTATTTTTAATTTAATGTAGATTTGCAGAATTTATATTTCAAATTATCTTTTCCATTTTAATTTTACTTTAATTAGAAAATCCATTACTATTTCGTTAATGGATTTTCTTTTGTTTGACGTAAAAGAATGTTAGTAAGGTTTATCATGAAAGCAAATCTCCAGAATAAAATACTTAAAAAAATATCATATTAAAAATTTATATTATGTAACGAGACAGCGTTACATCAATATTAAATCCAGAAAGCATCAAGAAATACACACACCAACAAGCAACCTAAAACACGCATAACCTCATTATCGTAATTTAGAATAGTTTCCTTCATCGTATAAAATATATGTATAAAATACCGCTGTAAAACACACCCATAAAAATGCAGATCGTAAACGTATAAAGTAAATGATTAAAGCTGGTAAATAATAAATGTAGTTTATTCCTTAAATAATAAAGATAATTCACTTGCATAAATAATAAGTATAATTCGTAATCTTAAATAATAAATATGAGTCAATTTGATAAATAATAAATATATAATTGTTATCTTGAAATGATAAATATAATTCACGTTTAAATATAATTTGTTTCTTTAACATGATAAATATAATTTGCCGTTAGAAATCAAAATTCGCTTTCTTAATTAAAATGTATAATTGTCCTTCAAAAACGCCATGGGAATTTAACAGGGGATTATTTTAGAAAATCATTTAAAATAAGAGTAATAGAAAAGATTTAATGAAATGATAAGTGCTCGACTTCTAATTTTAAAATAGTATGTATTGTTCTAATAAAAACACACACACACGCATGCATTAAAAATGTGAAAGAATAAGATTGATTGCGAAACGAGATTGCCTCAAAATAAAGATTGCCTGTAGCAAAAAAGAGAGTGAGTAATGCTAACGCGGACCTTAACGACAACTTGAGAAACAGGGAACTCTGGGGGTAGATTGGATCCCAAGATATGGACCAAACCTTTTAAATACACCTCAAAACCTAGTCAAAAAAAAAGGACAGAACAGGATTCTAGATGCTATTCTACATAGATATCTCTGTCTTATTGATATAGTGATATTATTACGCGATCATTACTGTTGTTATTATCACCCGCTCATCATCCGACGCTTATGCCATTGGCGTACCACTGAATTGGTCTGAAGTAACTCAACGAATTCCTCGGCATTAAAGATGACTATTCCGAAATTAATACCAAGAGCGTCGATCGTCATGAGGGGCTAATAAACCTCTCAGTGACTGATCGGCGCTCCGCTACCAAAATCTCCAGGACTATGCAACTCCGATAACATCGTGTTCCGTGAATGTTCCAGCTGATAATATGTTCCGCAAAATTCCCACGTGTACCAGGATCAACCGATAATCGCCGCACCCAAGATAAAACCTAGGTAAATATGTTTATATTAAATCACTCACTCAATCTAGAACTCTTACAGGCAATCTCGTAAATAACCTACCTAATTTGTACAAATCAAACTTGAACTTTCCTCGTCTGATAATTTATCGTATAACAGAACTTTATTCACATGAACTTTAAACTTAAATGAAAGTCAGGATAGAGAATTATTTAATCCATGAAATGAACTTTATTTCGCAATGCATACTTGTATTTATTAATTATGTTTCTCTGAGAGCGTGTTTATGTGTGTGTGTGACTAAAAAAGGTTAACTTAACAAAATTAATATCTTAATAAACTTGTTCATTATATAATCAATTCGAGCATTTATCAAATCATTTCACACGATTCAAATTCTTAATTTATACTTGTTATCATAGTTATTGTTTAAATTATTAGATAGATTCGTCATTTAGATTAATATTTGTTTTATATTGTTTTATGTATCAACATCGCGCCGTGAGTCACGATGTTTTCTTTAGTATGTAATCTAGTTAAGATAGTCTTAAGAGAGGGCGGGTCTATGAAAATAAATGTCAATAACTTATGTTGTAAGCAATAAAGCGGGGGGATGATTTATAAGCCTTGTGTTCGGGCGTAAACGAACAGATTGATAGGTCAGCGGTGACCAATAAACGGCCTTCCTGCCGTGATAGACTTAGTAAAGAAACATGCTGATTTTAATTAGCGGTCAATGCGTCTTCTCCGGGAGGAGTCTTGTTAGGGACAATCGTGTAGCGACCCTGAGTCATCGGATTGGTCCATGCTGAGAGTATCGAGTTAGCGGGCGGGATTTGACTTCGGAATCGTTGTGACATAATGTAAGGTGATGCGAGTAGTTAAAACACTTAAATAATCGTATCTGGCGCCCTCTTATGTGGATTATAAACAACTGTCGATGTAAGAAAAAAAATAAAGCCTTACGCTGTGTCATGTTAGTTTCGAAGCCGTAATCTCTTGGTAACCGTAGATATCTCACGAGCAGAAAGAAATAGAGGGGGGGTTACGTTACATTTGGCGCTTCCAACGTGAAGCTAGTATAAATGAAGCGTCTTAAAAAAAAAAAAAAAAAAAAGAGCAAATCCAAATACTAGCAAAAGCGGCCGAACTGGGAGAAGACGCGGAAAAGTGTAAACAAAAAGCGTAGTAAAAAAAGAAAAAAAAAATTTTTTAGCGATAAAATATAAACAAACGGAACAAAATCGCGGCGAGACTTAACATTGCAAATATGTAAACAAGTCACCGGAGCAAGATAAAATAAATAAAGCATAGCAGGAGATAAGGGAGCGGACGCGGATCAGTCGCTGTCACCATAAAACCATAAAATCACAAAGTAAAAAAAAAAAAAAAGAACCGCAAATACAAAAAAAAAAAAAAAAAAAAAAAAGTAAGGAAACCGATCACCAAATGGACAGTAGTACGGATGTCACGTGGGAGGAAACGGGGGAAAGCCCCATAACATTTAAGAAGGCCGAAGTGAAAGAAGAGGCCGAATCGGACATGAAAACCTTAATAAGAATGATGGGCCAGATGATAAGAGAAATTATGAGGGAGGAGAGAGAGGAGCTCATTAGGGAGATCCGAAAGATAGCGAGGAGAGAGACCGAAGAGCCAGAAGAGGAGCAGGACAGAAAAGAAGTCGAAATCACCGAGGTAGAAAATGAGATCGCCTCGATGAAAATAGAAATCGACACGGCAAAGGCCGAAATAGAAGAGGTGAAGAGGGAGGCAGTAACAGCGAAGGCGGGGCTAGAGGACATCGCACAGAAGGTGGAGGCGATAGATAAAAGGATGGAGAAAATCGAACCACAACGGGATGAACCGGGAAATATCATAACCGAACGACTAGAGAAGTTGGAAAAGAGGGTCGAACGGGAAGCAAACAAACGGGAGCCAAGCCAGTCGTGGGCCGAAAGGCAAGTGAAAATCGAGACGTTCAGAGCAGGCGAGAACGAGAGCCCCATCGACCACATAGAAAGCGTGCGGAACCTCTTTTTCGGAACCAACGAAACCAGAACAGGACAAAATCGGTATTGCCAGCACGTACTTACAAGGACCGGCTCGGGATTGGTGGAGGACGATCGAATTCAAACCCAGATCGTTCGTGGAGTACCGTGAGGAGATGCTACGGGGTTTTTGGAACTCCACCCGGCAAGAAGGAATTTACTTCCACCTTACGAACGAGAAGTACGGCTCCAAACTAGGCGAGACTATCACCCAATTTTATTACCGGCAGGTGGCCGGTCTCCAACAGCTGCCGGCATACCAGATGACTGAAGAACAGATCGTCTCGATAGTAAGACATAATATGCCAACGGACATCAGACGGATGATGTTGAGCCGGGGCGATAAGGGCATCCACGAGATGGGAGATGCGATAGCTAGGTTTGAACGCGCAGAAGGGAGGGGAAGGCAGATGGAAAGGCCAAGACCGGAGTTAGAAAGAAGAAAATTACCACCAGACCGATATTGAAAAAAAAAAAAAAAAAAAAAAAAAAAAAAAAAAATGCTGACGGACCCAGACTGACACTGGAATATGATAATGGAGTCCCACTAACAATCGGCGATTATCGTAGGAAAATGACCCCGGACCGGAAGAAAAACACATATAGCATCGCACCACACACAAACAAAGGGGGGGGAGGGGGTTATATAAACCGTCATTCCATTTAAACCAGTAACTAACGCAAGGAAACTATTCACGTTAAGTAAACTAGTCGTTTGAAAGCCAGCAAATTAAAGAACATCGCCCGCCGTCAACCAAAACGTATTGATGAAAAAAAAAAAAAAAAAAAACAAACAAACAAAACACGGAGACCAACGAAAGGAAAGGAGAGAGAGACGGGGCACGAAAGATAAGCGACCTTGTTCTTTCCCTCACTACTTACCCTTGTGCTAGGAGGTACAGAGCTCGGATATTTCGTATATTTAGGTTCCAAATCGTTCGCAACCGCCCACTTATCGTGTTCCGCAGAGGGGACTTCGGAAAGGTCCATCCCCCTGCCTCCCATTAGATAGGCCGTCAGGAAAGGCCCTATAGAGTCGTAACCTTGCATCGCGGGACCTCGGAAATGTCCATCCCCATGCCACCTTCCGCCCGGGTGCCAGTACCAGGTTGGGGAAAATGTACCAACTATGGCACGCCGAGCAGAATTCGTAGAGATCAAATCCGAGCCTGACCATATAACCTGCCAAAGTATTTCCTTAAGTGAGGGGAGGGCGAATCCCAGGAAGCTGCCCGGAGTAAACAGTGGAAACGGGAAGAACAAACAAAAAAAAAAAAAAAATCCAAAAGTGCGAAACCCCGCATTTTGATTTTTTTTAGACGGAGCGCGGGGATATGTAACGAGACAGCGTTACATCAATATTAAATCCAGAAAGCATCAAGAAATACACACACCAACAAGCAACCTAAAACACGCATAACCTCATTATCGTAATTTAGAATAGTTTCCTTCATCGTATAAAATATATGTATAAAATACCGCTGTAAAACACACCCATAAAAATGCAGATCGTAAACGTATAAAGTAAATGATTAAAGCTGGTAAATAATAAATGTAGTTTATTCCTTAAATAATAAAGATAATTCACTTGCATAAATAATAAGTATAATTCGTAATCTTAAATAATAAATATGAGTCGATTTGATAAATAATAAATATATAATTGTTATCTTGAAATGATAAATATAATTCACGTTTAAATATAATTTGTTTCTTTAACATGATAAATATAATTTGCCGTTAGAAATCAAAATTCGCTTTCTTAATTAAAATGTATAATTGTCCTTCAAAAACGCCATGGGAATTTAACAGGGGATTATTTTAGAAAATCATTTAAAATAAGAGTAATAGAAAAGATTTAATGAAATGATAAGTGCTCGACTTCTAATTTTAAAATAGTATGTATTGTTCTAATAAAAACACACACACACGCATGCATTAAAAATGTGAAAGAATAAGATTGATTGCGAAACGAGATTGCCTCAAAATAAAGATTGCCTGTAGCAAAAAAGAGAGTGAGTAATGCTAACGCGGACCTTAACGACAACTTGAGAAACAGGGAACTCTGGGGGTAGATTGGATCCCAAGATATGGACCAAACCTTTTAAATACACCTCAAAACCTAGTCAAAAAAAGGACAGAACAGGATTCTAGATGCTATTCTACATAGATATCTCTGTCTTATTGATATAGTGATATTATTACGCGATCATTACTGTTGTTATTATCACCCGCTCATCATCCGACGCTTATGCCATTGGCGTACCACTGAATTGGTCTGAAGTAACTCAACGAATTCCTCGGCATTAAAGATGACTATTCCGAAATTAATACCAAGAGCGTCGATCGTCATGAGGGGCTAAGAAACCTCTCAGTGACTGATCGGCGCTCCGCTACCAAAATCTCCAGGACTATGCAACTCCGATAACATCGTGTTCCGTGAATGTTCCAGCTGATAATATGTTCCGCAAAATTCCCACGTGTACCAGGACCAACCGATAATCGCCGCACCCAAGATAAAACCTAGGTAAATATGTTTATATTAAATCACTCACTCAATCTAGAACTCTTACAGGCAATCTCGTAAATAACCTACCTAATTTGTACAAATCAAACTTGAACTTTCCTCGTCTGATAATTTATCGTATAACAGAACTTTATTCACATGAACTTTAAACTTAAATGAAAGTCAGGATAGAGAATTATTTAATCCATGAAATGAACTTTATTTCGCAATGCATACTTGTATTTATTAATTATGTTTCTCTGAGAGCGTGTTTATGTGTGTGTGTGACTAAAAAAGGTTAACTTAACAAAATTAATATCTTAATAAACTTGTTCATTATATAATCAATTCGAGCATTTATCAAATCATTTCACACGATTCAAATTCTTAATTTATACTTGTTATCATAGTTATTGTTTAAATTATTAGATAGATTCGTCATTTAGATTAATATTTGTTTTATATTGTTTTATGTATCAACATCGCGCCGTGAGTCACGATGTTTTCTTTAGTATGTAATCTAGTTAAGATAGTCTTAAGAGAGGGCGGGTCTATGAAAATAAATGTCAATAACTTATGTTGTAAGCAATAAAGCGGGGGGATGATTTATAAGCCTTGTGTTCGGGCGTAAACGAACAGATTGATAGGTCAGCGGTGACCAATAAACGGCCTTCCTGCCGTGATAGACTTAGTAAAGAAACATGCTGATTTTAATTAGCGGTCAATGCGTCTTCTCCGGGAGGAGTCTTGTTAGGGACAATCGTGTAGCGACCTTGAGTCATCGGATTGGTCCATGCTGAGAGTATCGAGTTAGCGGGCGGGATTTGACTTCGGAATCGTTGTGACATAATGTAAGGTGATGCGAGTAGTTAAAACACTTAAATAATCGTATCTGGCGCCCTCTTATGTGGATGATAAACAACTGTCGATGTAAGAAAAAAAATAAAGCCTTACGCTGTGTCATGTTAGTTTCGAAGCCGTAATCTCTTGGTAACCGTAGATATCTCACGAGCAGAAAGAAAAAGAGGGGGGGTTACGTTACAATATTGATTTTTATAAAAGTTTCCGCCTGTAATTCTATATATATATTTGCGTATATATATATAGCTGGGCCCCTCTAATATTTATAGTAAAACATTTTAATAGAAAATTAATACTTTAATAACTTATTTCTTGGCCTAAAATTTAAATGTAGATAAAATGGCAGACAGAAAGTTTTACAAACATCGTAACACGTGTGGATCAGGTTTGATCCTTGCCTAGTAATCTAGAAAGACGTGAAGCATGGATCTGGCCTACAGATCTATCTGCTTCATTTCCCTCTATTTACGATATAAAAAAATAACCAAACAAAAAAAAATATGAGCTTACTTCAGGTGGACACGGAAAACACCCAGGTTTGAAGTGGTTTGTTTTACCTTATAATATATATATATATACTTGTCTTCTATTTTCTCCATACTTATTTACTATTCTACCTAATTTTTCTGGACTATTTGGATTATTCAAGATGATTTTTCTTAATTCGAGTCCCATTTCTAGTTCAAGTCCCATTTTAATCTGCCCAATCCCCAAGGTCCCACATCTAATCTACCTATGCCATGTCTACCCTGTTTTGTTCTGCCCTTTTCATTTATATCTGTGGTTAATTTCCCGTTACCCTGCTAATTGCAAAAAAAAAAAAAAAATCACCCGCTGTCCTCTGGTTCCTGACACAAACAAAACACATTAGATTATCATATGTGCATATTTATTTAACATTTCTTTTACTTCATTGATTTTTTTTTTTTTATCATTTTAAGACTTGCTATTTGTACTACCTAGGTTCAAGAATATTCCAGCAGCTATAGATGATCAAATTGTCGACAAAATTTGTTTATTTCGAAATTTATATAAATGGTATAACAGATATATATATTAGCGCAAGTTCTTCACTTATTTATTCAAGTGACTAACTTATTTTGCAAAAGACAAGTATTTAATACGGCCTTCACCTATCATATTAGGTTACTAATAAAAATAATCAATATTTAGGTAAATCCATTTATAATTATTTCTTGGATTTATAAGTCTTTTTTTTTTTTGTTTTGGTTAGTTTATATATATATATATAATCTTCCAGATGCATACATAAATAAATTGAATGGTTAATAAATTTGAGTAGATTTTCAGTAGTAAAACAAAGTTTTCACAATAATAATAACTAATATGATGATGATTAGGATTTGTGGTCACAAGCACTCCAAAAGTATTTTATTTGTCTTAGGCTTCACTAATAAGAAACTTCAGGGCCAAATCTTCTCAAAAGAGAAAATTTACTTAGAATACTGGTAAAATAACGATTATCATCAATTCAAAATTATTACCTTGACACACCAGTGTACTCCTCATTGGTTCACATGTATTCAAAGTTGTGAATGATTTGTAAACTAGCATATATGTGTTGAAGTTATAAGGTTTTAACTAGTCATAAACAAACAAATGGATTTATGATTTAATAATTTATTAACATATGTAAGTTGGTTCTATTATATAATGTAATGAGAGGCCAATAGCTCTAAACAAGCTTTTCAGAATATCCCTATCCCAGATTGGTTTCATGCTTTTGGCATTCCTCAGTAAGGTGCTAGGATATTTAAGTATTATATTTAAAATACTAGGTCATGCCCAGCACTTTATCTAATGGTTAACTATTAAGTAGAAAATCTAAAATTTTCAAACTTCCATATGTTTTCAAATCTGGCTGTCTATCTTAAATCACCATATAGGACTAAACTAAGTTCAGATACACCATATATTAATAGTTTTAGCAATATAATATTCCCAAAAACCTTAAGAGCAAAAACAATAATTGCCAGGAAATCAAATCATATATCACATTATCTATCTATCTATCTATCTATCTATCTATCTATCTATCTATCTATCTATCTATCTATCTATCTATCTATCTATCTATCTATCTATCTATCTATCTATCTATCTATCTATCTATCTATCTATCTATCTATCTATCTATCTATCTATCTATCTATCTATCTATCTATCTATCTATCTATCTATCTATCTATCTATCTATCTATCTATATTTACTTATATAGACACATATCTAACTTTTCTATTTGTTTATCCAGATTTTTATATATCTGTCTATCTATCTTTATATCTAGCTATCTATCCATCAATGTTCCTGTTTTCTTTACATATTTATCTATCTACATACATATTTATTTCTCTATTTCTCTACATATTATCTATCTACTAATCTATCTATTATTTTATCCATCCAATAATTTATATATTTATTTGTTTAATTATATTCCACAAGAGTATATAGACAAATAATTTAATATAACCATACTTTAATATGGACCTCTTTATAAATGCTAAATTGCATAGGGAATTACTGTATTAGGATCTTAGCAGGGCAATTTTTAATTTTAAAGCTGCATTAATTATTAAGTACCCATACACTTTTGGTCAATCTAATATTATTTCACATTTTACTATGGTTTAAGTACCTTGATATCTATCTATTTATCTATCTGTCTATCTGTCCATGTATCTATTTATCTATGTGTCTATCCATCTTTCTATTTGTTTATCTGTCTACGCAACTCCTTTATCTATATATCAGTTTATTTACCTATTAATTAACTTTCTATCTATGTATTGGTCTACCTATCTAACAATTTATCTATCTATATGCCTATATATCCATCTCTCTAATCTCTTTATTAATTATTTAAATCTAAAAAGTGTTGATTGAATTTATAACAAAGTTCAGGCAGTTTCAAGTTGATGCTTAGATTTACCAAAGTTATAAGCTCCCTAGAACTATTTGTTCCATCTTATGTAACTGATACATATAACCAGATACAAGCGAAAAAGATAAATGATTTCCAATATACATATTTGTACTGAATCTGAACTCATCAGTTATCCCAGATAACCATCTCTATATACAATCAGTGCTCAGTTTACATTAAGATAGCAAATTTTCAAACTATAATGGACAAGCTTCAAACTTCTCCACTTTCCAACTCTTCAGCTATCTATGTCATTGAAAATCCGAGAATGGAATGCTCAAAGTCTTTGTTGATGTCAATATTGTAAAGTTTGAAGATTTGATATCTTAATATAAAATGAGTACTGATTATATATGTGTGAGAGATGGCGATTTAGACCAATTGATGAGTGCTGGTTCAGTATAAAATACGTATATTATAGATCGTTTGTCTTTTTCACATGTATGTGGTGATGTGGTACAGTTATATAAAATGAAATGGGTAGCTGGAGGAAGATTGAATGTCTGAGTTCAAGTCCTTTCTAATTACATTAAGTTTAGTATAGACAATATAAGGGTATTTAAATAAAACATGTATAAAGTAAATACTAATGTTTTATTTCATCTTTTCATTTGACTTTTGTGTAGATTCTCTTAAAAGCATGTTTAATTAATCAAAAACTATATTCCTCCAACTAAGCAAGCATGGACTAGACTGATATTAGTGTAAACAGTTTTGATATTACGTTAATATAATTGTGTAAATTTTTCTATTTAGAGCATTATCATGAACTTAATTAGCTCTATTCATTATTATTTATAAGTAGATTAATTAATTTTTTTTAATTTTTTTCATGTAGATAATCTACACAATACCCATTTTTTTCCTCTATTAAATGAATCAATTAATATAAAAATTATCTATTTTTTAATGCCATTAGTATACTCATTTAATAGCAAGACTTTTTAAAAGAACAATATAAATTTCTATTTTTATATCTGAATATTTAAAGAGTTCATAATATTTGCCAATTATTTTTTAATATAATAAAAATGTACTAAAATGATTTACAACAACTGTTTTAATAAACTCCTTTTATGTATGTATAATAAGTTTAACTTTTTTTTATTAAAAAAAAATAAAAAAAATCTCTTTTATTAATTTATGTAAGTAATCTAACCAAATCAAATTTGGATCAGTTCAATAAGAGTTGATAGAAAAGAGTAATAAAAATGTAGATTCTTAAAAATGATTCAATTTTAATTTTCATATTTTTTATTAAATTTTCTTATCTGATTATATTTTATGAATAAATTTACAGTAAATTTTATTTTTAAAAACTTTAAATATTTTTTTAGCTTATCAAAACTAATTTAGTTTTTCTTTTATCTCGTTTCTTTTATATTTTCTCATTCTCTCTCTCACACATGCAGACTCATTTTCTCTTTATGTATATATATATTTGAACCCATCACTAATGATACACAATATGTAAAAGATATCTGACATCGACATGCACACACACACACACACATATATATATATATATATATATAAACAAAAAAAGACTTATAAATCCAAGAAATAATCTAATATTTCAACCAGAGGACTGGTTTTCATCAGAAAGAAACAAATACACAGTAAAATACACAGTAATATGGCGATATCGCCATTTTTCTTGTTTATTTTTTTTTTTAAAGAAAAACCACCACTATGGTAAAAATAAATTTTTTTATATTTAAAAATTTTTTTGTTGTTATTTGTATTGTTTTTTATATAAAATATATAATCTTCCAGATGCATATATAAATAAATTGAATGGTCAATAAGTTTGAATAGATTTCCAGTAGTAAAACAAAGTTTTCACAATAATAATAACTAATATGATGATGATTAGAATTTGTTGTCACAAGCACTCCAAAAGTATTTTATTTGTTTTAGGATTCACTAATAAGAAATTCCAGGGCCAAATATTCTCAAAAAAGAAAATTTACTTAGAATACTGGTAAAATAACGATTATCATCAATTCAAAATTATTATCTTGACACACCTGTGTACTCCTCATTGGTTCACATGTATTCAAAGTTGTGATGTTGAAGTTATAAGGTTTTAACTTAGTTATCAACAAACAAATGGATTTATGATTTAATAATTTATTAACATATGTAAGTTGGTTCTATTATATAATGTAATGAGAGGCCAATAACTGTAAACAAGCTTTTCAGAATATCCCTATCCCAGACTGTTTTCATGCTTTTGGCATTCATCAGTAAGGTGCTAGGATATTTAAGTATTAGATTTAAAATACCAGGTCAAGCCCAGCACTTTATCTAATGGTTAACTATTAAGTAGAAAATCTGAAATTTTCAAACATCCATATGTTTTCAAATCTGGCTGTCTATCTTAAATCACCATATAGGACTAAACGAAGTTCAGATACACCATATATTAATAGTTTCAGCAATATAATATTGCCAAAGCCTTAAGAGCAAAAACAATAATTGCAAGGAAATCAAGTTATATATTACATGACTTAATTTAATAAGCTTGTATTCCAAATATTTTTACTCTTAGGCTTTGGTGATTTTATATTGCTAAAGCTATTAATATATGGTATATCTGAACTTATTTTAGTCCCATATGGCTGTTTAAGTTAGAAAGGTGGATTTAAAGACATATGGATGTTTTAAAATTTCAGATTTTCTACTTAATAATAAATTATTAGATAAAGTGTTGGGCTTGATCACGTATTTTAAATCTAATGCTTAAATATCCTAGTGCCTCACCAAGGAATATCTGAAGCATGAAACCTGTCTGGGAATAAGAATATTCTGAAAATCTTGTTTAGTATTGGCATACTCATTATATAATATTTGTAATACAAGCTTATTAAATTAAGTCACATGATATATGACTTGATATCCTTGCAATTATTGTTATTGAAGGCTTTGGTGATTTTATATTGCTAAAGCTATTAATATATGGTGTATCTGAACTTAATCCATTCCCATATATCTATTTAAGTTAGATAGCTGGATTTGAAGACACATGGACATCTGAAAATTTTCAGATTTTCTACTCCTAGCACCTCACTGATGAAAGCCAGAGCTAGAAAACAGTCTGATAATAGGGATATTCTGAAAAGCTTGTTAAGAGTTATTGGCATCTTTCATGATATATGACTTGATTTCTTTGCAAGTTGATTATATCTATATACCAGTGAATCCAACTGTAAATGTTAAATCAAGCACATCATAATAATTAATATATTTTCCCCCAATAATTCATATATTTACAGTTGTTAGGTTTATACAAGTGACTCCAAATACAGAATATAAAATGTATCACAAAAATTTATATATATTCAGTGTTTTCAGCCTATATTCTGGATTCTAAATACATATATAAAATAAAACTTATTGCAATAGTTAATATAATTCCAGTTTTTCAATCTATACTAGCAATTCCAACTGCAGATATAAAATGTAACATAACACAATAATCAATGTCTTTTCAGTTTTAGTTCTAAGACCTTTTAATATTAAAAAGTAAATATCTTACTGGTTTTAGAAAAAAAAATATTTAAAGCTATAAATCCTGGGCATTTAGATATTGGTTTTCCCTTTCTGTAATTATTGTCTTTTTCATAACTCTCCTTAAAGAGTAGATTTCTTCTTCTCCAATAACGGACACTTGAATTGAAGTTATAGAAGCATCGTGCATGTAAAATATCAATAGATCTTCTGCAATTTAGCAATTTAGTGGCATGATTCATTTTCTTTTCTTTATCTGATATCTTAGAGGTTGTAGGATCTAGTTCCATAGATTTCAACATTATTTACTGAAATGGACTGCATTCTTAGTCTCTCGACTGATGTGCTATTTATTTTTGCATAACATTGCACGATAAATAATTCACTATTGTAAGAAAACTTTATTATAGCTTCTGTTTTAGGTGTTACAATTTTAATTAGCGGCAAGCCAAAATCTTTTCTCCACAACGTTCACCCAACTCAGCAACAGAAAGAAATCGACAGCAGCATGAATGAATGCTTACATATGTATGTGTGTACATGCACGTTGTTGTTCAAATCTAATTAATGTGGACTGCCCTCATATATATATATAAACTCCCATAAACTCCGTGTTATATAATATATTTATATAATTAAAGTCACAATTTAAAGCTAGAATTTATTATATATGTAAATTTGATTATTCGCCTATTAGATATGAATTTCTGTATCAATATTATTATATGCATATATTGTAACGGTAAATAATGCTGGAAACTGGTTCCTCAAATGTTCCACGTATTTGGGTAGCAAAACTAAACTGTATGTATAAAGATAATGGGAAATGGGGTTGGCTTTCCTTACTTAATATTCAAACCAAAAACTATAATTATAAATAGATCAAAAATAGTAAATCTCTCATTTCTGGCAAGCTAAACTTATAAAGTTTTTTTCTATTACATATATGCTTATTTCAAATAAATATACATCAAAATCAAAGGGGCATTTTATTGATCTTTAAATATATTTAGAATAAGTAAACAAATAATCCTAAAGTTTCTTTTAATGTATACCGTATCCCTTTCCTTTTTATATTACAATGTTATATATTATCTAATAGTAATTTAATATAGCTATGCAGAATAAAATATTAGTATATGCTTATTTAATATCTCAGGGCAAATATAAAAATGCCATAGCAACGATAAGTGTCGAACTTATAAAAAAAAAATACATGAAAACCAAAGTTAATAAAAAAATTAAATGCATTTTATTGACATTTAAATGATTTCATATTATCATTAATAACAAATATATTTATGAAGCTACTAGAGCTTTTCAAAGTATTAAAGAAAAATAAAAAAATCCAAAGTGATATTCAGAACAGATTTCTATAAGCTGAAAGAAAAAATATCTTAACTAAGGTTATATAAAAGAGTATTATAATTATTTACTAATAAAATAAATAAATGTAGAATATAGTTTTATTCGTATTTCGTATATTCTACTGATACAAAATATAATTGAGAAAGCTTCTAAACAAACTAACTTAGAATCACAAGTAATGGCTTATTTAATAAGTGACAAAAGTAAACACATTCGTACATATATTCATGTACATTCTCATTTAACATATAATAAGAGGAATTTTATCATCTCTTACATAAAAAACAAAATAGCTACACAATGAGAGGAAATTCCATTTCTCAAATAAAAACAAGCCTCATCCTCTTATACAAATAAAAATTATATATAAACCACCATGTATGACAATGCCATGTATATGAAGGCCACTATTCAAATTATCCATTGAACAAACTAAATTTACTAATACTTACTTTTAGTACTTATATCTTTAACATTTCACTATATATCAATACAATTTCTTTCACCCTGGAATGATTTATTTATAAGATTTAAAATGTATAATGATAATAAATTTTAATAATCATTATATAACCATTAATAAATATAAGTATTCACACCAATAATATTATATGGGATGTTTGCAAACATGTATTACATATAAAGCAAAAAAAAATTCTTAAATATCACTTTTTCTATTTTAAAAAAAAATTTGGTATTTGCATAGCTTGCCTGCTGGAAGTTTGCCATCTATTTTTTTAAATAATCCATTTTTAGGGGCTCAGGATTTTACAATACATGGTGTAAACAATATGGCTGACTTTAAGTAATCACTTTCAATAATGATGCTATTTTTTATTTCTTAAAATGATAAAGAAACACAGAAGTTTAAAGGGTTGCAATTCAAACATTTTGTAATGTAAATACAGTATAAAACTGTCTTGCATTGGTGGTCGAGAGGTCAGCGTGACTGCCTTGCCCTTGCAGGCAGTTGCCCAGGTTGTGGGTTCACGTTCCGGCTGATGCTATGATACTTTTAAAAAAAAATACAATATAAAATTAAAAACAAAAAAAAAAACAGAATTTAATAGATTATAACAAAGAAGCAAACAGACATCACTTTTTGAACATGCACTATGCTGTAATTTTGAAAATATTCCACTGAAACAGACAAAAATCCAAAGGACTGTAATTACATTTTTTTATAAATTCACTACACCAGCTGTAAATTAATGTCAGTGTAGTCACAAATGATGTTTTGGCACCTTATACTCACATTCTTTTCCAAACACATAACACTTAGAATGTGTGAAGACATTTGTTTTTGAACAACTTGCATTCAACTATTTCTAAAATAATAATAATAATAATAATAATAATAATAATAATAATAATAATAATAATAATAATAATAATAATAATAATAATAATAATAATAATAATAATAATAATAATAATAATAATAATAATAATAATAATAATAATAATAATAATAATAATAATAATAATAATAATAATAATAATAATAATAGTATAACTTAAATAATTGATTTTTATATAGTTTTATTAAATTTAAATCTTATATCTTCCTTATTCTTTTAAATACATATCAACATGCAAATATTCTTTGACAAATATTAAAAATCAACTGCCAATAATATTTCAATCTCCCCCTTTTTTTAAAAAAAAAAAACAACTTTTTTTTTACTTAACTGTAAATAAAATATTTTAATCTCAACAACTTTCAAAAAAGAAACAGTTTAAAGTGAAGACAATTTTAAACATAAAACAAATAGACCCAACATCTCTATTTATAAAGTGATAATTTTGACACAACTATATACATAAAAATGGAAAAAAAATTTTTTTAAAGATCGTGTATATCTTTTTTTTAATTCACAGTAAAAGCTATACTACTACAATATATGTATATATAAAGAGCATGCTAATAGCTCTAAACAAGCTTATTTATTTTATTTTTTATGATAAATGCTACAAGAGAAAATACCTGAAGCCTTTATCTATGATGGTCTCATTCCCAGACCGGTTTTGAGCTATGGATCTCATCAGTGGGGATGGGGACCATCATAGATAAAGGCTTCAGGTATTTTCTCTTGTAGCATTTATCATAAAAAATAAAATAAATAAGCTTGTTTAGAGCTATTAGCACACTCTTTATATATTACATATTGGTAATGCAAGCTATATTGGTCATGTGACATATGACGGATTTTTACTAATATATATATATAATATACAAATCAATATATATATATATCAAAATACAGTAAAATTTACATAAATTATATTATTTTTAGAAGTACTTTTGACTAAACATTTTGTAGTCTTTATTGACTATATAACATTGATAAAGACTACAAAATATTTAGTGGAAAGTACTTCTAAAAATAATATAATTTATGTAAATCTTACTGTATTTTGATATATATATATTGATTTGTACATTACTTATATTGAGGAACGAATACAGAGATCAAACTTATTTTATTACACACACACATATATATATATATAATCGAATTCTGAATTTACAACTAACCCAGACTAGCCAAATAAAAACTCTAAAACACAACCAATGGTTTCACTGCTGCAAACAGTTTTCTCAAGTGTAAGAAATTAAAAGATAACAAATTTATATAAAGCATTACCCACAACTCTACTTACATTACACACACCCTTAATATTAAAAGAATTTCTAATTGCTTCAGAATCATGTATTTTTAATAAGAAGAATTCTTTAATTCTTTTTTTAAATTTCATTTCTTTCAAAGAAGACCTTAATCTCATCAAAACTAATAGTATGGTCTATTTTTTTTCCATGAATATATAAAGCAGAACTGAGATAGTTATTTCTAACCTTACTTTTATGTACATTTTACCTTTGATTTATGTTCAAACTATGATGACCTATATATACTTCTTACAAAAACAAGGGATAATATACACTACTCCAGGAATAATATTTTTATCAAAAATTTTGTTATTATTATTTAATAAACTATTTAAAGAAATACCCTTTTCCAAGCAGTTTTCTTAATTTCAAAACAAACTATTATTTTTACATACAATTCTATGAGAAGATAATAGAGATTTTTAAAAGGCCTAAGAGCATAAATGAAAAGTGTGAATTAAAGAAAATTAACAATATTTAGAAAAAAACTATTGTAGGATAAAATATTTTATAACACTTCTCTACCAATAGAATTTGAGAATAAGGAGAAAATAGCAAAGGCAGAAAACAATAACAATTTTAAATCTCATGGCACATATTCTTATGATTTGAGAAGAAGAAAGTTAAAAAATATCAGCTATTTAACTGTTTTTATTTGAAAAGAATATATATATATATATGAGTACATGTGTGTTAAAATGGTAATATATATATATATATATATATATATATATATATATATATATATATATATATATATATATATATATATATATATATATATATATATTGTTTAAAGGAGGTTGTCAACAACAATTTGAGATTGTTGATTGTTATTTACATTGGCATTGTCTAAGTGTTGACTGGTTTGTAATGGCTATACACATAGGTATATATTAAATCAATAATTATGACAACTTTATTGTAATCAATTAACAGTTAAATAATTAAAATTAATAATTCTTCTTTTAGTTTTTCTAATCTTTAGCTATTTAAATATATGGACATCCTAAATACAATTGGCATGAAAGATATTGAATTATATATGCATACACATACAATTTTGGATTAATCATTTTATATTGTTGTTTCACTTAAAATTTCAACATGAAATAATCAGATTAATTACATGATTATTAAGTTTTGAAAAGATGTAACAATAAAATTATTAAAGAAAGCAGATTTTATTTTTTAATAACAATCATTTTAATTTTTTATTTTTGAAAAATATAGCAAAAAGTAACTTGTAGAATTGTTGCATTTCAATTAATGGTGGTAGTGAAGGGACCATACTACTGCCAGTAGATGGCACTGTCCACCATCAACAACCGGCCTGAAGCTTGCAAGTGATAAATTTATATATGAAAGTGGCTGAAAATTGATAAATAATAATGCCTGAGGCAATATATATCTGAAAAATACATTAAAATTACAAATTATAAAAAAAAAAAACAAGAAAATGCTATAAAATTCAAATTAAAAAAAAAATTGGTCAAAATATGCAAAATCTGCCTCCCCATAACTATATAATTTCATCAAATTCTTCACTGAAATCAGCAATACAAATGCAATGAATCCATCAAAAATAAAAATTCCAAAAAAAAAAAAAATATCCTATAAAATTCAAATTAAAAAAAACAGAAATTGGTGAAAATTCACAAACTAAGAAACATGATAGTGAGAGAGTAGGAAATCCAAAAACAACAAATTATTTACCTTTCAGCATTTGTAAATATGAATTGGATAATTAAGTAGCTTTCAATATTTGCAAACGATAAGATTTAAAAGCAATGGTTATATAAACTAAAAAGAATATTACACGAGATAATCTTTTTCACTGGTTTGAAATTATGGCATATCATCAAAAATAAGTCAAACATAAAACCTATCCCCTTCCCCAATGAAGAATTTCTATCCAAAAATAACTGAAATGGACAAATTAAATTAAACAAGTACTTCTAAAATACAAAAAAAAAACACCCCAAAAACACTATGCATCAAGAATTCAATCAAAAATAATTAAAATGCAAATACAGAATTTGGTGTATTACTAAGACATAACCTCCCCCCCACATAAAGGATTATAAAAAAATGGCAGTCACTGAGTAACTTTTCAAAAATATACATTTAATATTTAAAAAATAAAAAGTCTATTTGCAAATAATAACTCACAACACATAGTAAGTAATTAAATATAATTATAGCAAGTTATTCGTTATTTATTAATTAATAATAATAACAAGTTTGTATTACCAACTTTTGGTTCCTAATTGTTCTGCCATTTACACAATGATATATATATATATATATATATATATCATTGTGTAAATGGCAGATATATATATATATATACATAGTATATATATATATATATATATACTATGTACAGAATATAGTACTAAAGTATATTTTTAAGAAAATATTTTCTCTTTGGCAAAATGCTGAAAAATCATTTAGTATTTTGAATTGCATTGGGGTGTTATATTTTGTGGAAGTACATCGTTTGCACCTATATTTTTAATGTAAGAAAGAGCTATTATGTCACATTTCAATTTGGAACTTTGTTTAAATAAAACATAATGAAAAATGCATCTTATATATATAATTACCAGTGTGCACAGAATATGGTACTAAACTATATTTTAAAGAAAATATTTTCTCTTTATCAAAATGCTGAAGAATCATTTATTATTTGATAATTTTAATTAAAGAAGAGTTGTAAACAAGGCAGGACATTGAGAAACTCATCATCGTGTAAATGGTGCAGAACAACTTGGAAACAAAAGTTGGTAATATAAACTTGCTATAATTATTAATTAATAAATAATGAATAACTTGCTATGATTATTTTTAATTACTTACTATGTATTACTGTGTATTTAAGTGTTGTCAGTTATTATTTGCAAATAGTCTTTTTATTTTTTAAATATTAATTGTGTATTTTTGAAAAGTTACTCAGTGACTGCCATTTTTTTATAATTCTTCATGCAGGAGGGGGGGACATTATCTCTTAGTAATACACCAAATTTTGTATTTGCATTTTAATTATTTTTGATTGAATTCTTAATGCATAGTGTTTTTGGGTGTTGTTTCTTTGCATTTTAGAAGTATTTGTTTGATTTAATTTGTCCATTTGTTATTTTTGGATAGAAATTCTTCATTGGGAGAGGGGTTATGTTTTATGTTTGACTTATTTTTGATGATATGCCATAATTTCAAACCAGTGAAATAGATTTTTTCCTGTAATATTCTTTTTAGTTTATATAATGGTTGCTTTTAAATCTGATCATTTGCAAATATTGAAAGCTACTTAATTTTCCAATTCATATTTATAAATGTTGAAAGGTAAATAATTTGATGTTTTTGGATTTCCCGCTCTCTCTCTGCCATGTGTTTTAGTTTGTGGATTTTCACAGATTTCTGTTTTTTTTTTTAATTTTAATTTTATAAGATTTCCTTTGTTTTTTTTTTTTTGTAATTTGTATTTTCGATGGATTCATTGCATTTGTATTGCTTATTTCAGTGACGAATTTGATGAAAATAGCTAGTTGCAGGGGTGTGTGTGTGTGTGCATATTTTGACAGATTTCTGTTTTTTTTTAATTTGAATTTTATAGCATTTTCTTGGTTTTTTTTTTTTTTATAATTTTTACTTTCAATGAATTTCTTGGATATGTATTGCCTCAGGCATTTTATTTGTCAATTTTCAGCCACTTTCGTATATAAATTTATCTCTTGCATGCTTTGTGCTGGTTGTTGATGGTGGTGCAGCATTATCTACCAGTGGTAGTATGGTCTCTCCACTACTACCAATTTTTGATTTCTTTTTACTCTTACAATGTTGTGTAAATTTGTTCTTGTTAAAAGATTTTGATGATGGTATCAGAAGTAAAGAAAAGGTTAGGATATTATATTTATTTTAAAATTATTAGAAGTATTTGGTAATAAAATAAATTGTTTGATGTACTAAAGTTTGGCAAAGGGAATTCTGAATTTGAGGTTTTATATAAATATATTATGATTACAATTTTCAAGTTTTTGAAAATTGGGATATAGAATAAAGATTAATCTCTTGGCCAATGATATAATATATTTATATAAACACAATATTTACCTTTTAAAAAAAAATTATTTGAAATGAAATTTCCATTGAAAATATGTTTTGGGTTTAGAATACATGATAAGCAGATCAGAATTCCTAAAGTGATTATTAAAAAGGATTTGAACTCAAACTTTCAAACACTCTGCAATTATTCACTCCATTTTATAAAACCAATACACATGATTACATACATGTGAAAAAGATATTTGTGCTGAACCAGCACTTATCAGTTGATCCAGATCATCCCACACACAAATATATAATCAGTCTTCAAACTTTAATGAATAGGCTTCAGTCTTCTTCATCTTCCAAGTCTTCAGCCATCTATACCATTGAAAATATGATGATAAAATGCTCAAAGCCCTTGTTATACCAATATTATTATCATACCCATGTTGACATTAAGTCACTCTGCCCCCCACACTTATAGGACCTTAATATGTCCATTTAAATACATAGAAGAGGAATGGGCAGAATATCAGCTGAATATGTAATATTTAAATACAAGTATATTGTCTATAAAACAATTCAAAACAAAGCAAAACTCTCCATATAGTAGTGCCATCTTGTGCTAACAAGAGCAATCAATGGATGCCAGAAGGCTTGTGCATAAAATCCCTATCTAGTGCCTACTCATCCAATATCCCCAAACTAGTTTCTGGCTTGTGGTCTTCATCAGTGAGGAGCCTTGGATCTGAGAGCACTGCACCTAGATCTTAGGATCTCTAAAATTAGATCTTAGGATCTAATGCACTCCTCCAGAAGCCATCATTTAACTCTATTTAACTACAAAACTATGAGAATGAAATTGAAAACACAATTAATATTTTCAATCCTAAGATCTAGGTGCAGTGCTCTCAGATCCAAGGCTCCTCACTGATGAAGGCCACAAGCCAGAAACTAGTCTGGGGATATTGGATGAGTAGGCACTAGATAGGGATTTTATGCACAAGCCTTCTGGCATCCATTGATTGCTCTTGTTAGCACAAGATGGCACTACTATATGGAGAGTTTGCTTTGTTTTGAATTGTTTAATAACAATTATGTGCTAGTATGAGATACTGATCATATATTGTCTATACTGAATTTAATGTAATTAAAAAAAAACTTTTAAGCTCCTTACAGTGATTATTCTACATTTCACTTTTAATTTTTCAATGGTTAACTAAATCAGAAGCTTGAATAATATATTTGTAATTTGTTTCCACATTTACTCTATAGATGTCATTTTGATATTTATTATGTTTATATATATTATAAGTCAAAGCTTAGAAGATATCAGAAACATTTAGCCAAGAATGTACGAAATACAAATATTATTTTAGTACTGGGTAATTATAATTTCAGATTATAAAAAGAGAAATAAGTCGTTCTATTTTTGTTGTTTTCTAATATTTTTTATTGATCACATTATATATAAGTATTGGCAAATCATCTTCTCAAATATTAATTTTTCAGCAGCGCCCTCTGTAAATAAATATAAATGTAAACTTCAAACAGTATGACTGCATGACTCTAAAGGATACCCTTTAGAGTCATATTGTTTAAAGTTCATCATTATATTTATTCACATAGAGTATTGCAAAACATAATGATTAGAAGGGTGATTTGAACATTTTAAATATTGAAATATAAATAAAGAAAAGCTTAAATTACAAGGCATATAATGAAACCTTGACACATCGCTACTAAACAATACAATATGTTGACCAATACCTAACAAAACTGGAGCCAAATAAAATAAATATAGCAGTTCATATGGATAAATTCTTAACTAATCTATAATTACTATAAGATTTCATACTTTTGTAAAATATTAATCTCAAAAAAAGCTCAACTTAAGATATCCCATAACTGCAAAACATTGTAGACTAACAAATTTGTTCATGATTTTTCTGGTTAAGAATTTGTGGTATTATAAGTATGTGTTAAACCATTCTTTGTTATTTCTGTTGAGTATATAGTATTGTAATTTTTATTGTCGAATGTAATGGAGCAGAGTGCAAACCACATGCTTATAAGTTTGTGTAAACAAAGACAGATGCATGTAAGGCTTTCATATATTTTTTGATCAGTTGTTTGAGATTAATTGTGGGCATGTGAAATACAAATAAGCATAAAGAAAAACTATGAGAAAATTTGAAAATTGGGGATAATTTTACAATGTAAAAAAATGCAAATAAAATAGCAAATGTTAATTTAAAAAAAAAAAAAAAATATTTTTAATAAAATAATATTTCAAAAAATAAAGAAATGAAATAAATAACAGACTTAACAATTTAACTAAAATGTTACTTTGCACTGATTTTCAATAACAATGTCTCAATTGTTGTTAAAAGAACAATTTGAAGTAATAAAGAAAATAATCTTATTACAAAAATCACAGTTTAGCCGCAATAAGTTTAAATTCTCAAGTTACTCGTTAAAAACTTACTGATAACAACGATGGACATTTATTCTATTTGTTAGTAAAATGTTTTGTTAGTCTTGTCTTTTTATATATACGCGAGTGTATGTTTTTATGAACTAATATGCGAAAGCAAAATAAAGAAAGATATGTTATATTTCTACTGTTTTTGACAATCTTAAGTTCAAAAATAAATATAAACCAATATTTTTTTTTTTTTACAAATAAATGTCCAAATACATTATAATTAGTTGCTACAAAAAGTTAACATCAATTTCATAAGCCTGCGAAAAAAGTCTTTTCTGGATCTAAATGATATCTTAAATCTGTTTATGCTAATTAGCTACAGCCTAAGTACTCAATATTACTGAACTGTTTATTATTTTCTGACAACATTATCCAGACAATTTCATTAATTAAATATGAATAAGTAAAACCTTATAGAAAAATTAGAGTTTAGTAATTAATACGTAGTGAAGTTGATAGATAATATAAGTGATTATAAATAAACTTCCATAACTACAGAATAATAAATTACTGCAAAAATCAATAAATTTGGGAACTATTTCTTATTTTGCAAAAAAAATGTTTTTTTACGTTTTACAAGTTTGTTATTTTAATATCATTCATTTTAGATGTGAATGTAATAATGCAGAATTACTGGAATCATAATTGCAAGAAATGAACAGTGAATAACTGGAAACATGTCAGATGAATACTTATTTATACTTTTTTAAGTCTCTAATTAGATTTATGCTCTGTTATATTCTAATAATCATATTAACCAAATGGCCATTTTGGAAACTGTCATGATTTTTTTTAAAAGTCATAACCTTATTTTAATAAAATTATTACTTTGCATCACAGTATTACACTATCTGAATGTTTTGGGCTATCAATTTATCCATCATGCAAATATTTTTTTCAGGTAATGCAATTATGAGATATTAAAGTCATGTAGTGTTGTGAATACATGAGAATTTAACATAGTCTCAACAATCACATAAAAATATATTACTAAGATATATGAGAAGTATTTTGATATTCTCCAAAGTTATCTTGCCGAAAATGTGAGACATTAAGATGAACAATGTTAAAATACTCTGTCTTAAATAGAATTCATGCTTTTATTAGGGCAAATAAAAATTCTCTCCAAATTATAAATTATCTTGAGAGTTGAGCTAATTTGTCAAGGTATTAGTTATATTTTGTTGAAACATTTGTCGTATTTAATTGGCAGTGTATGTTTAATAGTTTTTACATTTTTAACAATATACTGATAGGCTTAATTGTTTTCATCACATGTTTAATCTGTCTCTTCAGAGAACAGTCAAATTTTCAGTTAAAAAATAAATACAAATAAGAGGAAAATATCATATTATTATTATTATTATTATTATTATTATTATTATTATTATTATTATTATTATTATTATTATTATTATTATTATTATTATTATTATTATTATTATTATTATTATTATTATTATTATTATTATTATTATTATTATTATTATTATTATTATTATTATTATTATTATTATTATTATTATTATTTATATATATATGTGTTAATAAGATAAAATCCACATTATTTATAGTGTAGGTAAAAATATAAATATTTAATTATTAGTTACATAGAATCATGTAAAATAGTAATTTCAATAACATACAAATATTCCCAAATTCTTACTAATTTTATGTATTAATATAGAATAAATGAGAACATAAATGAGTGCATCTTGTGAAGAAACAAATTAATGTTTATGAATTCATGGGTTTAACCTTATTCACAGCTGTTTTAAATTCAAAAATGATTACAAATAAATAGTCTATACTTTAATCCACCAAATATTAATAAGTAACATTTTTATTACTAGTTGTAAATTGATTTGATGTAACTTAGCTGTTATCAGAGGCATAACTATTAATAAGTACAGTTAAGTAAGAATATAAAGGTTCATCATGAAAAAAAGCCCAAAGCATGATACTTTATTGCTTTGAGTTTGATCTGAGTAGGGATAAATTTAAATAAGTGTTTAGTATTTATTTCAGACACTTTTTTTTTATTATGATGGAGTTTTAATGCATATTATGGATAATAACTCATGTTTTGTTGACAAACATGTTTATAATATATGTATAATGTATTGTGTATGTATAATACCTTTAAATATATGATATACATAACACACATATTATTTCGTATATAGAGTATGCATATATAAATTAACCCCAACTACTATAACAGTATGTGATATTGGTGTAAATTTTCAAATGCCTTAATTTTATATATGTATTAAGGCTATCATCACCCCTATTTTAAATACTGGCTGAAATTTTCATAACTTTTTGATTTTTTAGAAAATTTTTAAAAAAAAAAAAAAAAAAAAAATTTTAATTAAAAAATTAAGACTATGCACCTGAACTTCGATAGTACTGGACTTCTACAAATCTTTAACACAAGATTAACAACTTTAAAATCGCTTGTCTTTTTAAAGGCATTAATCTTGTGTTAAAGATTTGTAGAGGTCACTACTATCAAAGTTCAGGTACATAGTCTTAAGGTGAGAGCCTTAATATATATATATATATATATATATATATATATATATAACTTACATACTGTGTATGCACTTAATAAATTAATAATAATTACAACTTAATTTTATATAATTTTTTTAATTGAACAAGTATCCATCTTAGCAATTTCTTAGATATATCTCTCTTTTGTGAATATCAAATTAGTTTGAAATTATCTTGTTGATATGAATAAGTTTTATGCTCTCATATTTCGAGTTAGGAGTATCTCATAATGCTTGTAGTCTAAACAGAAATAAATTTGTTTATATTTTGCAAATTATCACTATTTTGTTTCTAATTTTTTAGATGAATAGTATAGTACTTAATTCAACTAATGCTCACAATAATAAAAAAACAAACACATATATTTTATTATAATAAGCTGAAAGTAAGAAAGAATCTATTGATTCCAGGTAAAAGCTATTTTAAACAAAAATAATTTTATTTATCCATTTTAGTGATTTTAAGACTTTATTTCTTTAATTTTTTATTCAGCTATTTTAGTATTTGTTGTAAATAATACTTATAATTAAAAAAGTCAAATTTATAATGATAATTATATAAAACCGATATCTTTTTTAGGAGCAATATGAAATACTTCTGGTAGCATTTATGTTACAAAACTGTATGGTAGCCATTGCAGATTAAGTTTATAGTATAAACAACATTTTAAAAAAATAATAAATTAAAAAAAAAAACCATTTCCATGTATTTTATTTTTTTTGTGTGCAAGCTCATTCACACATATTCATACAAAAAGTAAAAGTAATAAGAAACTTATTGTAGTGTATATTTATTTTTAAAACTAAAATGAAAAACAAAGTGTCATGTTTATAGAAATGTAATTTTACCAGCAGATTACTCTTTTCCCAAATTGTTTCATGGTTTTAAATTTGCAGTGATTTTGAAATTTATAGCTCCCACTATTTGCCATTATCTAATCCAGATTCAGTTAAATTTTTTAGTTATTGATGAAGGCAAAACTATTTTACAAGTCCTTTTTCTATCAATATTAACTTGATAACATTCATTTTGTCATTGAAGAAAAAAAAATCTTTGATTTTATAAAATTTTTAGCTTAACATTTAAAAAAAATTACTTTATAAAACTATTGGAAATTTGAAAAAAGTGAAGAATAAAATATATGAGTTTTCAACATAAACCAAACAAATATTATTAACCCCACTGTAATTGTGATATATTTCTTTGTTTTCATGAGATGTAAGCTTTCAAATTGTATTGTGATATTAAACCATTATTATTTATCAGAATATAATAAATTTGATATCATTTGATAGATATTTTTGTTTAAAAATTAAATATTTTTTAAAAAAAATCACATTTGATTTCCAGAATTATTTAAAAAATATATTTATTCAAAACAAAACACTGTCATGTCATCAAATTTTAGGTGAAGCCAATTCAATTTACAAAATGAACAAAATCTTCATTTTATATTTGGCTTAAAAATGTGAACTAATTTTTTTTGACAACTACTAAAGTTATCAATTTATGCTTTAAAAGTTTTGGAATTTTTCATAATTTATTATATCATTGAATATTACAATCAATCTGGTGAGTGACCTCATTTCTAAAAAGCTGTATTTTCCTATGACCATAAACCCTATAGTAACAATATTCAGAAGAAAATATTCTTTTATATTTAAACATAAAACATTTTTGTAAAAAAATAAATATGTAATAATATTTATTTTTGATTTTTAACAATTATTACACAATTATGATACAAATATAATTATAAACTTTCCAAAAAATCAAGTTTTTAGACCATTATAATATTTTCTTGATCATAATATTTCCATGAAATGCACTTAGCATAGTTCATGAACACTAAGAAACAATGTCTACTCATCAAACCATAGTTTAAGTTTCTTTGTAATACTGATTATTCCATTTTCCCTGCCATCTTTTGACTTTTTTTGTAATTAAAATATTAGAATATAAATATACATGAATTTTAAAGCTGTAAAAAATTTTTTTGCAAAATTTTCACCAGGGAAAAAATAAAATTTTACCTTTAGAAATCTCAGATGAAGTTCAGCCATCTCACAATATGATCTGGTTAATTAACACCCAGGCAAAACTCTCCATACAGAGTAATCAATGAGTGCAAGGTTTAAAGAGTTTTGTCTCTGTGTAAACAGCTTGTGTAATTATAAAGAATCGTGATCATATGATGCTGAGTAGTTTGATATTATTAATTAACATGACCAGATATAGTGTTTTGAAAAAAAAATAGCTGCTGTTGTTTTATAAAATTTATTAATATATTAAATAACCATTTATCTTTTATTGTATCTATATTTACATGAATCTTAAAAAAAAACATGTGGAAGTATTGATGTTATTTAATACATTTATGAAGATATTACACATGGAAAGAAAACCTCCATGTGTGTGTAAATGGCTGAGAACAAAAACTTAAAGATCATTTTGAAGTTTGGGTGGGATGATTTTGACAGTTATGTTTTAAGATCTGATTTTCATAATCACATTATTGTGGGCATACATTTTAGTACAAATATAGTAACATTAAAACAACTTCAATTAATTATATTAAACAAAATTTTAATTATAAATTTTAATATTTGAAATACATGCATTCTTCATATACCTGGAGCTTAATTGTAAATATAGGGGATTTGAAGACAGACTTTCAAGGACCCTTCAACTGTCCATACTATCTCATATCACTGATATACATGATCATACACATGTAGAAAAGATAAATAATTAACAATATACATATTTCATACAGAACCAACACTCATCAGTTGATCTGGATTATCTCTTCCACACACACACACACACACACACCCCCCCCACACAATATATATATATATATATATATATATATATATTTTTTTTAAAAAAAAAAAAACCCCCAAACCCCCCCCCATATATATATATATATATATATATAATCAATGCTCAGTTTATTTTATGATAGAAAATTTTCATATTTTAATGGACAGACTTCAATCTATTCCAACATACATCTCTTCAGCCATTCATACAATTGAAAATATGATGATAGAAAGCCCAAATCCCATGCTGATGCCAATATTATTGCCATGCCCATGTTGACCTCTGTGCACTGATTATATATATATATATATATGTGTGTGTGTGTGTGTGGAAGATGATAATCTGGATGAACTGATGAGTGCTGTTTTAGCATGAAATACATATATTGGCGATTATTATTTTCTCTACATGTGTGTTTCAGATGTATTAGTGATATGAAATAGTGTGGATAGTTGAAGGGTGCTTGAAAGTCTGTCTTCAAAACCTTTTGTTTATAATTATAATTTTTAAAAAGTTTATATTATAATTAACATATACCTGTCATAAATTTATCCCAAAGTATTTTATAATATTTTATTGACAAATAATTGAATAAGTTCTTATTAAAAACTACATGGCAGAATATTAATCTGAAATCCCAAATCCCTGTTTTTTTATATTTCCGAGTTTTTAGATTCCCACAATAGATCTTTTACACTCTCATTGTAAATCTGAACTCTCTTAAAACATTTAAATAAGCACAATTTTGATTTATACTTTGTTTATATATACATACTTCTGATAAAATATAAATTTATTAATCCTATTTTGATAAATTTTGTTTACTTTGAAGTGGTACTTTAGATTAATTCTTTCAGTATCAAATCTGACCACCAAATTTTTGAATAGAATCTAGCAATGAAAATTTTTACTATGAAGCCATGTTTGATTTTTTTGTGCAATTAAATCTTTTTTACATATATTAAAAAATTTATTATAAGCTATATTATACATATTTAATCCTTCTGATAATTAAAATTCTAAACCATCAAAAATTAATATTTTAAAATTGTTAAAATAAGTATATAACTAAAGTCTTACTGTTGGCTTCATGATATCTGTTCAAAAAAGTTACAAGAAGAAATATTAGATATTAGAATTTTATGTTATTAAAAATGATATATTTGGAATTAGTTATGATCAAAGAAACAAAAATATTCTAAACATTAAAATATTATTGTTATTAAAATTTTCTCTTACTGTTTTTACAAAAATAATTTTTTTTTTAGTCTCTAATGGATTTTCTGTGGTATTTTGTAACTGTGATACTTTCTAAGAGCTGATTTTTTAAAAAATACAATGTTTTCAAAGATAAATACCTCACCTAGTGATGTAGTTTTTAGTTTGGTGATAATTCTTTTACAAAAATATCACATAATAATCATTAACAATTACAGAAAATCACCCCATTATTTATGGCATTTAGCCACAGGGAAAATGAATCTAAAGCATATTCCAAACACAAATCACCAACTCCTTCACAGCTTTGTCAGAATAATAGCAAGTGCTGTAGACAAAAGTCTATTAAGTTCTGTATACTGCTGACATCTCAAAATTTTTTAAAAAGTAATCCACTAAAAATGGAAGCTTCTTAGAAAAAATTGCTGCAGCTTCTTATACACCACAATTTAACATATACAATGCTTTGAAACAACTAGAAGAGTAGCAATCATAGCACCATCATGCTATCTAAAATGTCAAATAGTATAGTGCTATCACAGCTTAGTTTTGGGAAACAGTTAAATTCAACATTGCAATATTACTTGGATGGCAGTTAAAGACCATGAACCAGTATATGTATAGCAATCTTATAATATATACTTTCAAATATTCATAAAAATTATATGCTTTGTTTATTAATAGATGACTGCCATTAGCAAAAGCTCCATAGTTCAAAAATTAAATTGCAGAACTCAATTTGCACAAAATAGCAGAATTTGTTCACATTTGTTTTTCAAGTTGAAATTATTGTAAAGATAACATTTTGGTTTCAGATTGTTTATGATAAGTTTAATGGTGACATGCCTAATTGTGTTTCTACAATGCATTTTGGTAGTGCATCAGGATAAATTCATTCTATTGCATCTGTCTCTAGTATTTTTATATTAGCTTTGCATCATAAGGAGGACCTAATATAAGTGAGCAATGGTAATACTGATTGCTAGATTCTTTATTCTCAGACCCTGAGAGCATTTGCAAAACTATGATGTAGAGCAGAAAATTTTACAATTTTCTGAAAAAGTAACACCTTCATAGTGACAATAGAAGTTAACTTTTGTCATTCATTAATAATTATAAATATAATTTTAAATTTTAAAACAGCATTTTATTGCTTCATAATGTCTTAAGTGGAATTCATTCCGATTTTAAAAATAGAGTCCATATAATAAATATTTTGCCTATTAAATAATTTTATCAGAAATTGCTGTAATAATTCAATAAACAAAGCTAGTTTTGATGACATAATTTAGTTTAAAACTTTTTTTCTCTATTTGCAAAATTGAAATGTTATTTTTATGAATGGTTTTCATTTTCTAAAAATTAATTAAAAATTGTGTGGTATATTTTAGAGTAATATAATTTTCTACTTCTTTTTTTCCTATGTATTGATTTCTATTATAACACATCACACCATTAACACCTTTTTAGACCCTATATCAATACTTTTATTTGTATTAAACTAACAATTTTCACTATCCTGCAGTCATCATCAGAGTTCTTGTTAATTCTATTACACCCAGTTTGGTATTAGAATTAACAAGAACTCTGATAATGACTGTAGGACAGTTAAATAAAAATATACTTCAATTATTTATGTGAAATTATATAATGCTTTTAGAAGACAATATTTAAGTTAGTGGAAAAAAAAAGAAAAAAAAAATATAAAAAGTAAACATTACTTATTTTCTTAAATAAATATATAACTTTTAAATATTTTTCATTCTTTTAGTTCTATTTACAATTGATGTTAATATTTGTCTTGTTAGAAACTAGTATTATTCTGACAAGATTTAAACTTAAGATTATATATAGGAAAGTAAAATCTTGCTAATTGAACTTCAATTTAAATATATTTAATCAGGAAATGGTTAGTAACAATATAAAACAATAAATGCAAGTAATTTATTTATTGTAAAAGATTAAATATCATTTTTGAAATTTTGTTTGTAGTAAAACAGATATTTAGATTAATATTTTATTTGTGCGTAAAGAAGTTTGGGTTACCTTCATATGGAAGCAAGTTAAGTACTAATGCTTAAAAATAATCCAGTTACATATATAGAGAATTGCTAGATTGCTCTTTGATAGATCATCTCTGCTGTTAACTAGGTACTGATGATCTGCCAAGTGGTCATTGCAGAGACACTGAAACTATTTAATTTAAATTATAAAAATAATTTTTCAATCTTTGCTTTCAAATTAATCAACCACGTGATCAAGATAACATTTATCTGCGATAAAAATCCGGAAATACGTCATAAGTATTGTGTGTGGGGGGGGGATGATGTTAGATGATAAATGATAAAACAGACTTGAAGCTATTACTTCTTTGATTAATATGACTTATAAAATTTTGAAAACAGAGCGTGGTTTTTGTCTAACGACAATCCAAAAGACGATATCAAATGAAAAGAAGATCAATGATAAAATAACTCTTTCATTTCTGATACAATTTAGAATTTTTATAAGATAAAAAATATTACATTAATAATATGCTAACTAATTTAAATTCCAGTTTTAAAGATCGATTTTGTAAATTAAAAACTGAATAAATTTTTGTTTTCAGTACTTTTTCAAAAACTGTTGGAGTGACTTCCATAACCTTGATGATAGCAGATGTTATTTGGTTTAAATATTGACCTTTAGAAGAAGCAACTTTATACATCAATGAATTTGAGATATATTTCCACTTTTTATTTTAAAGTTTTTACTAACACGCGCACACACATATATATTAGCAAATAATTCCATATATATACACACACTCATATCAATTTGCAAGTGTTTTTAATTGGTTATTCTCTGATTATATTGCAGCTAAAATTGTATCTGTATAAGTAAACAAAAATTTTCCACTATATTTTATTATTTATATATATATATATATTGAAATGATTTTGTGGTATTATCATTGTTTAATTGCACATAATGTATAGAAATAACATGTACATGTGTTTGTAATAAAAAAAAAGCAATCACAGTCAAAATTTAAAGGAGATACATTTAATTAAACAGGAAAATATTTACCAAGGCTGTAACCTTAGGAATAAGCGTCTGAAAAATTCGAAGGTAGAGACCTCTACAGGTCTTAGCTACAAGCTTACGCTTGGAAGAAAAGAGGGAAACCTTTTTTACTTCAACCTACTTTTATATATGAATAGGTGAAGCTGAAGTGGTTAGATCTAAGAGTGTGAAGCTATTCAATACTTCACTAATTAAGTCCACAATTCTTATTATACATTAATACTCGTGAAATCTTACGATTTACAATGAGTCAATGGAAAGATCTTATAGTAAGAAATCTATTATGATAATTTAAAGTTGTAATTATAAATTTTATTAAATGCACATTATTATATTAAGTAATATTTACCAAGGCTGTAACCTTAGGAATAAGCGTCTGAAAATTTATTTTCTTCCAAGCGTAAGTTTGTGGCTAAGACCTGTAGAGGTTCCTACCTTCGAATTTTTCAGACGATTATTCCTAAGGTTACCTACAGCCTTGGTAAATATTATTTAATATAATAATGTGCATTTAATAAAATCTATAATTAAACAGGAAAAGAAAGTTAGGCATTTAAAATAGTTTCTATGGTCATAATTTCAAATACTTTGAAATACAGTTGCATTATAAATATTAATAATCAAAATATAATTAATATATTCAATATTATCCCATATTCACAACTCAACAACAGTATTCAAAGAATATAAACTCTAAAACACAACCAACAGTTTCACTGCTACAAGAAAACTTCTTAAATTAAAGGTCACTTGAGAAGTTTGATTGTAGCAGTGAAACCACTGGTTGTGTTTTAAATTTTTTTTGGATAATCTGGTTAAATTGGTAATTTTGATTATTTTATTGACTAGTTTAGCTTTAGGCTTTAATGTTTAAATTAACCCATTGTAAACAATTTTACAAAAATATTAAATATTTGTTTGTTATAGTATATCTGAGGGTGCCTGCATTTATAGACAAATATTAAAATTATATATAAATTATACAATAAATTTATAATTAAATATGATATACATTAAATTTCAGTTTAAAATGATTACATTTCACTAGCAATATAATGTAAATAAATATTTAATGTTAAAAATAGAAAAGTAGATTAATTATCAATTAAATAATATTTAAAGTTATAAAATATTTATTTTGAATCTTGTTATTAAAAAGATCTTTTTTAAAAATTTAAAATGGTGTATTTATGCTAGTATAAATTCAGTGTTGAAAGTAGTACAATTTTGAAAAAAAATTTGCTCAAAATAAGTCTGTCTTTCTTTGAATTTTTCCAAATATTAAGATTTCAATTAATGTATTTTGAATTTTACTATAATAAATAATATATTTATATAGCTTGACTATATATGTAATATATACAAGGTAACAACTCTCCAGCCATGTGCTTTTATGAATTTACATGCAACCAGTCATGAGAATTAGTTTAAAAAGCATGATGACCACTTGTGAGCAAGGATGGGCTTATATAATGATAAGTTCGAAGCATAAATAGCCACGTATCCTTTTTAAACTAATGTTTATGGGTAAGTACATGTAAATTCATAAAATCACATGACCAGAGGTTTGTCACCTTGTTTATATTGCATATATAGACACTATATAAATAGACTATTTATTATAGTAAAATTCTAAATTCACTACTTACTTCTAATTGCAGGTGGTTAAAAATGAGATTCTATGTCTCTCATACTACAGAATGAATAAGCTTGTACAATTCATTAAGAACTGATTATTTTATTGCCCAAATGAGGTAAAAGTCTAAACTTTTAATTGGTCAATTCACAAACTCAAGCGTCAAAATATATTCATCTTTTAATATTATATTCACTTCCCTAGTTTCATTTGTAAAAAGTATATTAATAATTTGTCAGGTTATGAAAATGAATGAAAGTTTTTTCAAAAATAAATTTTTATTTATAATTATAAAAATATTCGATAGTGGCAAATCTAAAATGAATGTTACTCACCAACCAAAAAGTTTTGCTGACATCAGTGATTGCTTTCCCAATTTTATGTTGCGGCAAAGTAAATAATTTTTGATAAAGTATTAACTATTTTTCTAAAATAATTTTATTTTTAGCATATTTTATCAAAATAATTTATAATTTGTCAAAAAATTTTTTTAAAATGGTCTAAAATATTCGTTTATTATTTTCGAAGTGAAAGAAAAGAAATTGTAACTCTTTAGTTATTGACAGACATTTTCTTTGTTGTCAAAATTTAACAGCCAATCAGATTCAAGAAAGAATGGTCTTCTTTTTTTGTTAGACCTTCAATGTTTGTTTTAATGATTTTTTACTTGTAAAATAATTCAAGAGAGGACAGCATTTTACGGAACTTTTTTAACTTTTAAAAATAATGCAAAATCTTAATGGTAGTGTTAAAAATGACTGAATTAGAGTGACTTGAAGTCATCTCATTTTTAACTGAAACTATTCATTAAAAGGTTAAGTACAATTCAGGCTTACAATAGGGTAAAGCCCTGACCTCAGCATGCTGAACAAAAAATTGTGTTATATAGCAATAAGATCTACATAAGTGGTCATTTATGCTTTTTAAACTAATATTTATGGATTGAGTGCACATAAATTCACAAAATCACATGACTGGAGATTTGTCATCTTGTTTATAGTAAACAATGTAATTATAAAATATGTAACAAATAATTCATAGATTCTATAAAAATAAATTGTTTTAATGGTTGTAAGCAGTTTTTTTGCTTGCTGTACCATAGAAAATGAAGATTGTTGTCTTTAGCAACAAAATTATTCATCCAAATTTCTTAATATTAGAATGCCAAGCAAAATATTGTCAAAGTTCCCAGAATATGCCAAATATAAAATTTTCATTTAGTAGCTATATTCTGCATTTTCAAGAAAAAACTCATTAAAAATAATTATACTTTCTTATATATTCTATTCCAAGTTGTGAATGCAAAATAACCTTTGAAACTATCTTTAAAATTAGAGTAATATTTTTGTTTGTTTAGATTGTAATGAACAATATGCTACGTATGTAAATGTTTTTCATACAATATTTTACAATAATAAAATGGTACTAGTATGATAGCCAGTACAGGCTGCTTGATGGCATCATTTGTAGAATAAACAACAAAAATGTGCTGCTTATGGGTTCATGATAACTTGAAGTGTGTTATGCTAATTTATCGCAATTCACATTTGGGCAATGTATTCTTATCACATTTAATCATGCAACCTGTTATTACTCTGCGAAGGCTTGCTATTGACACTGTGCTATCATATTATTTGTGGGTGTGTAAATTTTAAACCCATGTAATTATTGAAGTATTACTTTAAATGGAATTCTTTTACAGTAAAGTGAGCGAGTATTACCTATTCTTACTTGTTAAATTATCACCGCACTTCACAGCATGCTTTGTAATGGAAGAAAATTAGGAAAAGTGTACAGCTCAGCATACTTTGGACATGAATACATGCAAAGTCATGTTATTCACAAGATGACATGAAGTAAAGAAAATGGCCAAAGCTGAAATACAGCATTATAGATTTTGCAAACTGCCAGCTACAGAACTGACACTGTGGCCTTTCTTTAAGCCACACAATACTACACTTGGTGAAGAGCTGTCTTTTCAGATAACCCATGACATTGAAGAGACTTCCAAAATATAGGTTTCAATGCAAGTCAAGGTCTTCCATTCAAAATTTTGTTGTTTTTGTTTTGTTTTTTACAATTACTTTTTGGAATTGAAAAAAATTTGTTCAAATAAAAGTGGCTGATATCAGCAATAGAGAAACCAGATTTATAGCATTCAAAATATAGCTAGTACACTGCAATATTTTTAATAGCACACCAGCCATCTTATGAGTTTGAATATAGATCCTCTACTGTTAATAAATTAAAGATATGGAATAAACCTTTTCCTGAGCCAATGTTAAAAACATTTTTAACACTTTGATAACAATTTTGATAGAATTGGTTAGTTTCTCTACAAAGCCTGATAACATTCAAATATTTTGGAATTATGAATAAGATATGCATCTGCTATTGGTTTACATATGAAGTTTTACAGGTTATTTGTTTTAAAAGGTTTTTTTAATTAATTAAATTTCTCACAATCGGAAGACTTGTTATTTAGTGTAACACATTATATACAATCTACAATCCACACCTGCCGAAAGCAGTAATTTTGTCAATGGATACATTAATAATATGTGCTTCTTTGATAAAATTACAATCTGTAAATAAAGAATGCACTAATAAAAGGATTTTATTTAATTCAAATCAATGCACCAAAAAGTGAAAATTAAGTTTTATTCAAATTTTACAAGTAAAAGCATTACTTTGATAATTCATAAATCAGATTACCCAGAATTCATTTAAATAAACTTACAAATAATGTGCAGTTTTTTGTACCAACAGCAATCTACTCATCTGATAAATAAAGGCTATGTTTTATCTAGGAATAGGGTTGGCATTGATACAAGAAACTGGCTATTTACAGTGGGTTTTGACTATCAGAGTCAATGCTTTTATATGTAAATGCGGAAATAGTTTATTTTGTACTTCTTAGCGCATTTAAGAGAATAATAGCATTTAGTGTTTTCTTTATATTTTTAATTTTTACTTTTTAGTTCTATATATGTAATATAGAATTATTATAATCAGTTTTAAATTAAAAGAAGTGCTACTAGATACTGTTAGTAATAATGTCACAAATAAAATTAAAAATGTAAATGTTTGCTAAAATTTTAAATAAATTCTAAAAAAATGTATTGTTATTGGAAACACACACACATATATTGTGGCTTGCATAACCAGCTACAAGTTCAAACAAGTGATATCCAGAAACAATCATATATGTAAATGACATAAGTTTCTTACTAAAAAGGTTAAATGAATTCCCACATGTGGGAATAATATATACTGATACAACTCTCAAATAATTATTTTATATGTCTATATTAAATAACAAAAAATAACTTTTTATTAATTAATCATAATTTATAATTATAAGAGGGGAGGGATAAAATGGTTTTGAAACAAAGTGAAATTATTAAAATTATTAATCAAACAAGAAAATTTGTCAATTTATCAAAATTTCATATATATATATAATGTGATTTGTTTCAAGACAAATTCAGATTCACAAGAAATAATACTTTTTTACCTCTTTGCTTTCCTTCTTTCCATATTTATTGATTATTATTATTATTAATAATAATTAGGTTAAGCAGGACGTAAATAACAATCATTCTTTATATATATATATATATATATATATATATATATATATATATATATATATATATATATGTGTGTGTGTGTGTGTGTGTGTGTGTGTGTGATGGTTGAACATTCAGAATATATGGATTAACAAAAATAATTTTACATCTTTCAGTTTTACAATTAATTGATTCTCAATCGCTTTTAGAAGATATAAATAAAATAAATGGCCTCCAGAAGCCTTAAAAAACATTATACTTCAGTTTAAAACACATGGTCTTTTCAGCATTTTAATAGATTCTCTTATGATTTTTAAAGTATACTCTTTCAAATTAGCTAGTCAAGTATGTGACTAATTTCTTAAAAATGTGATATAAATCCTGACGTATTTTTATGGTTTCTAATTCTGAACCTTAATGCATCTACGTGACTGTATCCACAAACTTTTTGAAAACTGTGAACATGGAATTTTAAAGACATCCTGGTATTCTAAAAGTACTCTCTTTTTAAATTCATGGAAAAAATCACTACTTTTTTGCTAATGAAAAAGTAGATTTAATTTTGAAATTAGAGTCTTCTACTGATATTATCAGAGACTCTTTTATTATAATATAAAGCAACTCTATAGCTAAATGAGATGTCAATTTTAACATCTTTTCTTTAGTATCAAACTTATGTAAAGCTTTATATATATTTTTATTTTATCTTTAGAAAGCAGAATATTTTTAGTTAGTGTTATTTCTTGAGCAAGGTTATCTTTATCAGACAAATTAAATTGAGAGACTGCAAAACCTCTCGCGTTCATTACTATAACAACAGCCAATCAGATTGTAAATACAAGATATTTTGCAGTCTCTCAATTTAATTTCAATACAGTTTGCGCTTTATAAAAATAAATATTATTTATCAGACAAACTATATACTCTTATCAAAAGATTTCTTGCCACATACAATATATGAGCAGAACGATAATGAGAATTAAAATTAAGATATCCATTTATATGAGTAGATTTTCTAAACGAGACATCAGGTTTTCCAGCAATTAAAGTATTTAGGAAAAAAAGTGTTTTGTTATTTTCGCCTTCCATATTAAACTTAATATTAAGATATTATTCTTTAACCCCCCCCCCAAAAAAAAACAAAAAAACAAAACAAAAAACAAAAAACAAAACAACAACAAACAAACAAACAAAAAAAAAACAAATTCAAGGCACTAATACCATTAGGTCATATAACAAATTTAGTTTCCACATATCTGAGTTAAATGGAAGGTCTCTCATTAGGTGTCTTTTTTTTTCTCATGTGTCATGGCATCAGTCGGGAAGCGAACCCGCTAACCGGGGACAACTGCTTGTAAAGCTTCTGTCACTGACCTCTTGACCACAAATGCTTGATATTTGATTTCTCAAAACTAGATATGAAGAAATCAGCAATTACAAGTGACAGTGGATAGTCCATAGAGAGCCCTTTAATTAGCTTATTCTTTTGAAAATCATAAATAAAAAATGCATTTTCAGGGAAATATTTTACTAATGGAATAATGAAATCAGATAAATTTTTGTATTGAGCTATTATAGACAAAGCTTTCTCAACAGAATATTAATAAGCATAAAAGAAACATTAAAACTGATCAATAAATATTTTAGTTAATTTTACGGTTTTAATAATAGAAAAAAACATGCTGAATTTTTTTTTAGGATAATACGTTATCTGTCATCAGTTGTAAGACTTGGGTTGAAAATCGAGTCAAAGAATATGTGGGAAGCCTATTGCACACACAATAGGTCTCAGTAATATTTCATGTTTATGAATTTTAGAAATCCCATATAATTTAGGATATAATAAAGAGCCATCTGTTGGATTTTTGACTCAATTTTTATCTCAATTTTTACAACCATTGACATATATTATTCAACCTAAAAATAAAGTTCAGCTCATTTTATTTTTATTATTAAAAACTTGAAGCTTGTTAAAAGTGATTTATTGGTCAATTTTGATATGTCTTCTATGTTTTCCAGTATTCCTGTTGAAGAAACTTTATCTAAAATAATTCAATACAATAATTTAATTAAATTTATTTTTCCATTAGCAAAACATTGTTTTGAAAACACTTTTTTTCTTTATGAATTTCAAACATATAAGCAAAAATGAAAAGGCTTTCTAAGGGCTCTCCATTGTTACCTGTAATTTCTGAGTTATTCATGAATGAACCTGAAAATCAAGTATTAAATGCAGCTAGTAGAGATATTACATTGGTCTCAGATATGTGGATGATATATTTGTTATATGGCCTCATGGTATTTATGCTTTGAATTCTTTTCTTGTTTTTCTTAAAGGATGATTTCTTAATATTAAATTTAACATGATAGTTGAAAATATCTAACACTTTCTTTTCTAGATCATTTAATTGTTAGAAAACCTGATGACTCTTTATCAATATCTGTTTAAAGAAATTACACACATACAATCAGATATCTCAATTTTAATTCTCATCATCATCCTGTTCATATATTTTCTGTGACAAAAATATTTTGATGAATGCACATAGTTTATCTGATAAAGATCACCTTGCTGAAAAAATAGCACTAACGAAAATATTCTGCTTTCTAATGGACACAACAAAAATATTATATACAAAGCTTTACATAGCATTGATACTAAGAAAAAAAAAGATAATAAATGTGATAACTCAAGTAGTTATAGAGTTGTTTTACCTTATATTAAAATAATCACTGATAATATCAATAGAACTATTTAATTTCAACATTAAAACAATTTTTTTCGACTAGCAAAAAAATGGTATTTTTTTTCTTGAATCTAAAGAGAGTACTTTTAGAACACCAAAGTGTCTATAAAATTTAATGTTCACAGTTCTCAAGAAGTTAGTGTGAGAAATAGGGAGCATATATCAACCTTTATGTCACAATTTTAGAAATTGGTACATTTTGGTTTTCATAATAATAAAATAGTTAATTTAAAAAGAGGGATTTAAGAAATATGTGGTCTATTAAAATATTGAAAAGGCCAGATAGTTTAAACTAATATGATGAAGCACAATGTATTCTAGCCTTGTAGAGGCTATTTATTTTATCTTTCTTCTAAAATCAACTTGGAATCAATTAAATGAAAAACTGAAGATGGAAATATTTTTTGTTAATCCACCTAGTCTGAATGATCACTCATCAAATATATATAAATGATGATTATCCTTTACATCATTCTTCATCTCATTATTAATTAAGACATGAGAATTCTTCATTAAGACTTTAACTTTGACAAGGATGAATGTTAATTGCTTGAAACTTTGGAAATTAAAACAGAATAATACTACATCGAATTCTAAAAGTTTTTATTTCCATTATATATATATATATATACGTATGAAATATATATATAGAATAAGTATATATATATATATATATATATATATATATATATACTTCTGCTGACTTGAAATAAGAATTTAAGACAAACAGACTGACTTGTTTATTACAATTAGGATAATAATTAAGATTATTCTATATTTTGTTTGGTACCCATGTTGCTAAATATTTATTAACAACTAGCATATATTTAATTATTCCCCTGAAGTTAATACTAATTTAATAAATATATATATATATATATATATATATATATATATATATATATATATATATATATATATATATATATATATATATATATATATATATATATATCCTGAAAACATTGAATAGGCATGTAGGTCAAAGCAATATTTTTGTACAAATTAATGACAAAGAATAATACATGGTATTAAAAGCTCATCATTTAGAAATATAATCTTCCATGTCTTCTTGATAGATCTATTCTCCATTTGGAGCAAGTTCATTATTTGAGGAATGTGTTGGTACATTATATAAATATTACTAGAAGGAATAAAACTGTTGTTAAATTTTAATTGTTAATCTTTATTCACTTCTCAAACTAAATAGTGCAATATTATGGTTGAGTTTTATATACGCCAAATTAGAGTGTAATGCTAATGGAATGACTATTAAATGGATATAGATTCAAACTTAGATCACTGATGGTACCATTATGGCACATTGGATAGGATAATCAACTCATGAAAATAAACGTTCTAATAAACTCAGATCTAATAAACCATATCTTAAATAGTAGCAGTAAAATACGATGCAAGTGATAACGTCTTGCTATGATAAGCAGGAAATATTATAATATACAGTATGTTCACAACAATCTATGATTAGATCAATAAAGATAAAATCCTGAACATTTGGAAACCCAAATGTGGTTAATTAAGTAGTGATTGGAAACTATTATAAAATTTGATTCGAACTAAGAGAGTAAGTTAAATAAAAGCATATAAAAGCAGTTTTACATAATAGTGATATTGGTAGAAGAAAATGGATGTCATTTGCTTTGGGAACTTAACTTGAAATCATCAGGAGTAATGTTTTTATTTGTAAGAGTTGAAATAATTAATTTTTTTTATTTTATAATAGATTTATGTGAATAAAAGCATTTCAGTAAAAACAATTTTTTTTCCTACTTTTTCATTTTATAGAGATACTGCGGAATTTCAGAAATCTGTTTTCAACTAATTTTTCAGTTTTATTACATAGAATATAAAATTAAATTTTGTAATTTTTTTGCTAATTTTTTGCTAAAACTAGTTTTAAAAATGTATAAATTATTCTGAATACACATCTATGCAAAGTTTTAACTAGATTGGAAAATGGGGAATGAAAATTGAAATACAAGATTTGATTCAAATAAACAGAGTAAACTAAAGAAAAAAACCATACAAAAATAGCTTTACATTAAACTAGAAATATAAATCATAAAAACGTTAACACTTAACTGACTGTTCTTTTGTTTAAAGTTTCTTGTCTAATGTTGTTTTTGGTTATTAAATATATATATAAAGAGTTATTTGCTGAAATACACAGGCTTATGTGTACCTGTGTCTATATATGTAATAGACATGGTATGAGCACAGACTTTTCACATGACCCACTACTCTCCACACTATCTCATAACACTGATACACCTGAACACACATATGTCGAAAAGATAAATAATCACCAATATACATATTTCATGCTAAGACAGCAATCATCAGTTGGTCCAGATTACCATCTCTACACATATATGTTACAAGTGCTCAAATATATATTAAGATAGCAAATCTTCCTACTTTAATGGACAGGCTTCAATCTACTCCACACTCCAACTCTTCAACTGTCCCTCCAATTGAAAATCTGATGATGAAATGCTCAAAGGCCACCCTGAGGCCGAGATTATTGTCACACCCATGTTGACCTAAGGTCAATCTGACCCCTCATGTATATGTATTTAATGGATTATGTCCTGTACATGAGGGGTCAGATTGACCTTAGGTCAACATGGGTGTGACAATAATCTCGGCCTCAGGGTGGCCCTTTGAACGTTTCATCATCAGATTTTCAATTGGATGGAGAGTTGAAGAGTTGGAGTGTGGAGGAGATTGACGCCTGTCCATTAAAGTAGGAGGATTTGTTATATTAATATATATTTGAGCACTTGTAACATATATGTGTAGAGATGGTAATCTGGACCAACTGATGATTGCTGGTTTAGCATGAAATACGTATATTGGTGATTATTTATCTTTTCGACATATATGTGTTCAGGTGTATCAGTGTTATGAGATAGGGTGGAGAGTGGTGGGTCATGTGAAAAGTCTGTGCATACCGTCTGCGCTTTATAAAAATATTATTTAAAGAGTTATTTATATAGCGCTACATTTAGAAAGTAGAGTATTCCTGAAATGTTTAAAAATATATACAGCACATAATTCCTTAGTGATTGTTATTCTTGATTGTTTTCAGTTACTTTGACACAGATTGCATCGATATATATATATATATATATATATATATATATAAATTCTATTTGCATGAATATTATGTTTTGGTTTATTTGAGTTTAAAATCTTGATAAAGTGGAAAGCAAATAGCTATCTCAGAAAAGCTGATAAAAATAACTGTTGTGTTATTGTGCATGGATAATAAAACTATTTTACCTAACAGTAAACAAATTATAATATCAAGATAGATTAATTTAATGATTTCATCTTTACTATAATACATTCATGCGTCTGCTGTTTTTTTTTTTTTATAGCTAAAATATATAACACTAATATATTTTCACAAGATTTGTATATGTAACTTGAATTTCTATTTATTTTTATTGATATAACATGAAACAAGAAGTATTTTGTGTAATGTAGCTTATTGAAACACCCACTCGTTGAGTATTTGTCCATATAGAAGTTAGTGAATATGTCCTATGCTACAAAGCTATAAAAAGAACCAGATTGTTTTAAATACAATAAAAATATAAATCATTCATATATTTACATATGTGTTACCATTAACAGTTTTGCTTAACATTAATTTTAGATAGGAATTAATGGTAATGATGATGACTATTTTTCTTACATGTGATCATGTGTTAATTAATTCTAACAATAATATTATTTTCAGATATGATGGGAAGTATTTTTATAACCAAATCTCATGAACATATGTATTGTAACATATTATGCCTTTTCTCACAACTATTTAACTACTCTAAACTAACTCTAGATCATGAATTATTTCTTTAATACAACAGTTTTATTATTATGACTTAAATATTATTATTATTAAGAACTATGACTTAACTATTTATTAATATTTTCTATCCAACAAATTTATGGATGTCAATCTATTCTGACTCCAAGTGCCAATCCTATGCTTTTATAAAAAATATGCTGGAAGGGATGAGAAAAGCACTCAGGGATAATTCAGAAATTCCCAGTCACTAGCTGGCTCACTCAGGGCAGGTGCTTCTGAGACCATGGGGAATATATATATATATATGGGTAAGGCAGTAAGATTTAGATTATATATATATATATATGGGTAAGGCAGTAAGATTCAGATTAATTAACTAATGAAATAACTATCACAAGCATAGACATCCTTTAACTAAATACGTAATACATGAAATAATAGAAAAAGGAATACTTAAATGTGCTCATAATATTCAATATAATATACATGAAATAATGAAAAAAAGAATATTTCCATGTGCTCATATATTTAATAAAATCCTAGTATGTACACATATATTTGTACAGACAAACAAACAAAATAATAATGAGAGAAAAAAGTATAATCTTCCAATTTTAAAGATGGGGAGAGCTGATAATATAAAAATATTAGTCTCTAAAAGTACTGAAATATTTGGAAATTAAAACATAAGTATTACCTTAAGTTCCACATCAAATATAGTTTTTGCAGATTGACAATGAGAATGAGTTTATTCAGCACACTATAACCACAGATATTATTCAGAATATGTATCTTGTCCTAATTTGCTTTTTGAATCTGCACTGGTTCGATCATTACTTTGGATATAGCTAGAGAAAGATAGAGATGACTGATTACAGATTCCCTTTCAATTTTAGGTGATGGTTCAATCATGTAGCAGCTACAGCTTCTTTGTGGAACTGGGGTGGTGGATAACAAGCCCAGCATATTTAAAGCTTTGCTCCAGTCTCTTCATCTCTAGCTGGTGAATATATATTTTTTTTGGTTCAAACAACAGTTTTTAGAAATCTTGCATGAAATCTACATCACAAATACATAACATCATATCAATTCAAACTTAAAAAATATCAAACTTAAAATGTCTCCTGATATTTTTTTCTATTTATATCATTATTTTTCTTTTCTTTTCCAGAAAAATCTAATCTTAAGAATGTTAGCTATATTTTTGTATCCTAGCATGTGATATCCGAGGTCTGGCTTCCCTTCAAAAAAAATATTTTAGCATCTTTTCTCTTTTGTCTAAGCAAAAATTTCATCAAACACCTTTGGGAAAGACAAAATAATGCCTTCATAAGAGGCATTCCACAGATGACAATCTGTTCAGTTTCTCTCTCTTTTTTCTTTTTTCTTTTCATTAACATATTTTTTTCATTTTCTTATTTTTATTAAAAATAAAAATAAGAAGAATTCAGTCATGAAAAGAATACATATATTATATGCTTTCTAGATGATTACTTCTGTTCACCTGCCTATACAACAATATATACACACATGCTTCATCAAAAAATGAGCACAATCCCCCACACCTTATCTTGTTTTATTCTTTTATTTACCATTCTAGAAAAACTTAAAATCGAATCTGTACAACATATAGTTAGTAATAATATCTATACATTTATGCATGAATACAAAATCCCTTTCTTTAGTACAGGGTTTAATCCTATCCCTGTTACAATACCCCCCCATTTAAAAGCCTTCAAACATGGTCTATAAGCTTGGATGGCTCAAAAATGATCAAAACAGGTATATAATAGTTAACAAACCAACCCAAGTATATATGTTGTGTTTTTCTCTTCTTTTTACTTTCACTCTTTGCCTTTTTATTTCTCTGTGTATGTTAGCATGGACTTCAATGACTGGGGATTATAAGATTCTTTGACTTTTTGCCCAATATTGATGCAAAAAGCATTATTTCCCTTATGGAAGATGATAAAAAAAGTACTTTCATATAAGTTGCAAAACTTCTGGCAGATAAACTTGCATGGATAACTCATATAAGATGTCCTGATCATGACCCAATCTCCTAATTTGAACTAATATGAATTTGCTCTTAGTTTGCTATTTCTTCTTGGGCCCATTCTATGCATGATCTGGGATGCCCTGACCTAATCAGCTTCCCAGTCAATAGGAGGTTTATCCATACCTGGTATAAATGTTTTAAATAGTCTAGGAATGTGCCATTCGAAATGCAAATGCAAGAAGGCAAAACCACTTGACTGAGTCCATTTATGGACCAATTTATAAAATCCATGATCTACTGAGTAAACTTTAGCCTGTATGATTTATACTGAGATATGTATGAAATAAATGCCCTAATTCCTGCATTATCCTTTCACACAGATTCAATTGAGGGTTCTGATTGATATGAATATATGCTTAATTCCATGTCACTGGGTCTGCCTACACACTCCTCTGACATACATGGAGTACCATTGTCAGAGAGACTGACTTCAGGCTTTCCAATCTCTGGAAAATGCCTACTTTCCAACATCTTCATGACATTTTTTGTGATAGCCTGGGTGGTAGGATAAGCACATAATGTGACGACAATATTTTTTTTATTAAATTCTGGTAATGGGCCATAAAAATCCATCTCCTGAGGTTTTGAGGATATAACCGAGACCATCCATCCATTCAACATGGCCATATACCCAGTAAGTAGAACCACTTCCAGAGCAAATGATCAATTTCAAGGGTGCCATAATGGACATGAGTCATGACATCATCTTTCATCTGACAAGGTATGACAGACTTTCTCAAAGTGTTCTCTTTTCAGATTATATGCATTCATATGATTTGAGAAAGAGAACACTTTGAGTAAGGTACTTGCTATTGTATCATAATGTCAACTATTTAGCTATTTTACTACATGGAATATCCTGAAATTAATAATAACATGAAATCATATATATACAAAATAATCCCAGTGCATAATGCTATACTGAAATAAATATACAAATATTAAACATTAAATCACCCCTCATAGTTAGGAAATCCAGTACCAACCTCTAATGTTTAATATATATATATATATATATATATATATATATATATATATATATATATATATATATATATCAATTATAAGTGTACAGTCAATTTAAAGTAAAATATAATTTCACATTTTTATTTACTGTGCAAATAATACAAGGTTAAAAATAATAGAGAAAAAAAAATTAAATACATTATTTACCATGCACTAAAAAGAAAAAAAAATGTTTCTTCAGCATTTTTAGATTTAATTTGAAATAAAAGCATGGGGGATCTAGAAAATAATTAAATCAATCCTATTTTTTATAACAAGAGAATGACTTAATTCATTATTGGACACCTCCTCTCACATGCTTTATTTCAAATTAAATCTAAATGCCTCAGTAATGTTTGAAGAAACAATTATATAATGCATGCTAAATAAAAGCATTTAATTAAAAATATTTATCTCTATTATTTAATTTGCAATGTTTAGAAATTGCTGCTTTATGATTGAACATTAATATGCATAAACTTATTAACTCAAGCATGTGAATGTATTTTATGTCTAAATATTCTAGAACATATTTAAATAAAAACATTAAATTTACACAAAACTATTTTTAATTCACAGCTAAACTACTTGATGTTGTAATTTCAAAATGCCATAAAAATAATTTTTAAAAACCATTTAAATAGTATGAAATCATTTAGAAAAAAGAAGGGAGAAGACAATATTACTTAGTTATAGATAATTATATTTGTTATGAAAAATTAAAATTACTTAATTCTAAATAGTTTTACTAATTTTTTAAAATGAATGAAAGAAAAGGAAATTCTTTCAATTATTAATAAAAAGAGTATTCATTTAATTCTTTTTTTTTTTTAATTTTTAAAAAAAAATACTATGTTGAATTTTTTTATTTATAAAATTGTTAATTATAATTTATATTTTAAATATTTTGTTGATGCTATAATATGTATAATATTTAACAAAAATTATATTTTAAGTTGTGTAATAAAATGATATTATCAAATGTATGTAATAAAAATGTATCTAAAGTTCATAAATATTAATTTTGTTATTCACATCAGAAGTTGAAACATATCATCTCATTGTTATCAAAAATCTATCTATCTATCTATCTATCTATCTATCTATCTATCTATCTATCTATCTATCTATCTATCTATCTATCTATCTATCTATCTATCTATCTATCTATCTATCTATCTATCTATCTATCTATCTATCTATCTATCTGTCTGTCTGTCTGTCTGTCTGTCTGTCTGTCTGTCTGTCTGTCTGTCTGTCTGTCTGTCTGTCTGTCTGTCTGTCTGACTGTCTCTGCCTGCCTGCCTGCCTGCCTGCCTGCCTATCTATCTATCTATCTATCTATCTATCTATCTATCTATCTATCTATCTATCTATCTATCTATCTATCTATCTATCTATCTATCTATCTATCTATCTATCTATCTATCTATCTATCTATCTATCTATCTATCTATCTATCTATCTATCTATCTATCTATCTATCTATCTATCTATCTATCTATCTATCTATCTATCTATCTATCCAGCCAGCCATCAACGTATAAACTAACTATGTTTATGTAAAAGTTTGTGAAGATCGTGATCATCTAGTTGAATGCAATTTAAATGTATCAATAAGCTTTGTGTTTTTTAAACTGTTTAATAAATGAACTAAATGATAAACTGTCCACTTTGTGTCTCTTTCACTCTTTATGTATATAGTATTTTTAAAAATTATCATTCAAATGTTCAAAAAACGCGTTATAATATCAAAAGCTGCTTTTTTATTTTCTTATAAAATATAAACTTAATTTTATATGAATTGAATTTCAATTATTTATTTATATGTAATTTAACAAGCAATGTTTTTTGTTAGTTATTCATTTTTTATTCTGCAGATGCTCATTATCTTATATATGTTTGTTTTTGTCAATAGTAAATTAATTTTCTTTTGGATCTGCACTGCCTACAGAAATAAAAGCAGTCATTAGCATCATTTGCATTTAAACAAATAAATTTCTGTATATAGTATTGATCCATTTTAAAATTAATAAGTAACAACTTAAAAAGAAAAGAAAACTTATTTAAAGATATCAAACCAAAATTTGTATTGAGTAGCAAATGTTATTCTTTTTATTATAGCTATATCATCTACTTAATAATTAATAGATGTCATATAATTAAAACTTAATAAATTCTGGTGCTATGCTGTCCTAAACTAATATCAGATTGGTTTCTAGCTTATAGCTCTCATTAATGGAGACCTTTGGATCAGGGAACAGTGCACTTAGATCTTTTGTATATAAGGCATCGTTCTTCTATCAGCTATCTTGTGCTTTTTTCCTATCAAGCCACTATCTCAAATTGAAAAACATGTCAAGGTTTTAAATTTAAGCTAACTTGTTTGTATAATTTATAACTCTGAAACTAGTTCAGTTTATAAGTATGTTGGTGTGCCTAGTTTGTAAACAGCTACAGGGACTTATGTTGGCCAAGATAAATGTAAATCAATAAATCATCACATGATCCCTGCTTACACAACACTATCCAATAGAATTTTTTTCTTTCATCATAATTACACCACCTAGTGTAAGTTTTAGTAATCAATACATTACATGTCAGAGTGTTAAATCTTTATCCTAATCAACATACTCAATTAGTTTTTTGCTTGTGGTCTTCATTAGTGAGAATATTTTGGATCTGAAAATAGTACACTTGGATATTTTGAATATAGAGCACTTTTCCTTGAGTAGCTCTATTCCACTGTTGGGTTTTATTATCAAAATACTAATTGTATTAAATCCAGCAGATCTAAGTGCATTGTTCCCAGATTTTAAAGCTCTAACTAGAAACTCATCTGGGAAGATTGGGAAGGACACACTATATAGGGATCTATTGATCACTACTATCTGACATTTATTGATAAATAAAGCTTACACTAGGTGACATTACTATAGCAAACAAAAAGATTTACTATGGCAGCTATTAATTTTATATCAATTTTGGCCAAGAGATAAAGGTGCCTAACTTGAACTGGTTTCAGATTTATATGATTATACAAACAAGCTGTCTTAGATTGAAAACAATACATTTTTTAATTTGGATTAGTAGATAAATAATAAAACAAAGAAGTAAAAAAATTGCTGTTGAAGAAAAAGGTGCACTAGTTTGAAAAAATCCAAATGCACTATTACCAGAATGGAAAAGCTCCTCATTGATGAAAGCCATAAGCTAAAACATGGTCAGGAGCTAATGAAAAGAACAGCACTTGAAAGGGATTTAATATGTATTATCTATTGATTATTAAAACTTATATTACATAGCTAACTATGATAAAAGAATGAAAATTTTTTTTTATTGAATAGCAGTGTGTAAGCAAGAATTATATGATGTCTTATTACATTTTATTCTGAATTTTATCAAGTTGGTTTCATCTAAAGTTCCTATAAGAGTTGACAAAATAATTTGATGTTATTATAAAATTTTAATTTTAAACTGTTGATTGTCATTTTATTTAAAGTTAACCAAATTTTATATTTTATAATGGACAATTTAAAGCTTGAAATTGGATAATCTAAAATGATATATATATATATATATATATATATATATATATATATATATATATATATATATATATATATATATATATATATATATATATATATATATATCCTCATTACCACACATCTATATATATATATTCTTTAATTAAAAAAAAAAGAAAAAATTCTATTGTATATAGATTTATGTGTGTGAGTATTATATAGTTTATAGATGATAGATTAATAAGCAGTAGTAGAGAGAGAATGTTATAAGAAATAATATTTAATATATTATTCTCTTATTATTAAATAATATATTCAGCTATTTAGCTTTATTTCATTAAAATAAAACAGGCTAGTGTAAAAGATATAGATTAGTAGATAAAAATGCACACATGTGAAAGAGTGAAAGAGAGTATGGCTGTGTAAATATAAAACATTTAGATTGTAAACTATGTTATTTTTATGTTATCTGGATCTTAGATTGTCCTAAGAAGAGAAAAATGCTTTGACAGAATAAATATAATTATTAATCTTCTTATTAATTACTTTATACTGTCTAAGTGTGAGTTTTTTTTTTGATTGCTATATCCAAAATCACTGTTATTTTTGGAGATTTTTTTTCTTTTGATCAGAAATTCGAAATATAAAGAGTGGTACAATATTAATAAAGGCAGTTGTTTTAAAGTTAAAGAGATGGTCAGTTAAAGAGAGGGAGTTTTTGGCAGTTTTATGAGCAGAATATTCAGTTTGGCAGTAAACGACAATTAACAACAGTTTTTCATTGGTTTCTTTTTTAAGCTCAGAATGAGCTGACTGATTTTTTTTCTCTTTTAAAAATTAAAGAAAAAAATGGGTGACTTGCTTTAAAATCAGCATAAAATAAGATGTGTACCTATATAAGTAATTTCACAGCAAAATTAGTCTAAAGAGATGGATCTAAATTGAATCCTTTACAAGTGGTTGGTACAATAATCTAAAATGGTACTTATATATATATATATATATATATTGGCTGTTTGTGAAACAATGAGGATGCCACACTAATTTTGCCATTTTTTCTTCTTTGGTGCCTCACATCCATAGGTTAAATTTTCCAAGCTATCTGTGGACTCGTATACAGGTCTGTAATAACCAAAGAATCGCTGAGTTTAAAAACCAACCACATATGTCATCTGAAAGGCTTCTTTTTTGTCTTCTGGCTTGTTAAAAGATCATCATTTTTGAATAGAAGAAGAAGAGAAAGGAAGAGAAGAAGGAAGATGTATAAAGCCGTATAAGCAACCTCAATTAATATACTAATCAATTTTTTAAAGGTTTTTTTTCATATTTCTCAAAAATTTCTGTAATAACTCTTTTAACATGGTAGGAACAAGCAAACCAAACAGTTCATATTTATAAAAGTGCCTGCAATAACTTTTAAAATGGTAGAAATAAGCCAAACCAACCAGTGGAAGCTATAAATAGGAGTGGTCTGATAGTTGAACCTGGGACATTGATAAGAAATGAAAATGGATCAAGTAACTTTGAAAATTTAATTAACAAATTTTTCTTATTTACTTATTAAAAGTAAATTTTAATTTTAACAGTCAAACATTTTTTTATTTTTTGATACAGAAACATTAAGAGTTTATTTATTGATTGTATTACTATTAATACTGCATAACATTACACACACACACAGTTTAAATTCATTAAACTTAGTTTTTCATTATTTTTGATTTTTTATTATATATTGTAATGTTAAAATGTTTTTTTATTATTATTGTTGTTTATTCAATGTGATAACTAAGCAACCTATCAATATATGCTTTATAATGTTTTTTTTATTTGTCTATTTGCATATTAAATATGGTATGTTTATTTTTGCTCAAAATTTTAATAATGGTTTTTTTTTTGTTTTCTGATGTGATTTATGTATCCATGCATAATGTAAAGAGATGCATTTTCAATATAATATATGTTGACATATCAAAGGGCGTGTGAATGTGTGACTGCCTATACCAAAAAGTAAAAAAAATAGGTTAGACAGTTATTTTAAGGTAGCAAATTAAAAAGCAGGGTTAAACACATCTATGAAAGTAAAGAAAACACACACATTGTATAAATGAAATTTTACCTCAGTGGTATATATAATAAGTAGGGAAGATATTAAATATGCATTCAATAGAATATTTTTTATGTCATTTTAAGCCAGCTTAGTTCAAAATATGTAGTAACATGAGAAGATATATAAAATTAGTTAGTTATGCACATAGTATTATAATGTTTTGTTTTAATTATGCATTTAACTGAGTCAATTGTATAGTTAGTAATTTGATTTATAAAAAAGAAGAGAGTAAATAAATATAATTATACCATATTTAGTTTCTAAGTTATTAGTATTAATATTGTTATTTTTTCTTTTTCTCTGATTCTATCATTTTAATTATTCATCATCAATTGTAAATGTTAAGCATTGAATATGGACTTACATATAATGATATTTGTAATCGTGCTTGACATATAACCAAGTTTTTAATAGTTATGGGTTAATAATAGAAAGCTAAAATTACGTTGTGCCCATGAGGTTTGATCATCCTCATCAAAGATGGATATTATATTACTGGTTAAATCACTGTTTAAGCATAGTACTGTTCAAATAAATAATTATAGATTTATCAGAACCTAAGTTTTGTAATATAAGATTAGTTATGATCACCATCATCGCTAAATAAATGTTAATAATTAAATCCAATCTTAAATGTAATTAATATGTTTAGTAAATAGGAGTTTATGAAAAGCCAAATATCATGTGGGGAGATTTGTGGTGATCATTCATCATCATTGGTAAATATTGATAATGGAGCTATAATTTTATCTATAATAGTATTTGAAGTAAATATAACCATAAATGTATACAAACGTTAGTGAGTATTATAATTAAATCTTAATTTGAACATAATGTGATTTTAAGAAAGTGCCTATATGCTTATAAAAGATAAATTTGTTGTCTTGAGTTCATTATAAAGCTGTAGTTGGTATCATCATAATCATCATTATATTATGATGAATAATTAACTTAAATAACTAGGTTTAATGGTCATATATATATATAGGTTTAATGGCCATATATATAAGTAATGGTCTTCACTATATTTGTTAGTAAGCCATTGTTAAAATTATTATTGTGTCTGTATATCAATATATGTAAACTGATCTGGTTATATTTAAGAGAGTGTTGGATATATAAATTTTATGGCATTGGGATTTTATAATTCTATTGACACAGATAAAATATAGAAATATCATTTTTTTGTTATAGTCATCCAAGCCATGTGTAGTAAAGAATGTACCGAATAGGGTTGAACTCAGTACACTATGGATAGATAAGATTTATCTAGGTTTAAAACAATCTAGTGGTGCCTGGTGAAAACACATGTACTTAGCTAAACTGAATAAAAGTGATCATATCCCTTTTCCAACTTATTAACTTTCTTTGATTTTTTTTTAAAGTTATTATAAATAGCACCAGTGTTTGTATGTGACCATGAGTGGTCTTATATACATGGAAAGAGGAATGGGAAAGATTCTTTGTTAAAAGAACCTATTATTGGAGATAAGTGTGATGCACTCCATGGATTTCACGGTAATTTTATTCAGTTGTCATAGCTAATATTGGTTTATTTGATGAAAATAGCAAGTGTATTTTGTTAGTTACAATAACTTCCCAATACCGAAAATATTTTAAATATTAAAAGATGATAGTGATGAATTTTCATTTTTATTTTTATGTTTTTAGAAATGAGATTATTTTATCTCATTATTGGCATGACTAAATTAATATTTATGATAGTTGCAAACAGGCTATGGTATTATATTTATATTAATTGCAAAGTGGCTATCCAAAGAGAGTAAGAGATATGCCATATACCTGAGATGAGAAGAACTCAGAAAGGCCTCAGGTTCTATTTTGTTATAAATACATCACTTATTCATTAGTTACCAATTATAGTAGCTGTCATAGCATATGCATATTCAGATATACATGTCGTAATGTTATTTAGTTACAAATGAACCACCAACTGGGCTTGAATGAATATTAGCATATGTAATTTTTTTTCAGTTACAATATATATATATATTGTAACCATATTTATATGGATAATTTTTTTTCAGTTACAATATATATATATATTGTAACCATTTTTATATGGATAATAAAAATATATATGTAAAAAATAATGTTAAAATAAAAATATTTCTTTAAAAACCAACTAGTAATTTACTTTCTCAGGGTTTAAAGAACTTGAATATTATTATTTTAAAAAAATATACTTGGTCAGTGAGAGGGATTTTTCTACTACCCAAATATAACTAACAAAAACAGCTCATAAAACAAAAATAGAATTAATAAAAATATTTGCTAATTCCAATACTAACAGTAATATGAACTTTAAGCTCTACAAAGTATAAATAAATTCTTAATAAAGCAAAGACAATAACTTACAAACTATCTTTTATTAATAACATATGATCAAGATCAGTGAATAATGTATATAATGATTCAAATAAACAGGTTATTTCAAAACCAATAGATCATTAAGATATTATTTAGAATAAGAGTATTCTGACCAATAAGCCATAAATTCTAAATGTACTTTAAATGTAAGCATTTATGAAAATCATTGAGATATGTTAATATGTAATAATATATACTGTATTGATTGATGATGACTTTAAAACCACAAGATAATGTATTGATAGCAATAACAGTAATAATATGAATAATGATTAGCAATATGGCCCTTGACAACCAAATATATTTTCAAAACAAGATTTATTTACATTATTTAAATAAATAAATAAATAAATGAAAACATATATTTTAGAAACAATATAAAACAAGGTATATTCATATGGTTACAGGTATATTCTCTTTAAATTTATTAACAGTTTTGATGGACTGATATGTCTAATAATTATTAATAATAATACCCATCTGTAGTATGCTATTGATAGCATTGAAGTATAACTAAACTTTATTAATAAGAATGGCAATTATTATATGAAGCACAATCACAATTATTATTTAGCATTCAGCAATCAATTACATGAATATGGGAACAGACACCAGAAGTTAAATATAGACAGGATACTACACTTTCTCCATGTCCACAGAATATTCATCTTAACTATTGAAATGCCTTACAGATCCATTTGCAAACTTCTGCTTGATGGAAATGAAATGACATTGCATACATGTATCTCTTATTATGCCATATACAAGATAAATTTTAAAATTACCAATAAATTTTGTTGGTTTTCTTGTAAACTGTTGACAATACATACACTATTTCATTTAGATAATCAGTACAGATAATTGAGTGTCCCTGAAACTAACTCTACCTTATCATTGCTATATAATTTTAAAACACCAAGAACTTCACCATACATAGTGGAAAATAACTAGACATCATCATGAGGGATCAGACAATGAAGCAAGGCTCCTTAAAGCAACATTATATAGTTGTATAACAATATGGCAGATTCCAGTACCTTTTTTCTAGGTACGAAAATGTATGGAGATCATCTCAACATGGTGAATGGAATGCATACCATAAAAATAATCCTCTTTAGGGATTAAACTATACATGCTAAGCATAAAATAATTCTCTCATGAAATAATCCATGGGAAATTATACTCTATGATACAAAGTTTAATAGAATTATGTTTCTCACACTTATCAAATAGAAACAAGCACAACTCCTCATCAAAACAATGGCAAGTTAAAATAATTCTTATATTAAAAGTTAAAAAGATAAATATCCAACCTTAAACAATGAATATATTAGATAGTGTAGGAAACCAACAAAAATACTGTTAAGTCAAATGACTATAAAATATTTTATAAAACATAATAAAATTTGCAATAATAATAAATACACCCAGTCAATGACAAATAGCATAAATTCTATAAACTAAAGTGGACATACTAAATTATAGGCAAAATATAGTAAAAATATAAAATGAATGTATATCTGCTTATATGAAAAATTTTATATAATGAAATAATTGTGTCATCATGAGTATATACTATTATGCTTCTGACAAGTGATTCTGTCTGTTTTCTGATAAATAGAATAGCCATAAACTATTCTCGTAAATGTAAGTGATATGTATCTTTCTCTATCTAGACAAGCCTAATTTAATATAAACTATAAAGTAACCAGTGCAATATATATATATATTGTAACCTTATATTTTACTATAAAATATAAAGATCGATATAACTGGTATAAATATTTCTCTGACTTCTTTTTGATGATTTTATTGCCTTGGTTTTCATTTTTGAACAGATTATTTTCTTGCATTCAAGATAATTTATTAGGGAGAATAAGTAATATTTTGCTTTACTTATTGTCTGTGTTATTTTATGTATTTAAAATTGCTTCTTTCCATCCACTGATTTGTATCAAAATATGTTTAACTTTTTAAAAATTGACAACACATTAAATTTAGTAAAATGTGATTGAAAATAATAATAATTTTTATTTGTTTAAAGTAGTCTTAGAAATTATTTTCATTGAATTAAAAAACCATTTGTTTAACTAATTTTTAATTGTTAGATAAAAATATAGTAATTACATATGTGTTTCAATGTAAAAAAAAAAAGAGCATGATTAAAGAGATCGTCTGTGATAAGGTTGCTGTTAGAGAAAAAGAAAATGGTGTAAGAATAAAATGTATGTAAAATATGATAAGCTTATTTTTTAAAAATAGTTAATAAGTAAACGGATTTACCAAAAAGTTTTCTATAAATGTAAACATAAAATGGTGATATTTAATAATAGAATGAAGTGCTACATTTAAAAATCTGTTCGGGTCAGCTAGCCAAGTGGATCAAATCGCTAATAATTTTCCAATATTTACACTTAAAAATATGTTGGAGCTTTCAAGTTTAAAAGCAGAATTGATTGCAGGATCTCGGTATGTTTGGAATATTTTATTATTCTACAATTTAGCAAAACTAAATAGATGTTTTAATTACAGAAGTCTTTTAAATATGAAAACTTTCTTTTTAAAAAAGAAGAGGTTTAAAATCAAAGTTAAATGTTAAAGTTATTAACATGGTTTAATATTTCCATTTATAATTTAAAATAATATAGCATTGATTAATTTATTTAACTTTATACTGCCAGTAATGTATTTGCTAGTTAATTTGTTTACCATTTGAATAATGAAAACAGTCTTCAAATAATTAATTAAAACTACTTTCTAATTTTATCTTTAATTTGGAATTATTAAATTATTTGCTCTAATTAGTATCCCTAAATTTAAACGTGGATAAATAAATATTAGCCTGGATGTTATAAACTTGGAACAGTTTTATATAGAAATGTAGAATTTAATAACTTATGAAGAACATTTTCATTTAAACTCTGCGTGTCATGTTTTTGGAATTGTTTTATATTTATGGAGCCACATAAAATCATTAAATTAAAAGTGCTTATAATATCTAAGACAAATAGAATTACATTTATGGAATTCAACTATAATTATAATTATTACTTTGTGTATTTATTGTTCAAGACATTTTTACATGGATTTCACAGAACATATTTCTTATTATAAAATGCTGTACAATTTAATTTATGTCACACGCACACTTGCTAGAATTCATGTATTTAAGTAAGAATGATTTAATTCAATTTTATTGTTATATGAACTTGTATGTGAAGTTCATGAGTTATATTTTATTAGGTTTAAATTAAATTAATGGGATTGAATAAAATACTTATTCAAGGGAATAGCACTTGTGAAAAAGCTTGAAAATTACTAATGAATTTATGATATGTGTCAACCTCTCATGAAGTGTCTTGTGAGTCTTTCCAGAGTTCTATTCCTATACTAATGTCACTTATATTACATTGTTGCTACGTTTTATTTTAAGCAAGATAATTTAATATATTAGTTGTCCTGATTAGTGAAACACTTTTTATTATGCAAGAACTCATATCTGCTAAAATGTTAGTGTTTTCTGAATGGTCAGAATAACTGAGGAGGATGATTTTTCCACTTTAAATGTGAAGTAAATAGTAATATTGCTTTTCAATGTTAAAAGGCATTAATCTGTGCTGGTGGTTAATCTGCAGATTAATTAATTGCCACATTCTGTTTTTTACACTCATTCCTGTGCTGGTGGTTAATCCGCGGAATTGTGTAATTATATTTATTGCTTTATGATGGTGTATAAATCCACAAGGCACTCAGTGTTATATAATTCCTATGTGTAGATGAATGCATCCACAGGAATATAATTTTATTTCATAAATATAAGTTTGGGCAAAGTATTTTGGTTATTCTGCTAAAATCAACTTCTTCCATTTATAAGTTTAATATCATAAAGTGTAGCAGGACATTCTATCTAAGTTACCTCATAATAATTAACTGTTTTTAATTAGTATTTTATCTGAATTGAAGTTTAAATTTTCATTTTTATTTAGCATTAGCATTATAGCTAAATCCTACAAATATAATATTATTTATTACATTGTTATAGGTCTACAGTATAGGTTTATTGGTTCTGGAACTGACATTGGATATTTCACGAGTTGATCTTGAATTTTTGTATAATTTCCTCAAGACATCAATTATATCAAATTGTAATATAATGTATGATTAGGCTTTATAAAACTGTGTCTATGATATGTTATTGAAGGAAGCCAATGGAATTATAATTTATTTATTTATTTTATTTGTTTATTTAGGTATTTAGTTATTACATTAAACATCAATTAATTATTAGTCATAAAAATTGTAAATAAATATTGATTTATAATTAAACTTACTGTACCATTGCTATTTGTCATTCATACAATCAGAAATCATATATCTTGAATAGAGCATATATTGAAGTACGTACTATTGTCAGCATGATATAAGAGTTTAGTAATATTTTGAGAAAAACATTTGAATGCTTTTTGTCCTTGGTAGTTTATGATGTGTAAGGTACAATAAAATCCCATTTACCTTTTCCATCATTTAAGCTTTGTGTAGTTGATTCAAGTACATGATACAAAATTGATTGATTTTATAAACTTATAAACAGATTTACCAGATAATGACATGATTAAATGTATTTACTTAATGTTTTAATTGTCATTCATCACTATAACAAGAGTCTCATTGATATTTATTAAATTATAGAAAAGAACCCAAGTATTCTATGTTTATTTATTATTGCAAAGCTCTTACCTAGACTAGCATTTGTATTAAAAATCATATATGTAATTTTAAAATTCATAATCTTTAGTAGTTCCACAAATTATACCTTCTTGTTCATGGTCGACCATCAGGTCTCATGTGATAAAAAATCGCAAATTAAGGTTTGAAGAATAATAAAATTGCATACCTATAGTTTGTTTAATGTATTTTCACATACTACTATGATAGGTCTTCGCGGTACACCCTGGCTGTGACCAGATTAGATCGTAACAATTTTATGTTATATCATTAGTTTTGTTTGTGGTTAATTTGCTCCAGATTTCGGTTATAGTCTTTGGTGCATAATATAGATGGCATGATATGTTTTTGATTATAGTTTTTGGCACCACAATGATGGGAGCATTCAGTTAGATCGATGGATACAGTTCTTGGCTGCCCAATGATTAAAGCCATTGGTTATAAAGAATTCTATTACAGTTCTTGGCACCAATGTGGTAGGCATTGGTATGTCCCTTCAGTCTATTAGGTTATAGCAAGGTGGGTCTGATTATAGTAGTTCTATGACATCAAGGTATTAAGCTTGATTAATGTTGATGGTTACAGGTGAGCTCTTGGCGCCTGTCAATGTGTGGCCCGATCAACCAATTGATGATGGTTACAATATATATATATATATATACCTTAATCTGTTTTCAGAGTCATTGCATATTTATACCATAAAAAGAAGAGCAAAAACTTTAATAGCATATCCAAAACTAATGTAAAATAATAAAAACATGAACAAAAACAAAAAAAAAAAAATCATTATTATTATACTTCATTTTATTCCCATAGTTCCTAATTTAAATTCCTTTGCTATAAGCTGATGGATGAAGGAAAAATAATATCATTGTTAGCCATCAAATTACTTTATGAGATATTCTTTATATTTTATCATGGTAAAGTAAATAAAACATTTAAGAGTTTCTGGCAAATAAAACAACTACACCCTAATGCTCATAAATATTGTTTTTCAGAATTTTGGATCTGTTTCTTTTATTAAAAAAATCAAAGCTGTAGCTTAAATAATATCTCCAGCTTAGATGGCAAAAAAAAAAAAATTTTCAAAATAATTGTTATTAATTTTTTCATCTGCAGTGATATATTGGAATAATTATGAATGATTCCTGCATTTTAAAGTATTTTAAAATTTTGTTATCAATATTTTAAAATAGTATTAAATCCAGTTCCACAATAGTAATTTAGAAGTAGCTATCTACTTTTTAAAATTAAATTCATGCATTACAATATACATAAATATTAATATTCTTTAAAGTAGATTTTGATTTTTAAATTTAAATTCAGACAGTTTTGTTTTAATTACTTTTGATCAGGTTCTTAATATGTTTGGGAATAAAGACAAAAATAATTTCATATTTATTTTTACAAATAAACAGACTGAATGTTTTTCTTTTCCTATGTCACAGCATCGGCCGGGACGTGAACCCACAACCATCTACAATCAACTACTTGCTTGCAAGATGGCGGCGATGACATCTCAGCTAACAACGCTTTTTCTTTTCTTTCTTCTTGTCCTTCGAAACAAATCATTGTTAATCTTTAAACATGCATAATGACTAAAATAATTAAGATTGTAGTAATATACAGAATAAAATTTTATGCTTACAATCTCTCGTCCAGTTTTAAATCTGAAATCTCTTTGAATGAAGTACTTGTTTTTTAAAATGGTTCCCATTCTTTTTTAATGTGAAATTCTGGCGATTGTCAGTTGATAGATCAATAGGTCAGATTTATGCAAGGAAGTAGTATTCTCTATTGCATTATTTTATGAGAAAATATAATTGACTATCATAGGTCAGATTTATGCAAGGAAGTAGTATTCTCTATTGCATTATTTTATGAAAAAATATAATTGACTATCATTTAAATTTAGTTCAAATTGTCTTGCATTGGTGGTCGAGAGGTCAGCGCGACTGCCTTGCACTAGCAGGCAGTTGCCCGGGTTGCAGGTTCGCGTCCTGGCCAATGCTATGACACTTAAAAAAAAAAATTTGGTTCAAATTCAAATCCAGTGTTATTTATTTTCAGCTTCTTCATGGTCATAAACATTGTTATACCTCAGATGTTATCTCTTTTCTTGTTCTTTTGATAATTCCCCCTTCCCCCTCCAAACTCTGTTAGGTTATTTTATACTTTTATCAAATGGAATTGTTGTAAAAAAATAGACCAATTATAGCTTGATAAGTGCATACAATTAATATGTCTCCACCTATATACATTAGTGTTAACTAATCAAGCTTTTCAAAATTATTTTAAATCACAATAAAAATATGCTTAAGGATTAATTATAAATATAATTTTGAATAGTTATAATTTTAAATCTTTTGATTATTATTTAATAATAATAAAGAATCAACTATTTCTATATTTATAAATTAATAAGAACACTAATAAATTATTATTTTAATATTATTAAAAATTAGTCCATCTGACAGATAGCATAATAAAATCTCATACACAGTCTGACAGAGGGCTTAGAATATCTTGACCGGTCTAAGCCTTTATCACTCTCAAGAGACCTGTTCATAAATTTTATTTAATTTTAAAATAAAATTTGGCAACTACAATAACATACCACTGACATAATACACTGATTTAATATATTTCAATTATTGTTAATTAAAATTTAAAATTTTACACAATTGACCACATAAACAAGACTAGGCAAACATCGAGCCCAACCATATAGTTACAATATATATATATATAATATGCTTTTACTTCATCAAACATCGAGCCCAACCATATAGTTACAATATATATATATATAATATGCTTTTACTTCATCAAAATACTTAAAAAAAGTGCTATTATAAGTTTAATGAAAAACTGGTTTGGTCTCAGTGATTTCCAATTAGTAGTAATTGCTAATTTCTTGGTAACATAAAAGGTTAAAGATTATTTCTATTTATATGGGTATTACATCCTCATTTTTATTCTTTATAATATTTTTATTATTATAGATATTTATAAGTCAAATATGCATATTAATAATATAAAAGATTTATTAAATTTGAATATAATTATAAATATTAAAATGCTGCTACATATTTGGATAAGCCAATGGAAAATGTTACCAAGTTATAAATAACATCTATCTATGACTTGTTATTTAATCATGTGATATTTTGGGAGCATAAAACTTACATACTTCTACAATTAAACATTAGCATTAGATAGATACCTTGCATATGTAGTACAGAAAAGTAAAAAAAACAACAACATAGAAATGATTTTATGAGTGATTTTTTGTGGGAGTAAAAGTTGCACTAAAAAACTAAAGTCTTGATTGGAATTCAATATGTTACATCTTGAGCTCACCTTACCACAATTCTCTGTCTAATTAAACACTGACTTAATTTTTTTTTTTTTTTAACAAATTGTTAGGTTTTTTTTAATAGATCAATTTCTTAAACTCATTTGGATTATTGTCAAGTTATGAAAACATCCAATAAATGCTGCCTATAATGTACAAACTAAATTGCTGTTTTTATACATGGATCTGTTAATGCTTTTATTATCCATTAACTGGACAAAGAGTTATCAAAGTCAACAATTCTGAATATTTAATAAACAAAAACATAAAGCAATAAATACATTAGAAATTACGTGATGTGATTAGATTGTAGAAACAAAAACAGAAAGGATGGAAGATTATAAATAGTTTAGAAAAATTTAGAAATTAGAATTTTAGTATTACATATTGTGACCTTTTTAAAAGTGATAGGAATATAAAATTAAAAATAAATTATTCTTATATTAAAATTACTCTAATAAAAAATATATGTAATTCAATTTTACAAATGTTGTCTGCATAACAAAGTGCTAATGGTGAACTTCACCGAAAGAGCACTTAGTATTAAGTTATAGAGAAGAAAAAAAACACTTCATTATGCAAATGAACAAATGTTTGTAAATTTGAATAACAAATACAAATGATGGGAAAATGAATATTAAATATATATATGTGTATATACAAAGCATAGACATAAAAATAGCATATGCAATTATTGACTCATGGACTCTATTGAATAATTGTGTTTATAGTTTTCTTGTTCAGGTCAAAACTTCTTATGCATCTTTTTTACAAAAGAACAGTGAAGGAAAAAAATTATCAAAATTGCCAATTGGTTGTTTATAATGGTTTTATGAATTCGATTTTCATCTAGGTAAAAACACCTTAATACCACTAATTATGGAATTATACTAAGAATATTAGAGTAAAACTTTTGTAACACATTTTTAAAGTGACGAGACAGTTATATTTTTTGAAGTTAGAACTAAGAAATAAGGTGTATAAAATATTGTGTCTGAAGTATTTTATCTAGAAAAGATTGTTGAAGAAGAATGAAAAAGGTAATTTAAAAAAATAATGTAGGAGTATAGAGATATTAAAATACAGAAGGACAGGATTATTTAGTAAAATTAAGGGTAAACCTAATTAAACAATTCAATAATACAAACCTAGATCTTTCATACTGATGAATCAATAATTATTGATTAAGTCCAACACCTACCTAGCAATCATCACCTACAACATACCAGCCCTTCTTGCTACCTATCTATCTACCTACCTGCCTGCCTACCCACCCTCTTACCCACTTACCCACCTACCTACCTATCTACCTATCTACCTAACCACCCACCCACTAACTGACCTACCCACTCACCCACACACCTACATATATACCTACCCACCCACTTACCTACCTACCTAGTTAGCTACCTACCTACCTATTTACCTGTCTATCTATCTATCTATCAATCTATCTATCTATCTATCTATCTATCTATCTATCTATCTATCTATCTATCTATCTATCTATCTATCTATCTATCTATCTATCTATCTATCTATCTATCTATCTATCTATCTGTCTGTCAGTCTATCTATCTATCTATCTATCTATCTAACTACCTATCTACCTACCTATCTATCTATCTATCTATCTATCTATCTATCTATCTATCTATCTATCTATCTATCTATCTATCTATCTATCTATCTATCTATCTATCTATCTATCTATCTATCTATCTATCTATCTATCTATCTATCTATCTATCTATCTATCTATCTATCTATCTATCTATCTATCTATCTATCTATCTATCTATCTATCTATCTATCTATCTATCTATCTATCTATCTATCTATCAAATTACTGCCTTATTCACCTATATACATCTACATTCACACATATACACAAATTACATCAAATTTAGAATTAATGAAATTAGCCAAAAACGAACATCAAAAATTCACCAAAAACAATGATTTCACTGCCAAAGCAGACTTCTCAAGCCAAAGCACATAAACATAACAAATATATGTTACTTTATTATCACATAATTCTAACTAACATTCCAATTTTCTTTAATATCAAAATAATTTTTAAAGTTTATAACATTAGAATAATAAATTTTCGATAATAGAAATACTTTGATTTTTCTCTTTATATCATTTTTTCATAGGAGACTAGTTTTCATCATTTATATATTCCATTGTAATACTTTGTCAACAAAATGTAAGCTATATCCCTTTGTACATGAGGGGTATTGGAACAAAATTTAGCATTGTTCGTAGCTCATTGTATTTCTATTAAAGAAAATGGCTGATTACAAAGCTTTTTATATGGGAATGGAGAACAAAAAAAAAATAGTAATTTTCAATATAATAGGCTATATATAAATGACTAAATGATTAATAACAAAACAAAACAAAAATATTAAAAGTCATAATTTTTTTAATTTATATAATCATAAGAGATATTAATAATAAATTTAAAAAAATAATGATAAGCAATTGATTTTTGTCATTTAGTAAAAAAAAGAGATATTAAAAAAGTTTCAAAAAAAATGTTTAAAATATTTGGTACTTACAATTATTAGTCAGATGGTGAGATTTCGCATAAGTATTATCACACATTTACATTTTTTAAGAGAAATGATCTTCCAGCATCTGCACATAAAAATTTTTCATTTTGGAAAAATGGTCAACTATAAAAACTATTTAATGGACACGAAACAAACATACATTTACGTTTTTTGCTAGAAATGATTTTCCAACAAATAAACTTTTAACAATCTAAATTTATTACAAATAGTAACCAATCCCAAAAACATACATATATTTAACCATGCAATTCTGCCCATTTGCAAAATGTTATTTTTTAGCATCACTACTATGAACTGAACTTTCTTACTTCGAATCACATTCTGTTATGAATGGCTACTCTCGACATTTCTGAAAAAAACACCGCCAACAATTTTTAGGCATAAAATTAGAAGCAAAACCATCATTTGGACTAATCACTTTCTCCTCATCAAAATATTATGTAATATTCACTTATAAAATTAATTCATTTACTTTTTACAATATTGTAAATGTGTCTTATTCGGTCTTTATATATGTATTTGTTTGTACCGACTTTCATCACTGCCAAACAAATACTTATGTACTAAATATTTTAATGTGTTATATAGAATATTCTTGAGTTAGAATATTTTAAGAAAACTATTATTAAAAATCAGATTACCAAAAAAAAAAGTAAAAATAATAAAGTTGTTAAAATTATTTTAGATTATTATTCGTGTGACAAGAATCTCGGCCTCTGGGTGGCCTTTGAGCATTCCATCATCAGATTTTCAATTGGATAGACGGTTAAAGAATTGGAGTGGGGAGTGGATTGAAGTCTGTCCATTAAAGTATGAAGATTGGCTACCTTAATATATATCTGAGCAATTACTGCATATATGTGTAGAGATGATAATCTGGCTGGACCAACTGGTGATTGCTGGACTAGCATGAAATACATATATTGGTGATTATTTATCTTTTCGACATATATGTGTTCAAGTGTATCAGTGATATGACAAAGAGTGGTGAGTGGTGGATCATATGAAAGTCTGTGCTCATATATATATATATATACAAACTAACTAGAGGAAAAATAAAAACAATAAAAACACAGAATTACTTCTATAAAAAAGCTTTAGTCTGCTGGTGGAAATATTAAAGCTTTTTTATAGAAGTAATTCTGTGTTTTTATTTTATATATATATATATATATATATATATATATTGATACAGGTATATAATAAGCCTGTATTTCAGTTATTATATAGTAGAGATGTCTGTCCATCCCTTGTATATGCATTAAATGAATTATGTCTTGTCATGAGGGGTCAGATTGACTTTAAGCTCAAAATGGGTGTGACAAGAATCTCAGCTCCAGGGTGGCCTTTGAACATTTCATCATCAGATTTACAATTGGGTGGACAGTTGAAGAGTTTGAATGTGAAGTAGATTGAAGTCTGTCCACTAAAATATGAGGCTTGGCTGTCTTAATATATATCTGAGCACTTATTGCATATATGTGTAGAAATGATAATCTGGACCAACTAATGATTGCTGGTTTGGCATAAAATATGTATATTGGTGATTATTTATCTTTTCGACATATATGTGTTCAAGTGTATCAGTGATATGAGAAAGAGTGGTGAGTGGTGGTTCATGTGAAAGTCTGTGCTCATATACTCTATATATTTAGATCTTTGTTGGAAACTCTTGTGAATGGATCTAGCTTTGTGAAAAAATATAACCATTAAATATTATATAATAAGAACAAATCATATAAACTGAGTAGCAAAAAATTAATATACTAATTTTTTTTAAAAAAATGACTAAATTATAAATATAATTAAAACTTAGTTTTCAAAATAGAATATTCTACCTTAATTAAGATAAAAAGATTAGAAATGAATTAATAAATCTATTTTTATAAATGCTATTAATAATTTAATTAACATATTAACTACCCAATGCAAAAAATCTTATAAGCCTGCCTATCACTTTCTCAATAAATTATGACATTATAACCATTATAATATTATATATGTATATTCAACTCAGAATCACTGCCAAAATCAATACTGACCTATTTTGCTAAAGGCGTTCTCCAAAATCACGTGTATGCATCTTATAAATAGATGTATAAATACAAATTTATTTTACTAATGCTTATATATATATATTGCTTAACGCTATACTAGTAATAATAAATAAAATTAAAAATTCATATAACATTATAATATTAAGCAAAAAAATTAAACTTTACTAAAATTTTTCCATAACCATGGCTTCATCTACTAAATACATCTATTCATGATTGTGGAAGATTATTAGTAAAGTTTAATTTTTTGGCTAGTACTGAATTTTTATTATATATATATATCATTAAAATCCAGTCAACAGTTAGACATCCCAATATCAGTAACAATTAACAATTTTAAACTGGTATCAATGCAATCTCCTTTAGCCATATATATATACATATATATATATATATATATGCGTGTGTGTGAAACAGTGAGTAGAAGATAGATCTGTAGCATATTTGGATAGATAGATATGGAAGGTCTAAAAATAATTTTTTTAAAGGCTAATAATCAAATTTACAAATATTCATCATCGTTATCATTGTCAACCATTATCGATCCACGGCAGAATGAAGGTTTCCCCAAATTCAACTTCTTCATTCTCTAGTCTGTCTTCTCCACATCATCGCTACACCCTTCCTTATTTTATCCATCCATCTCACATATGGTTTTTTTCTGGGTCTTTTACAATTTTGTGGAAGTTAATAAAATTGATGATATTGATGGTAGCAACTACAAAGTTAAAATAAATAAATATATATAATCATCTAAAAACAACTTCAATGATGAAATCAGCGAATGAGATGTAACTATAACCGAAAGAATCAATGGAGAGAAAAAAAGTTAGAAAAATGTTTGAAATAAAAGAAAGAAGGTTGTGAACATTTTTATTTTACTAACTTCAGCTTACGAGTGCATTTTTTTTTTAAAGTTTTTGTCTTGCGTGATTTAGATGGAGCGGCGAACTATGAAGCTAAAAGTTCTAACAATCACAGATCGAAAAGGTCACTTTTAGTGCATAAAGTTTTTGCACATTCCTTAGCAATAAATCATTCGATTATTAATTAACGTTTTTATAATATTAAATTAAATGTCACAGTTCTATTTTTGTTTAACTTAATAATTTTAATTACAATATTTTGCATTCTAAATTACAATTTGATCTGTCGTATATTTTATAATACTATTAGTTTTACTTTACTAATCAGTAATTAGTAATTAACATTTTTAGAAGAATACGACTAATAGCTTTCATTTTTGTAATAATATTACAGGGTTTTTATTAATAAACTGTATTATAGCATTATATATATAGTATAATGATAATGACGTTGTTGTGAGAATAAAAATTGTAAAATGAAAATAAATTTTTTTTTTTTATTGATTGGCAGATAAATATAATCATATCCATAGTTGGTTTACAAATATAATTTACACAACAAACAACAAAGTATGAAGATTTTCTATCTTAATAAACACTGAGCACTGATTATATGAGAGATGATAATCTGGACCGACTGACGAGTGCTGGTTTAGCATGAAATACATATATTGGTGAGTATTTATCTTTTCTGCATGTAGGTGGTAATGTGTATCCGTGATATGAAATAGTATGGATAGTTGAAGAGTGCTTGAAAGTCTGAGTTAAACCCCCTATATTTATAACAAACAAAGCTGAATAAACTAAGTGAATGCACAATGAGTTGCCAAGGTAACCTGTATAGATAAATACTGGATTCTACCTTTTAATTTGATCTAAGATTTTTAAGTAGACAAAGAAACAGACAAAAACAGAGAAAAATCTCAATCTATTATATAAATCTCATTCTGTTATAATTATGTGTCAGGAGGGCATTTATAAGATCTTAGGAGTGGGATCCATCTTTTATCTATAGAGGTTGTGACGTCAGATTGTAGATTATAGTGGTTTATTTAGTTTTTGTCTGCTATCATGTAAATTACATTTGAAAACAGCCAGCTATTGGCAATTTATTTATTATATTTAATGTAGAGAATGGAAGTTTGCTTAAAATGTAAAAAAAAATAATTATTATTTATTAATCTATCTTTAAAGTAGGTTATTTTAACCTGTTAAATGAGTTTATTTAAAGTTCTAAAGAATAAAAATATCAAATTATTGCCACAATATGCTAACACTCTTTGTCTACTTAAAGATCTTAGATCAGGATAAAAGATTTGTCATAATAATAAATTATGGATTCTATTTATGTTTATTAAAACCTATAAATGTTTATATAATTCTAAATTATAAATCCACCACTTAAGCTAATGATAATGTTTTCAATATATATTTATATTTTAGTATTATTGTTGTTTTTAAACATCAATAACATTTTTTGTTAATGTTAGAAAAATCAAGTCGAATATGCAAAACAAAACAAAAACATTGGAAAATATAACCTTTAGTGACTAAATACTTTTTTATTTTAAAACTAAATTTATAAATATATGCTGATACCAATTTAGAGTGTGCTCTCTGCTATTTTAGACTGCTCAAAACCACCGCTGACACTTCCAAGAAATAACGACTTTGAATAATTCACATATGGTCGCAATATGACCATTTATTACAAAATCATAATTTACATCAATAATTAAAAAAATAAAATGCAAATTTTGTATAACTATGCTTGATCAAATTGTGTAACTAAAATAAACAAAATATAAAAAATGAAAGAAATAAAAAATTTCAAAATATAAAAAGCTTATAATTTCTAAAATATGAATTTAAAATATTAATCATATGATAAGTAATTTAAAGTGATTAATTAAATCTTCAAGTTCTCAGATACTAACACTTCAGATAGACAGATCCATTCTATCTTTAAAAAGACTTAATCTTGTGTTTGGAAAGGAGAGTATTCATTATAAATAGTGTTCCATCTGTAAAGCACATGTACTGTGGTGTAAGATATGTTATTATTATAATTTATAACATCATCATCTTATACAAATAAAAATATTTACATATGTTTTCATCTAATAATGATGTACCATAAAAATTTCACAAGTGTCATTAACAACAATTATATAATAAGTAATTTAAAGTGATTAATAAAATCTTCATGCTCTCAGTTTCAAATGCTTTAGATTGGCCCCTACATATAGTTTGGGTGAAAAAGATAGAGTGGATCCATTCTATCTTTTAAAAAGACTTTATCTTGTGTTTGGAAAGGAGAGTATTCATTATAAATAGTGTTCCATCTGTAAAGTGCATGTGCCACCATGGAGTAAGCTATGTTATTATTATTATTTTAAAAAGAAAAAGTAAATGAAAAAAAAATGAATACATATATTATTTAAAAAAAGGAAAAGACATTAAAAAAAGTAAATAAGCCATATACTTGTGATTTCTGTATTTTTTGGATGATACTTCATATTGTGAAAAACATTCTTCTCCCTCCTTGTATACTTCAGTCTAAAGTGCCATCATTAACCAAATTTTATTACAATAACCACATGTAGGATAAATGTAAAATTTATCAAACCAACCTTATAATTTATAACTTCTAAACTATGAATTTTATTACAATATAGGCCCATAACTACATGTTGAAATAATGTAAATGTTGAATAGATATAGAAGCAAGTGCTGAAGCATATTAATTCTACAATTAATAATAAATTGCATTTTATCTTAATGTTAGTCAAAAGAGTAATTGTCTAAAGTAAAGAGTATTCATTTTACAATTAATAAAAAAAATTAATCAATCAGATTTTTATCTTACTAAAGTGAATGCTGCTGGGTGTTTTATTTCTTATATGTTGTTATGAAGAAAATGATCGAGATTATGTAAATTTATCAATTTCAAGAGCATGTAAAGACCTCATGTGATCAGGTATAAATCCAATATCCATGTCAGGTAATCAAATGTCAACAACACTATATTTCTTATCTCCATTTTTCCCTAACTACATATAACAAAGGAAGTATGCAACATCAGAATTTCTTTCTGGTAAAACAATTAATTATAAAATTAATATGCTTTATTTCATCCAATTTCTCATTCAGTTGCTGTATTTTAGAAATTATAAGCTTTTAGTATTTTGAAATTATAAGTTTGGTTTGATTGGACTTCAGCATTTTTCAGATGATACAAAGTATTGTCAAACACATTCTTTCCTCTTCCTGCATACTTCAGTGTGAGGCATCATCATGTAATAAAATTTGCATTTTAGAAGTTATAAGCTTTAAGTATATCAAAATTATAAGTTTGGTTTGATCAATTTTATGTTTATTTGACATGTGGTTATAGGCATATATTGTAATAAAATTCGTTTTTTATAATTTATAAACTTTTAGTATTTTGAAATTATAAGCTTGGTTTGAATAATTTTACATTTATTTAACATGTGGTTATAGACATATATTGTAATAAAATTTATATTTTAAAAGGTATAAGCGTTTAGTATTTCAAAATTATAAGCTTGGTTTGATTGGATTGATTTAGGGTGCACTTTCCACCATTTTGAATTCTAAGGATCACCCAAAACCACAGCTGACACATCCAAGCAACCCCATGTGGATTATTCAATGTCATTTATTATTTGGATGTGTGATCAGTGGTTTTGAGTGGTCATTAGAATTCAAAATGGTGGAGAGTACACTCTAAATTAGCACCTATACACTTATATGTAAGTGAAATAAATTTAATCAAAAAAAAATTATGTTTTTTTAAAGTTAATTTTCATTCTTATAATTGTTCTGTTTTTTTTTTTTAATTGAATTTGATCTAGTGTAAAGAACCATGTATAATATACATTTTCAAAATCCATTAACAAATGAATGATCAAAGTAAGACTATTTCTAAAATTGTTTCTATAATCAATAAACAGATTGTCAAACTGCTGCAAAACAAACAGCACACTATTGGTATTATACCTGTAGCAACATTGTTGTAGGGGAAATAGATTTCGATTCAGAGCCTTTAAAACCAAATACCTTTATGAATTTTGATAGAAATGACCAGGGCCAGAGGAAGAGTCATCAGCACCATTATGCAAAACAATAATTTGTGCCTTTCCTCAAATAAAATTAATTCTACATGATTTTATATACATTTTAATATTTTATTGAAGATAATGAAAAAAATTACTATTACATAATGATAAATTTCCTTTCTGAGATTTTACACAACTAAATTTAGATATAATATTATCTACACTTAAGAGTACCTATAACTACCACTGATAAATTTAGCAGGCAATCTTTTTATGATTTTTAATTTTGAAAGTTATCTCTCTCCATTTAATAATATTCATAATGATATACCCAAATTTGGGTGCAGAATAGTCAAATCATTTGCATGAATATAAATTAGAACATCAAGTGCATTTGGAATGGAAGTAATTCATTTGAAAGTTAATTTTTATTGCATAAGATGCTTAGCTAATATAATAATTTAGCAATCAAAAAATATGATACATATTGATAAATGCTTTTCTTTACTAAATATTATTATTTATATGTGAGTCTTATTTCCATAAAAATAATTAATTATATAAAATGCAGTTTTTAATGTACCTATATTGATAAACAAAAGGGGTAATTCTTATAAAATTTTGCAAACTATATAATCATTTACATTTACTTTTTATGTACAATATGACTTCTAATAAGAGGTCAATAAAATATATAAACTATTATATTTAAATTACGAATAAATAATAATTAATATTAATTACCAATATCTCAGAATGTACTAAGTCATAATATTAAAATTATAATAATATATATAATTTAAATTTTATTACCTATTGTAATGGGCACATACGTACGTTACATTATTTTTTATTAGTAAACATAAAAAAAAAAAAAGTTCGCCAATAAAAATTTCTTTTTTAAGAATTAAAAACTGAAAATTAAAAAATCATCTTAAACTCGCACACATATATATATATATAAAATCGCACAGATAAATAATTATTAAAATAAAACTTTATTAAAAAAAGAGTAGTTTAAAACTAAATCTTAAAAAGATTTAGAGATAAAAATATATTTTTAATTTTGGAAAACACATTAATTAATCAGAAAATGGAAATGATTATTTTAATTAGTAAACTAGCCTTGGGCATTTATATGTATAAACAGCGGTCAGGTAGGAGAGAAAAACAATGGAATCGGACCTCAGTGAAAGGACCATCACATCGATGACATAATGTCAATTCAATCCACAAAATTAATATAAAAGCACAAGTTTGAAAATATGATAGATTATTTACGATGTGACAGAATGTGTTAGTGATGAAGTGAAGGAGAAGGGATTGAAAATACGCACTCTTCAATCCCTTCAGTTCTGCTAAGAAAGAAAGAGAAATGAACTATCATTTTCTACATTGAGGACTAGTTAAAGCAAAAATCTCCAGATGGATAAATAAATCGGCCTTCAGAATATCAACCTCTTTAGGACAGCATGGGAATTCACATTCATGGTAAGCAATGGATAAAGTTGGACGTTTTAAAAATTGTAAGAACTTTATATTCACTTGAAACAATAAGAACTCTAAATTTTAAACTTTTTAGTAAATAATGCAATAGAATCCTATCTGACCAAACTAAATTCTTTATTAATAATGTTATTTGATGTATTTGTTATTTATTTATTTAAAATCATTTCCATTTATTTAATTTTATTCTTTAAGTTTATTTATGATTTCTGTTTTCCGATAAATTAAAATATATCAATGTTAAACTTAAGTCGGGCGTGAATGGCTGTATAGATTTGTAAAGTTATATTAGGGGAGGGTAATCTTAGGTTATTTGTGTCATTGTTAAATTGGGTCAATGGATTGGATATATTGATGTAGTTAGTAGATGTAGTCAGAGATTCGCTACTGGCAGAATTGTTTATATATACGCCACACTCATCCATTTGCCTATAGAAGGAATTATAAGATGGAGAACGCAGTTCCTTTCTATGGAGTTTTTTTTTATTGTTCTTCTCATTAGATAGATGTAATATTCCTATCTGATGAGAGTCAATGTCTCCTCTTAATCTTTTTGGTGCTGCCATATTCCATATTACATTGAATACATTGATATATCAGATGAATTGATGTCAGTTTGACTGCGAATTTTAGCCTAAGGTTAAATAGGGATATAATATTTTATTTTCAAATGCAAATCTATGTAGTCTATTTATACTCGACCCTAAATAAAAATGCATTAAATTTAAGTTGTTTATAGACTCTTGCATGGATTGGTTATCGGTTAAGTATGTTTTGGGTTTTCATATTTGATCAAAATATATAGACATTCGATAAATAATGATACCTTGCGGTGAGTATCTAAAATGTATTTATTCGGATGTCTTTTAAGTTATTGGTGACAATGCAAGTATCTTATGGTGAATACTATTGGGTTACTTATAAATTTCCCTCTGCAATTGTCAGTATCAATGATTTTATAGTTTGATCGTTTATGTTTATTTTGAAATGTTTTTAACCGTTGTAATATATGTAACCGATCTATACTCAACATTATTAAAACAAATTTTTATAATTCCATCTGTGCGAACTTAATTAAAATGTAAACTTATAATATAATAGAAATTAAAATGTAAATTAAAATCTAAAGCAAAGTTAAAAATAATGTTAAATGTTAAAATGTAAACTGATACTAAAACAATTTTCAATCTTATATATATGTGCATAAATAAATGTTTGTATGCTAATTACTGGCAGTGGCTTATTTTATTCCTTTTTAAACAAAATATTCTTAGATAAGAATTCATAGATATAAATCTCTGCTATTCCACTGAGCTAGTGACATGGGCTAACGACCGGAATCAAAATTAAAAAAAATTTTTTTTTTAGACTTACGTATCTGCCTACTTTATAAATTTTTCTAGGTTCAAATGCCTAGATGGCGCCCTGTAGTGCAGATCACGTTAAGTGATATTCTCCAGATCGTTATACTATAGAAGCCATTTTCTTATGCGATCTTTCCTCTTGTGAGAACTTTATTTCAACAAAGCAATTGTATATAATAATAAGTAAAATCAAATATCCTTTATGATCTAAATTTCATATAAAGTCTTTATGAGTTCCAATTGTTTTTATTTTAGTGACATCTTTAAGAATGTTTTTTAAAGAAATGATTGAAAACCTTTGGTGCTTTAATTATAAAATCACAGAGGAGGTGTTTTAATTGTAAAATCACAGACAAGAGAGAAGATTTGGGTCTGGTAGAACAATAAATAACGACAACATTTTATATTTTGAATCAATCCATTTATGTGGTAAAACATTTTAAAAAATCACAGTCAGTTGTTTTCTTTCTTTGTATAGGTATAGAATGGATAACCATGTTTAAGAATATTGTTTAGAAAGAGTAATGCCATGAATTTTTAAAACTGGATTAAAACAAGTATTCCAAATGCTAGTGTGTACCATTTTTTTTAAATATTTGCTTCAAACTATAGCAGCAAATAACTTTTGGTATATTATCATTGACAAAATACCTTATAATTTTCTGTTTCAAAAACATCTTTAAATTTGATGGTTTAAAATTCCACCAACTATGATGAATATTATTCAGATGTTTTATTTATTCATTAGGATAGTTAAACATAACATATACAAATCACAATGTTACAATAACTACTTATATTATAGATATTAAAGTAAATGATTATTGTATTCATCACTATCACAATAATTGAGATATTATTTCAAATTTAAAATAACTTTATCTAAATATTTTAAAATAGTATTTTTTTAAATTTAAATATATATACATATTCACATTTAATTATTGCATTAAAAGATGTCACTACTGTCAGATAAGCATTATAAAGAGCACAAAGAGATTTTCAGTCTCTCAATTTAATTTCAATTTCAACTATCTGCTCTTTGCAAATTAAAATATTATTAAATATTAAATATTATTAAATATTGCTTTACTGTTACTATTTTAACTAATTTATTCACATGTATACAATATTATGTATTTTATTAGTGTATTGCCTTCTTTTTAAAGTTATCTTTGTGCTGTTTTTAAAACTAAATAGAAAACTACAATTTTTCTAAAATCAGTACAAAAATTTCAAAGACTGTAAAATGTGGAGGATCTACGATTGTTTTTAAAGTATGCTTGATACAATAAATTAAAAATATTATTTTTATAAAAAACCAATAAAAATTTGGAAGTTATTATTATTATTATTATTATTATTATTATTATTATTTTAGAGGCAGCAAATAACTTCCACAATATAAAAGCATAGATAGTAATAGTAAAATGGACTGTTCTGTTTTTGCATCCCAGATAAATGCGATGTGAAATATGGATCATGTAAACCCAACAGAAGAAGATATGAATGTCTAATTGTATCTTTAAAAAGTGATTGTTTATTTTAATATGTTTATATTTACCTATTTTCTCATATTTAAATACTAGTATAATATATATTCTTAAGGTAGAGGTAATTAGAGGGGATTTAAACCGAGACTTTCAAGCCCTCTTCAGTCATCCATTCAATTCACATTAATTAATATTCATAATAACAAAAATGTATTTTGAATTCTGCATTGTTTTTGAATCCCTCTTGTATTGGTGCATTTATGTCTTGCTTAACTTGTTTAACTTCTTAGCTGCAGATATTTTTTTTTTCTTTTCATCATATTAAAGCTACAAAAAACGAAGAAACTTTAGTGAACAACTAAATAACTTCAACACAAAGATTATAGATAAATCAAGCATTTCTCATATTTATTTATTATTTTTTTTTGTAATTTATCTTCAACAAAAAATCTGTCTATAGTGCTTTTTAATTTTTTAAAAGAACATTGATTTTTTTACTTTTACAAGTTTAGGCCTTTTCATAATTGAGTATTAAGAAATATTTAAAATAAGAACTGTTGTTAGAAAAATTTGTTTAGAAGCTCCAATATTGTCTCTCATTCTTATGATAATAGTTTTGAAATAGTTTGTAGGCATATAAATGGAAAAGATATCAAATTATTATAAAGATTATTGAGCTTTATTTATAATCAGTTAAGAAAACACTTTATCTAAGTTGAGAATGAGTGCAATTTTAGATAATTTAGAAGTTAACATGCAGTGTTCTTTGATTGTTGAATGCAACCGTTAATATTTTGATTTAGTAACTAAAATTCAAAATATTTAACTATTAGCAAGGATATACTTTTTTTTTAAAAAACTATTAGTTGAATCACAGACGGTTTAATAATGTGAACTAATGTGAATATTATGACCGCTTTTAGATAAATAAATGATGCCAATGCTTAGCAGTAACTCGAAAGGATGGGACTTCCAATATAATTGTAATTATTTTAATCTTTCATGCAGTCATAGAAAAGTGGATAATAGTAATAATAATTGAGGAACACAAATGGATTATATTTCCCAATCACTTCTCTAAAATAAACTCTAGAGATTCGAAATAAGCTTTACCATCCAGAAGTAATTTATTTTTATTCAACTAATGATAAAAGCATGTGTTCACAAACATTTCTCAGTTGTTATCTTTCCAGGTGAAAGGAATCATTCAGACAGAAATACGTCCACCAATCTTCCTCAATTTCTGCTAAAGTTCAGAATTTTTTTCAGTTTTCAAGCAATCTATTTAATTTGATATCAATATTGAAATTATAAGTGCTTTGTGAGCGTTTGAAAAAAATACGTGAACTATGAGAAAGGCACTGACAACTTGAACTTGCAATATTATTAAAAGCAAGTTATTTACATTATATAATTAAATCACCTAGATAAAATAATAATAAGATTTCAGAATGAAATAAAATTAGTATGCACGCTGAATTAAAAAACAAAATTAGCATGTATACACAAATAAAATAAATGAAACTCAATAAATATAAACTCTTGAAAACCTTTTCTAAACTTTTAAGTAGTAAATGACTTACCTTGATAGCTAGCATTGGATTAACTCATATAAATTAATGAGTGATTGTCTGAACACTTATAACGTAATGTCTATTATCAGATATTAACATAATTATTTAACTAGTACTTCCCTCTTTTTTTGCAGGATCATTAATAATGATAGAGTACATTTCCATCGGCTTAGATCAGCTTTAAATTATCCAAATGTTATGGTGTACTTAAGGCTTGAGTTCCAGGCAGTTGGTAATTTATCACAGGAGATGGCTATATGTTCATGGCTTGAACTGATGTACTTTTAGATTACTTTAGCACTGTATATCCAATAGCTTCTTTACAATATAACTAGCCATAAATAAAGAATTTTCTTTTAGTTGCAATTTTTACTTTAAGACACATTTCTTTTTAAGAAAACCAAATATATAACTTAACAAGAGTTACAGTTTTATAAATGTCTTTATCTGGACATGTGAAGCTGAATTTGCACAGACAGCCTTCTCAAATAGCATAACTCTTTCTGCTGGTGGCTTTTAGACTGTATAATATATATATATTAGTTTTATGATAAAAAAAGCTTCCATCGTCTTCTAATTTATTTTTAATCCTTCAAAGAATGTATGCCATTATTTATTTTTCTTATATATATCATACCTGCATATACATATGTACCTATTCTAAAGAAACTCTAATAGACTCATTTATCTGATAGATTTACTAGTTCTCAATAAATAATATACATCTACACACATGTATACATTCAATCCTTTATTTAATAATAATTTTTATTATATCAATTGATGGTTAGCACTGTCAATTTTATACTATAAATGCATATATATTATGAATAATCATCTCTCAGACTTATTAGCAGCACTTCAGATGGTACATTTAATCAGTTAAAATATAAGGTTCATTTAGATAATAATATAATTATTTCAATAGGCAATGGAAAACTTTTATTTCAGCTTGTGGTTTAAGACCTGTAGGGGTCTCTACTATCGCATTTTATACGCATGTGCTTGAGACTACAGCCTTAATGAATATTATTTAAGAGTGCTTTGTAAAATTCTAAAATTTTAGTGAAAAAATCATCAGGTTCATTAATATGTTCTTACACTTTGTGTATGTTAAGCTATTAAATACGATATCATATGTTATTTAAATATATAAAAATCAACAACAGCAGAATTTATATAAAGAGTTTTATAATAAACATGGGCTTGATTTATATAAGAAAGACACAAATAATTTAGGAAACAAATATTATTTCAAAAGAAGATTTAAATAAATAGATATAAAAAGTTTTTTTTTTTTATTAAATGTTTTTATTTACTGTGAACTAAAAAGCAAAAAAAAAAAAAATACTTATTTCTTACCACAACTGGTTTTTTAAAATTAACTTAAAATAAAAACAGGACAAAGAAAGGAGTTTCAAAAATTAATTAAGTCAATCCCTTGTTATTAAAAATAGAAATTGAATATTTCAAGTTAAATCTAAAAACCCCAATTGTTGTTGACAAAATAATTATTTTTTTTGGTTTTTAGTACACAGTAAATAAAAGCATTTAATATATAAAAGTGGTCTCTAATTTATTTAATAAGTAAAAATGTAAAACTATATCCTACTTTAAATTGAGCTGACATTTCATTATAAGTGCACCTTTGAAGGTTTTTGCAATGCTATATATTGCAGAGGCTTTTACTATATAGTGAAACTGAATAATTCAGACCCATATAGCTATCTAGTTTGTTAGGCTGAGTTTGAAGACATTTACATGTCTGATAAATTCATGCTTTCAAATTGATAGAAATGTGTTTGATAAGTGCTGATTTTAGAGTTAGTAATGTAGATGTAGTTTCTAGTATCCAGCCCTCAACTGATATGAGCCAATAAGCTCGAAACCAGTTGGTCTGAAGGTGGGAAAAATGATAGAGATTTTGAATTCTATCTTTTTTGGTGCTTATAAAAATAAAGCTTGTTTAGAGCTACCGGTAAACTCAATCTAGTGATCATATATATATATAATATAAAAATAAAATTTCCGTGAATTAAAACAAAATTGTAATTACAATAAAAATAATAATAATAATAAAGGTTACCATTATTATTATTATTATTATTATTATTATTATTATTATTATTATTATTATTATTATTATTATTATTATTATTATTATTATTATTATTATTATTATTATTATTATTATTATTATTATTATTATTATTATTATTATTATTATTATTATTATTATTATTATTATTATTATTATTATTATTATTATTATTATTATTTTTTTTTTTTTTATTGTAATTATATATATATATATATATATAATGCAACTTCTATTTGGGTCAGGTATGTGGATGATATATTTGTTATTTGGCCTCATAATATATTGATGTTTTGAACTCTTTTTTTGTTTTTCTTAATGATTGGCTTTCTAATATTAGGTTAGTATGGAAATTGAAAATAACAAATCACTTTCTTTTTTACATGTTTTGATTGCAAGGAAATGTGGTGACTCTTTATCAATATCAGTTTATAGAGAATATACCTACACAACTAGTTATCTTAATTTTAATTCTCATCATCATCCTGTGCACATATTTTCTGTAGCAAAAAATCTTTGGACTAGAGCTTGTAGTTTATCAGATAAAGATCATCTTACTCAAGAAATAGAGTTAACAAAAATATTTTACTCTCTAATGGTTACAATAAAACATTATATATAGCGCATTACACAGCACTGTTACTAAGAAGCAGAAAAAGTATAAAATTGATAATTCAGCTAGTTATAGAGTGAATATACCTTATATTAAAGAAGTCACTGATAAAATTAGTAGATTACTTACTTTTAACATAAAGATTACTTTTTCCATTAGCAAAAAAGTGGTGATTCTTTCCATAAACTTAAAGACAGAGTACTTTTGGAATACTAGGGGGTTTATAAAATTCCATGTTTTACATTATGTAGGTAAGTCTAATTGATAAATTAATGTCAGAATTAATGAAAATAAAAAATTCCTCTAATCAAAAGTTAAATACATCAACTTTTACTTTACATTTTAAAAAAAATTGATCACAAAACTGATTTTGACAATATTAAAATACTTGCTAGTTTGGAAAATTATGATTTTAGAACCATGAGGGAGTCAACTGAAATATTAAAAAGACCAACAGATTTAAATAAAGCTGATGAAGCATGTCATATTCTAGCCTTATGGAGACCACTTATCTTTATCTTCTTATATAAACTTGAAATCAATTATTTGTGAAACTGAAGAAAATAAACATTTTGTTAATACTCATATTTTGAATGCTCAATTATTTCACACTCAATCTTCTTCATTCTCTCATGCTCAATCTCATTACACTTTGAGATCTAATGATTTTTCTTTGAAAAGTTAATCTTGACAATGGTAGATGCTATTTTGTTGAAATGTTGGGGATTAATCAAAACTAGCATATTGTTTAACCTCAAAACTGTTTTTTATTTACATCATATAATCCTAAAAATGTTACATACATACACACACACATGCACACACACACACACACACATATATATCAAAACTGCCTAACACTATACTAGTAAAAATAAAAATGCAAACCCATAAAAGAATACAATACTAGATTAAATCCAAAATTTTACCAAAATCCTTACACAACCATGGTTTCATATACTACAAATAACCCTTCTCAAGTAAACTAACATATATATATATATATATATATATATATTCTAACCTCCCCCCCCCGCGCATCCTCACCCCAAAAAATATACTGTTTATTACGAATATTACGGGTTCTAGCTCAGTTAACAAATAAATAAATGAAATATTCAGCATTAATTAAAATGATTACTAGCTCTAATTTTAAAATACAATTTCGATTCAATTTTAAAATGAATTAACAAATATTTACTATTTTCATGAGACATGGAGTGACAATACGGGGAACGAGATAGACTACATTGAGACATTATCCACACGATACTACCTCAATGGCATAAGAACACTATCCCCTCTTTTTTTTTTTTACTATACCAAATAACTAACTCATAGTATTCTTACGACTTTCTAAGCTCTATGCACTACGATTAAAATAATAATCATATATTAATCTTCTTTATAACAAGAATCTAGCTCAATTAAATAAAATGAAGTAAAATAAATAAAATCTCAGGTTCATAAATTGTATTTTAACTGATTTAAAATTACGGTAGTAAAATATGAAAGGGAATTTTATGTCATAATCTACTACACAACAACTAACAATAATAAAATAATAATAACAATAATAATATAAGTATAATCTTATTTCTTCCTAAAATAAAATAAATAAATACGTACGTGGTAGTATTTTAATAATCTGACAACAGAATACGTGTGGCAACATTAGCATATAATTTAATGTAATATTGTGGCAACCGACTTATGACCAATAAATAATATAAACTTATGATCTTTTTAATTTTAACATACCAATAAATTCTCAAAATTATTATAACACTTTTATGTTTACCTTTTGTGCAAAATTTATATGTTTGTTTCAATTATAAAGGTATCGTGATTTCATGCATCCATGTGGAGAAATAACAACTCGGACACAAAACTTTAAAACAAATTTAAAACAAAGTTTATTAACAACATAAATAAATTAACAATATTTTTACACTATATACATTGGATATCCCTTACTTTCATATCTCAACTTAATTTATTAGTTTATAAAATGAAATCAAAATAATATTTACTTTTCCTAGTTAAATCTTATTTTTTAAAAAACACTTAAGAAAATACAGTATTATTACTTGATTTATTATTATGGTTAGCTTATTACAAAATGCATTTCTTATATGATTATCACTAACACTTTGCATCCCTAATATTATTAAAATTATATTTTTTACAAAATTTTACATTTGTAATAAAATTCTACAAAATAACAAATTTTAGTTTTATATTGGTTGTATGGAATCTTACAAAGTCAAAACATTGTTCTACATTCGGTATTAGGTTTTTTTATTATTCATTATCCATGTTTATTAATCCTAATATTCTCATTCAAGCCTTACTTCGGATGATATAATTATAACTATTAATATACCATGCACAAGTATATGTTTATTATACATTATTGAACTATTTCTTAATAAATATGCAATACTTATTTTCTAAATATTATTTAAAACATTCAAATTTTATTATCACTTTTAAGAAAAAACAACTTTGTTTAGATTTCTCTTTCAAAAAAAAAAATCTTATATTCATTTCCGAATTAATTTTACAATGTATTATATGATTCTTTCTCTCTTTATGATATTTTGGACTTTCAATTTTAAAGTTACACAATTCTATACATTCCAGCAAATAAACTATTCTTACATAAACGATAACATATCTTCAGTTCTATTTTATTCATTATTTCTTTGAAAATATCTTTCTGACCGATGCAGATTCACAAAATAAGGATAGCGAAGATAGATGCATAGGATCAAAATACAACTAGAATATTACTCATCATATATCTTGACAATCATGGCACAGTGAATTAAAAGACACTATAGAGGAGTGACCTTTACCTGTCTACTAACCTCTATCATAGGAACGATGCTAAAGCTATTTCTTCAGCTTTATTCTAACATCAAAAGTTTAAAAATATGCAAAAAACACTGTCCAAACTATATGTGTTCAGTTATAGGGCTTAGTTAACTATACTGAAATCACACAAAACTAAATATGATCCAAATCCTTTATTTTTACTATTTCTTAAAAAAAAAAACATCATCTTGGTTTCCTTTCCACTAGTACTTCCAAGTCACTATCCGATCTTATTTCTCAAGATTTTTTCTATACTGTACATCGATAAATACATATCTGCATTACTAACAATAATAAAATTCATTGATATTTTAAAACTATTCCACTGTTCTATAAGAAAATCTCTTTACTACTTTCCTCCGTATATTTAATCATATACAAACTATTTAAATATATGAATACTTTATCACATGAAAGTTCAAAAGAATCACAAAATTGTTCTGTTAAATTATATTATTAATATACTTTAAATAAATTATTGCATGCATATTCCGAATTACTCCTATCTCATAATATGTTAAAAATGTTGTACAAAGTGTGTACATATAATTTAAACTTTCACACTCCATTCTTAGGTCAATAGATGATCTAAAAAAATACATTATGCATTATAAATAACTATTAAAATTACCAAACGACCTTTATCTCCTCGATCGCGTTCCGTAGGCTTCACCATCCATTTGATCCTTGTAGATATAAGACTCACATCCATACACTTTATTTTTAAACACTATTTCTATAATTTTATCAAGTTATTATATTTAAATTTTAATATTAATAAATTTATGTTTATATGTTTTCCCTAATCTCACATAACATTTTATATTTTAAAATAAATTAGTAAAAAATATTCCAAACTATATTTACTGTACTTCTTCATCAAATTTTCTTGAAAACCGTTCATATTAAAGCTAAAAAAAAATGTTTATTATTTCTTCTTCAGTCACTTCTTGTTCAATTTTAAGGTAAAACAATTATTGCTCTGTTTAATAATATTCATATATGACAATCCTTGGTTTTTTTATAATATTTAATACAATTATTAATTATGATATTAGTTAATCCCGTAAAGAAAACGTCTACATATTCTCTTCTAATATTTTCTTGCTAATATTTTCTCCCGCGCGACTTTTATGATGCATCTTCTATGTACTTTGATTTAAATATTCAGTAAATTTTTCTATCTCCATGGATCCATTTTATTAAGTATATTAGATTTATATTTTCCAAATCAAGCATTCCTCCAATGACCACTTTATAATATTTTTTAATTCCTCTTAGAGAAAGTTTTTCTATTCTTTTTTTTTCACAAAAAAAAATAATGACTCTTTCATATCATTATTCGGTAATTTTTCCTTTCTTTTAAAGTTCTGGTAACTATATATACTTTATAATGTTTCCTTTAAAAAGACAAACATTCTTTCTCTGTTATAACTTTTACATAATTTTTTCTTTATGATATACGCGTCTTAATTTTTTTTTTATAGAGAAGAAAAAAAAATTAACTTCAGAGTAGCCTTATACATTTGTGCGTCATAATTTTTCCTGATGGCAAATAACTTCTCTTTTAAGTTTTCCGTATAGCGTCCAAATTATATTCCTCTGAGTTACAATAATAAGTTTCTGGTTGAGCATAAATAAAGCTGTATCAAGGCACTTTACAAATATTTTTCCTTTATCATAACTTCTATATACTGTTTTCTGTAGTATTTCCATTTTACTGTAAGGTTTTGGCTAAACTTGAATAAAATATTCTGGTAAGAAAACTTTTAAAAACTAGCCCTCCATGTAAAGGCAGTTCAAAATATTATATTTTAAAAAAACTTTTAAAAACAAATACAAAATTTTAAAATTATATTACTTTTCTAGCTTACGATTTTATACAGCTAAAAAATATGTTACTCCCTTCTTCACTTACACATTACTTTCTCCCGCTCCGTCTAATTCTTATATTTTGTCTGCTAAAATACCTCCGTTGATTGGTTAATGACTTTTTTAGCGCGAACAAATTTACACATTTTAGTTTTATAATAGATTAAACCTTTTTAAAATAAAGAATTTATGAAGTCATGTCTTAAATATTATTTAGAATGTATTTTTTAACTCAATTATAATTTTATCAAAATCATTTAAACTTTAAAACAATTATTAAAATAACATTTAATATCTATTTTAATATTAATATTTAATTTATCTTGTGTTTATTTAAATAAAATATTTAATTTTTTTTTATTAACTGTATTCAACTTTTAAACACTACTTAAATATTACATCATTTAAACATTTAAAATAACTATTTAATATTTCAACATTCATTTCAACGATAGACAGCAATTACATTTAGTTCCATAATTCACAAACTTTATTATTATATTCTAACAAGCGTGTGTGTGAAGGTATATAATATACAGTCACATGATTACTAACTTTATCAGATGATTTTTTAATTTACGTCTCGGTCTAAATTACCAAAACTGATATATTTTATAAAATTTTGAACAATAATTTAAAATGTAGAACTAAATATAATTCTCACCATCCCCAAAGTCTATTTTAAAATATATTAGATTAAATTTGAATATTAATTATAATTATAATATTACATATAGCGTTTATTTAATTTATTAGTTTTAAAATATTACAATTGGATTGTTTAATATACTTTTAACTATTTATAGCTGTATTATTTTATATGGTCAGCTTTTACAACCATAAGCAAGGATATAATTAAGCTTTATTTAACTGTTTCTTCTAAATAATCCATTACACTTTTATATACCAGGTATTTTCAGCCTTAAATTGTACTATAAGATCTAATCGATCATACAATTATCAATATATTACACAAACGTATTTTAAAATTTAAAATTTTTTAGTAATTGACCATTCTACCTTATTATGACCTATAGATAAGGGCACAATATATATATATATATATATATATATATATATATATATATATATATATATATATATAAACACACACACACAAAAACATCGTGTGTATATATATATATATACACACACACACACAAACAAATCTTTCCATAATTCATTTCAAATTATTACTGAGATATAGATTTTTAAACAGAGAGCATTACTGGATATTTGTAATTGTATAATGGTTTATATATTTGTATAATTATTTCAGTTAGTGTTAACGGTAACTTTCTTTCATATATATCTTGTATGTCTTTGTCAACTATATAATGTTGAATAATTAAAATGCTATTAACTGAAAGGAGACTCTTTGATTCCTCTTGGAGGCCTTAAAGGAACTGAGCAGGGCAATTTCCTAATGTTCACTCCATACGTTCTTGTCGTTGCAGCTGTTATTACTATGTGATTATTCATATAGTATATGAACATGGATGGGCTGCTCACCAACACGCATTAGCCAGTGTGGTGAGTTTATTGGCTTTTTACCTCCGAGTTTAAAAATATTTTTCTGATATATACAATCATGACATACAAAAATAAATCATGGCCCTTATTCCCAGGAGGCTGTAAAGTCACCAACAAAGGCAGCAGTTATTGGTTGAAGGTGGAGGGTGTTAAGAATCCCTTGATTGCAGAATCAGGCTCTATTGGATGATTACTTTGTATTTAGGTACTTACAACTGCAGATCACTTTCAAGTGGAGAAAGATTGCAAGAGTTAGAAGAAGAACTGTCATATTAAATGGGACATTATTGGACTTTGTGAAGTTAGAAGAAAAAGTGAAGAAACAATTGATTTAAAAAGTGGACATATACTCTACCATAAAAGCACAAATTTTGGAAATACAAGTGGAGTAGGATTCATTATAAATAAAAAGTGGAAGAATAACACTGTGGAGATTGATGATGTATTGGACAGAGTGGCAAGATTAGTTTTTACAACTTAATAGCATATACCAAATGCAGATAATTCAGGTTTATGCTCCAACAAGTTCTCATAGTGATGAAGTTATAGAAGACTTTTATATGGATGTACAAAAGGCTTCTGATCAGAGTAAACAACATTTTAAAATTGTTATGGGAGACTTTAATGCTAGAATTGGTAAACAAATGAAAGATGAAAATGCTGTAGGTAATTTTGGTTATGGTAATAGAAATGAGAGAGGACATAGACTTGTGGAGTTTGCAGAAAAAGAAAAACTTTATATTATGAATTCTTTTTTGAGAAAAATGTTAAAAGGAAATGGATATGGAAGGATCCAAATGAAGGTACAGCAAAATTGGATATTTTTTATAACAGAAAATACATATTTCAAGATTGTAATGTTCTTAATAAATTTAACACAGGAAGTGATAATCGATTAGTAAGATGTAAGATACATGTTAATGCAAAATGAGAGAGACAAAAATTATTAAGAAAAACAATATTTACAGTTGATATTCCTAATCTTCAGAAACATTCTAATGAATTTGAATTAGAACTTACAAATTAGTTTCAAGTATTAGTAGATTTTGAACATGATTCAGATTTGAACGACATTAATAGGAAAATAACTGATTCACATTTAAAAACTGCAACAAAGCTAGCTGATAAAAAGCAGCAATTGACCAATAAAATTTCTAATGAAACTAAAGAATTTATGAAGAAAAGAAGAAATATGAGGATATACAACAACGATGCATTAAAAAAGATTGAATATTGCGAATTTTATAAAATGGTGTGGAAAAGAGTTAAAAATGATATAAGAAAGTATAATTGTGAAATAGCAAGGAAAGCTGCAGAAGAGAATAAAAGTCTAAAGAGTGTAAAACAACATTTTGGTATTGGTAGGAAATTTATATCTGCAATAAGAAAAAAAGATGGCATTATTACTAAAAATAGAGATGACATTATGAAATGTGTAGAAGACTTCTATCAAGAATTATATAGTAATAAAAAACAAGTGTCTCCTATACCTATTATATCTTCCAAATTGCCCAGAATTTTGAATGAGGAAGTGAGACATGCAATTAAATTTATGAAGAAAGGGAAGGCTCCAGGTAATGATGGAATTATAATTCATATATTAAAAGAAACACGTGAAGAAATATATATTTTTTTAGCAAAGTTATATACCAAATGTCTAAATGATAAAGATGTACCAGATGATTGGAAGAATGCAATATTAATATTAGTATTTAAAGAAGGTGATAAAGAAGATATTATAAATTACAGACCTATCAGTCTTTTATCAGTTTTATACAAAATTTTTACTAAGATAAATTACAACTCGTCTACAGAAAACACTGGATTTCCACCAACCAAGAGAACAAGCTGGATTTAAAAGTGGTTTTAGTACAGTAGATTATATCCAGGTATTGAGAGAAGCTATAGTAAGGACTAAGAAATATGAGTTGCCATTATACTTACAATTTGTAGATTATGAAAAGGCATTTGACTCTATAAACTTTCTTCAGTGATTTAAAGCATTGGATCATCAAGGTGTAGATCCAGGATATTATCATATTTTAAAGAATATTTATAAAAATGCAACAGCAACAATCAGATTACATAATGATAGTAGAAAATCAACATTGAAAAGGATGTAAGACAGGGTGACTCCATATCTCCAAAACTTTTTACAGAAGTGCTGCAAGAAGTATTTTGTGGATTAAAATGGGAAGCTAAAGGAATGAAAGCAAATGGAGATTATTTAAGTCATTTAGATTTTGCAGATGATGTAGTTGTTTCTGCAAATAATACTGTAGGGCTACAGGAAATGTTTCAGGAGTTATCAGATGAAAGTAGGACTAAAGATAAATGTTAAAAAGACTAAAATAATATTTAATAGATTTTCTCAAAATATGAAAATAAAATTTGATTATGATGAGTTAGAAGAATTTAACAGTTACAAATACTTTGGTAAGATTATTGACACAGATGAAAACATAATGGATGAAATTAATCATAGAATTAAACTTGTTTGGGGTGCTTTTGGTAAAAATAACTTGATACTAAAAGGAAATATGCCTATGTGTTTGAAAAGGAAAGTTTTTAATAAATGTGTTTTGCCAGTTCTTACTTATGGATCTGAGACTTGGACACTTAATAGAAGAGCAATACAGAGACTTCAGACCACTCAAAGAAGTATGGAGAGATGCATGTTGGGAGAAACAATAACAGATTGAAAACACAATGTATGGGTAAGAGAACAAACAGGTGTTACTGACCTCATTAAAAAAATTAAAAGACTGAAGTGGAGTTGGGCTGGACATATTGCTAGAAGAGATGATAATAGATGGACAATTGAAATTTTAAACTGGATTTCAAGAGATTGTAAAAGACCCAGAAAGAGACCACATGTGAGATGGATGGATGAAATAAGAAAGTGTGCAGGGGTGACATGGAGAAGCTAAAGATAGGAAAAGATGGATTGAACTTGGAGAGACCTTCATCTTGCAGTGTATTGATAAAGGTTGATGATGATAATGAACACCCATAATTCAATTCTCTTCACTTCTTCCACAATTCTGTTATTTTATGGTTGATGATTTATTATTGATCATAATAAATCTCGTAAACATGGAGTTAAATTTGCTAATAAACATATAAAAATTATACAAATTGAATGTTGCCACAATAAATGTAAAATAAAAGAGGATATATTAATTTCAAGAAATCATCAAATGTTAATGAATCAGCAATCATCAGACATTAAAATAACAGAATTGTGGAGATATGAACTGAATTGAATTGTGGGTATTATGAAAGGATGTTTCATTTTAATTATTCAACATTATATAGTTGACAAAGGCTACGGAGGATGTAGTATTTCTAATAAAATAACTTTAAATTTGTATAAATTTTACTGTATTTAAGGATTACAGACATGAAACTTAATTATATATATATAATTCAGGTAAATCTTTAAATGTTCAATAAAAACAGAAGTAATATATTATTCTAGTAATAATTTTATTTAGTTATTGGAATTGTTTCGTTTTTATATCTATAGATTTTATTTTTAAATATCGTAATTTCTAAATTTTTATATTATTAATCTATCTTATAATGAATATTTTTTTAGTTTTGTTCCAAATTGTATTATATGGTCAGTTCTTTTTCAAGAAAACTCCATTTTATATAAAACATATTATATTGTCTTTGATTTAAATTTTCATTAACTGTATCCCCCCCCCCACAAACAATGAGTTTTACTACATGTTTTCTTTAATTTACTGTACTTTTTGTCCATCTATCAGTCTGAAAAATCTTGCTCAATTTTCATTTATTTTCTTATTTTTAATCTAGTTAAAATTTTGTGTATTTGTGATGACAATGTTTTAGAATTTGCAAACGATTTTAGCATTTTTTAATTTTTGTTAATGCTTTTCATTTTATTTATGAGTTCAGGCTAAGATCTCTAAACAAGATTTTTTTCTGTTTAGTTAATATTTGCAATTTTGATTTGAAGTAATGCCCTAGTTATATAGCGCTTCACGAAAATAAATCTGAATTAATGCCTTGTATTTAGCCTGTATTAACTTATTTCCAAATAAAATTTTTGCAGCAAATAAGAATAATTGACTTTCTTTAGAAATTAATCTTATTAAAAGAATAACACATATATGTATATAATAATAAAATCAAGTCGTACATCACATGTATTTACAAGTAGTATAAGGAGCATGCTAATAGCTCTAATTAAGCTTTTTTTTATTTTTTAAATTTTTAATGATGCAGCAAGGGAAAGCATTCGAGATCTCCATCCAAACTTATCCCCATCCTTAAATTTCAAGCTAATAACTCAATCCCTGAAAATTTTCAGACATTTATATGTCTTAAAATCCAGCTTTCCAACTCAAATAGCCATATAGGCCTGAACTAAATTCAGATACACCATATATTAATATTATTAGCTATCTAATATTGCCAAACCCTTAACAGTCAATCGATAATATTAATGAAATCAAGTCATAGATCATGTGACTTATTTAGTTTGTATTTTCAAATGTAATATAGTATGATAATAGCTCTAATCAAGCTTATTTTATTTTTTATTTTACCAATAAATGCATCAAAAGAATGCATATATATATAAAGTATGTGTGTATATATACATGCATAATTTATATTTTAATCAGATTATGTTCAGTTGAACGTTTTAAAAAAATATGATAAAGTAGAACAAAAACATTAATATTTACTTATGACTACAAAGGTAAAAAAATTAAATATAATCCTACAGAATTAAAAAAAATTACCATAAATAATTAATTTGTAAGTGAAAGGCTATTTCAGCCAGCCAGTTAAAATAGAACCTTTTAAAATAATTAATATACTTTCAAAACTAGAAATAATTACTATAAATGCCATATACTATCCACATTTTGAAAAAATTTTATTGGCATGGTAATAAGTGTTTTGATATACAAACTCTAAAATTGTTGAAAGATGGGATTGGAAATTGTTCTAAAGAATAGGTGACTCACTATTTTTTTCTGAATAGATGTGTTCTGTAGTAATATAATGCAGCTAATAATGATAAAAAATATTTAGGGCATATGTGAGTATGATTATGAGTTATGGTATGAAATGTGATAATCTATATTGTATATTAACACAAGATATAAAGTACAGTGCATTAATATTGAATTGTTTTAAATTGGCAAAACTGCTACTGAAACATTTGAATTGATTCAAGATAGCAGTGAAGCCATGGTTCACACAAATGTTTTCAAATAGTTTTCAAGATTTTGTGATGGCAGGGAGAGCACTGAGGTTGATCCATGGAGGTAAAAAGTACAGTATCACAATTCATGTTCTACCACATTATACAGACATTCTATGTATCTTAAAGGTTTTGTGGTCAATAGCTAAAGTATGTTACTGTGTAGCATATGTTTATTTAAAGATGTCATAGCAGGAACAATGGAGAGTCAATTTTGATTGGGGTAAACTGCTCAATGTATTGCTAGTGTATTAAAAATTGCATTTAAAGCCACCCATGATTAAGACAAAGAGTAGAATAAAATTAATAGTCATTAAAAATTGAAATAAACAAAAATTCTATAAAATTATGAAATACAATTATCCAAAGGTAAATGATAAATACCCACTGTTAATCATAAGAAATAATAGGATTACGTATAAAATCCACTGCTTCATGCTAAAGAAATAGTTTACTTGGCTAACACTTTTATGGTCTCTAGTATAATAAAATTGCCACTTCATTTCTCATGCATAAAAAGTTTATGAGGGACTATGTGGCAGTTTAGAAAAGATGCTAAGAAAAAAAATAGTGCACGACTTTTTACATCACTATATCTCTACCTACTGCCATTCTTCTGTGAATTTTTAGACAGAAATTCATTGTCACTATTGTTCCAAGATAAAACACTTTAAAATTTAAACCTAAAAGAATATAAATAAATTATTCCATAAATTTTAAAGGAAATAAACGTTGAATGGAATTCCTTTTTGTAATTCATTTGAAAAAAATATTTTTTTTCTAATACTAATATGATTAAATGTTATTAAAAATATTACTAGCTTACATATGTCTCAAATCATTGCATGTGTTGAATATTAATGTTTTATTTAATGTTATTTTGAATTAATATATCCTTAACATCTATGGTATTCATGTTTCAAATAATAAAAAAATTGTGTTTCATGAAAACCAATTATTCAAGCTTTATTCCCAGTTTTCAGAAACAAAAAGTTATTTAAACAAAAAAATGCCAAGATAGTTTACAAATTTTATTTAATAATTTTTCTAAAGGTGACTTGTCAAAAATCAGATTAAAATAATATTTTCAGCTTCTAAAAATACATTAGAACTGAAGTAAAAAAAATCTCTAGGTGGATTACAATCATTTAAAAAATTGGCAACAAATTGATTTAGTTTTATTCTGATCTTGAGAAATGTCCTATGTGTCAAAGAAAACTGTGTGAAACATATTTTAGTGTCATATTTTAACATATGCAAATCTTCATGAATATATATATATATATATATATATTGTTCCAACCAAAGTTTGGTGTAATTTTAATGTGCATGAAATGTCAAGTATATATTTTTTTTAAATTATTTTTTGATAGTTTTAATAGGTAATACATTAGCCTAAGAGCATGAAATTAGGTTGCTATGACAATGAAATATTAAAGCAAGAAATGCATTATTATTATTGCAACGTAAAATTATAGATGAATTTTATTTATTTAAAATGCTTATGTATATAATAAAGTTTATGACTTTGATAAAATTATTATTCTTTCTTTATTAAATGTTTTTATTTATTGCATTTATAAGGAATAGATTATAAACAATACACCTGAATATTTTTAATCTTAAGTATAGCTGTTGTTATGTTTATTTATTATATGCAATGATTATAAAATATGTTGTAAAAGAGATTTTAAGCGTGGAATACAGGATGATTTTGTTATAAAAATGAATGAAGAGCATAACCTTCGTTTGACGTCAATTGTAAAAGATTATAAATAAGACAATGATTTAAATTAGCTGTCTGACATTCTATCTTTCATGGAAGTAAACCTAAGTTCTTTTATATATTTTTATTTTGAAAGCATTTTCTTGATAACCACAAAAATGTTGGAGTAGAAAGGATTATATTTGTCCAGGAAACTGAACAGGATTATCGAGAATTTGTTAAAAGAAGGGAAAAGTAATTTATAGCATTCAAATTTGGCTTGCTATTTCCCTAATGAAAATGATTATCGCATGTGAACAAATTGTTTTAATAATAAAATATAGAAGCTAATAAACATATTGCGCATGTAAGAAATGTTCCTGCCTGCAGATATAACTTTATAACACTGATGGAGTACTTTGACATAGGATTTAAAACAGTTTATATTTACGTCCTAGTGTCATAAATGAAAACTGGCATCTGTTTAGTCATGATGCCATTAGAGATTAAATATTTTCTGAAAGAAGAATAAAATTCAATATTTTAAAAATATTGGGATTTAATAAACATGCATTGTGTCAATTTATGATACTTTTACTTTGTTTGGATTACAATTATCAAAAAAGTAAGTTGTATATCCAATAGCTCAAACAAGATATAATGGAGTGGAACATTAACATATATGAATGTCTAGTTAAGGATATACAGAGTTTTAAAGAAAAGGGAAAGAGAATGATGGTTATAGGGGATATGAATGGACATATTGAAGAAATTGATGATGTAGATGATAAAAATTGACAGTTTTGAAGAAATTTTGTCACAGAGTGAATTTGAGCATTGGAAATTTATCAAATATTTATGAGGGACAATACACATGGTCTAGAAATAATATACTTTACACAATAGATTATGTATTGGTAGAAAAAGAGGGAATGAATAACGTATGAAAAATTAAGGTGTTTAATAATGAAAAGAAAGTATGTACTAGTGATCATAACTTCATTATAATAGAAATGGCTAGTATTGTGATGGAGAATAAAAATAAAAGTAGAAATAATAGTGAAAGATATGGATGGAGAGTGAATGATAAAAATAAGTTGGAAGAATATAAATACAAGTTGAAGAAATCATGAAAGAGTTTGTTGGGGGTGAGTATATGAACTGGTGTGATTAAACAGAAAAAGTGGTAAATAGGGTTTTAGGTAAGAATATTCATAAGAATAAAAGTAATAAAAATGAGAATTAGTAAAAGTGTAAAAAAAAGGAAAGAAGCATGCAGAGAATATAATTGTCTATTAAGAACAAGGAAAGTGAAACAGATATTAATACTAAATGGGAAAAGTACTTAGAAAAGAAGAAGTTGGCTAAAATATATAATTATAGAGAGAGTGAGAATGAAATTGACTAGTAAATTGGTGGAGAATATTAATAAAAGTAGTTGGGAGTAAAAAAATTGGAATTATATTAAAAGGAGAAATGTAAGGGAGAGAGAGATAGTATTTCTAGATGATGAGGGGATAGAATGTAGATCCAAAGAAGACTTATAGAGAATCTTAAATAGATATGTAATGGATTTAGAAAAAATTCTAGATGTGAAGAACAGAGTGATAGAAAACATGAAAACATATAGTAATGGGAATATTATATTTACAAAAAATGAACTGAATGAGGTAGGGAAAAAATTGAAAAGTGGAAATACAAAAGGTTTAGATGGATGGGCAGCAGAAATGGTAATAAATTTAGGGTATAGGGAAAAAGTAAAGCTAATATCCTGTTTTAATAAGATGTCAGAAAAGAGGGATTTTCCAGGTCATTGGAATAATACAAGAGTAAGTTTATTATTTAAAAGAAATGGTAAGGATCATAGAAAGTTAAACAATTATAGATCGATAGCGGTAACACCAGTTTTATATAAAATTTTCACATATATGGTGGCTGGATGAGTTGCAAAATGAATGGAAGAGAATAATGTAGTGGGGGGAATGCAAGGAGATTTTAGATCAGAGAGGCATATAGGAGATAGTTTATTTGTAGTTACACAACTTATTGATATGAGTAGGAATTCAGGTAGACAGTTATATATGAGTTTTATAGATATAGAGAATGTATATGATAAAGTAAATAGAAATAGATTATGGGTAAGTTTAGAAAATTTGGGAATGGATGCAGCTTTAGTGGATATTATTAAGAAATTATATGAAAGTAATTACTATAAGTATCAATTAGGAAATTTAGAATCAGTTATAGTTAAAAATGGAGTGGGACTAAGGCAAGAATGATCTACGTCACCTATTTTGTTTTTGTTATATTTGAATGAAATGGAGAGATCAATAGAAAAATTAGGAAAAGGGATAGAGATACAATTAATAGGGAGCAAGGGAGTATATATTTTGTGAGGTCTTTCTTTTTGCAGATGATGTCGTTTTGTGTGCAGAAAGAAGAGCAGATATGGAAGTTATGCTGAGGACATGAGCAAGGGTGGGTAAAGTGATGGGGATTAAATTTAGTGAAGAAAAATCAAATATAATGATGGTTACTGGGGTAGGAGAAGATGTAGAATTTTTATTGGAGGACATAGAGTTACATGTGATGAATAGATATTGTTATTTGGGAATCGTCTTAAGTAATCTGAAAATTTTCTTGGATGAATGGGAGAAAAATTGATAAATGAAGCAAGAAAAGAAAGGGATTGATAAAGAAATTAACTGTTTTTGTATAATAAATATGATGAAGCTAAAATTGTACGGAAGAGAGTTGCAGTAGCAGGGTATGGTAATGATGTGTTATGTGTTAGTAAAGGGGGTATTAGATTATTTAGAAAGACTAGAAAGGGAAGTAGGAACACATACACTGGATGCAGAGGTGTGGACAGCAAGTGAGGCAATTCAAGGAGAAATGGGATGGTCAAGTTTTTATATGAGAGATGCAAAAAGTAAAATGAAAATGTTTGGTAGGTTGCAGTTTATGGATAATAAAAGAATAGTTAAAATAGTATTTAATTGGGTTACAAGTGAAAGGCAGGCAATAAGATAGGTGAGAAAGGTAATGTGGTATGCAAAATATTTGGATAAAGAGTTTATATCAGCATACTTGTACAAAAGGTGGGGCGATTGTGTTAGGAGGGTTGTTGAGTGTTATAGTGGTAAAGTATGGGATACAAGAATACATGCATTAATAAAGTATAGGGAGTTAGAGAGATGAAGAACTAGTATGGAGAGTAAAAAGAGTTTAAATGTATATAGAAGTAAACGGAATATTGGGTGTGAGTTAATTTATGCTAATAGCAAGGAAAGTAGTTTATTGTTTAAGGCTCTAACAGGATCTTTAGCAACAAGAGAATATACACGTAAATGAAAAAATATGGGTGATTTCATCTGCAAATTGTGCAAGGAAGGCATAGAAAATATTAGGCATTTGTTAATTGAATGTAAATGCTTGAAAGCAGAAAGGATACAAATAATGAAGTTATGGAAGAATAAATATGAACAAAGTGATTATACCGAAAGTGGGTTAATGGTTTTTATGCTGGTTTTGGGAAAAGATAAGGGGGACTTAGATATAAAGGCCATGGAGTTGACAAATATTATGTTGTGAAAATGGGATGGAGCAGATTATGGGAAAACGTAGGGTGGGGAATGAAAAGAGAAAGTAAAGTGGCTAACAGGTTTTTCTGGACATGGTTGTTGAGAGATTCCTGACTCCGTTTAAGGAGAAGTCATAGTGTATCACATCACATCTTAATTGATAAGTGCTGTAAGGGAAAAGATTAAAATATAGCTAACAGGATAGACATAGGAATTATTGTGTTTCCTTGAAGTGCCATATAGGAGAACAGTGGTCAGTCATATGTTAAGATGTACTTTATTTATGTGTTTATTGGTATATTTATAGATGTTATCAGTTATTATATCTTAAGCTTATTAATTGTGCGTTTATGTGAAAATAAAATGAAGTTAAATTTAAGTTTACATTTATATCTTAAATTTTAATTGTTAAAACTTCAGTTTAAATTATACGTTTATTCGTTGACTGCAAATTACTTTTGGTTATGTTTGTTATAAGTAGAGAAAATCCAAAAGAATATTTTATTTGGAAAATAAGATGAACGAATAAACAAATATATAATTATTATATTTTATATTAATCAATTATTTATTTTGAAAATTATAGAATTGTTATTTTTTTTTTTTTTTGTATTTTAAAAAAATGTACGTGAGATGTATCATTTTCGTTTCACGCAAATTTTATATATTAAATATTATATATAGGTGAATTTTTGATTTATAAACACCACCTATTTTAGTAATCTTAAATTTTATTCTGTTAGAATAAACCATACACACATTGATTACAAATTATAACTCAGGATACAAAATATGATATAGAGATAAATATCAACAAATTATTACTTCTCCGAACGTTTTCGAAGGCTTACCCTTCATTATCAAGGAATACAAAATTTCTAATGATCTCCAACAATATACTGATATGCAAATATTCGACCTGAACTAGGTGAATATGCAAATAAGTCTCAAAGCGCCTCAGCACGCCAATTCTTTGACAAAGCGTAAAAAGACTCCCTCTTATTTAATGTTAATTTATATCGAAAATATCTTTTATGATATTTAATTAGTATGTACGTCACAAATGTTTAATGTCTATTTGTCTCTCTCTCTCTATATATATATATATATATAAGGAAGAATTAATGTTTGTGGAAATGATAAATATTTTTCCAATACTTATATACAATTATGACAGACACAAATGATGAAGCATGGCCCTTATTCCCAAGAGGTTGGAAAGTCACCAACCAAGGCAGTGGTTGGTGGATGAAGGTGCAGGGTGCTAAGAATCCCCTAATTGCAGACCTAGGCTGCCATTTGATGATGATTTTTTTATTTAGGAACTTAAAACTGTAGATCACTTTCAAGCGAAGAAAGATTGTAAGAATTAGAAGAACTATCATATTACATGGGACATGTTTGGACTTTGTGAAGTTAGAAGAAAAAGTGAAGAGACAATTGATTTAAAAAGTTGACATGTACTCTATTATAAAGGCACAAATATTGGAAATACAAGTGGAGTAGGATTCATTATAAATAAAAAAGTGAAAAAACAACATTGAGGAGATTGATGGTGTATTGGACAGAGTGGTAAGATTAGTTATACAACTTAATAGCACATACAAAATGCAGATAATTCAGGTTTATGTCACAACAAGTTCTCATAGTCATGAAGTAATAGAAGATTTTTATATGGATGTACAAAAGGCTTTTGATCAGAGTAAAGAACATTTTGAATTTATTATGGGAGACTTTAATGCTAGAATTGATAAACAAATGAAAGTCCAAAGTGCTATAGGTAATTTTGATTATGGTAATAGAAATGAGAGAGAACATAGACTTGAGGAGTTTGCAGAAAAAGAAAAACTTTATATTATAAATTCTTTTTTTTTTTTTGAGAAAAATGTTAAAAGGAAATGAACATGGAAGCATCCAAATGAAAGTACAGCAGAATTGGATTATATTTTGACTAACAGAAAATACATATTTCAATATTGTAATGTTCTTAATAAATTTAACACAGGAAGTGATCATCGATTAGTAAGATGTAAGAAAAGTGTTAATACAAAACTAGAGAGTCAGAAATTATTAAGAAAAACAATAATTACAATTGATATTCCTAATCTTCAGAAACATTCTAATGAATTTAAATTAGAACTTACAAATAGGTTTCAAGTGTTAGGAGATTTTGAACATGATTCAGATTTGAATAAATTAATATGAAAATAACTGATACACTTTTAAAACTGTAACAAAGATAGCTGGTAAAATAAAGCAGCAGTTGACCAATAAAATTTCTATTGAGACTAGCGAATTTATGAAGAAAATAAGAAATATGAAGACATACAAAAATGATGCATTAAAAATGATTGATTTTGTCGAATTTTGTAAAATGGTGCAGAAAAGAGTTGAAAATGATATAAGAAAGTGTAACTGTGAACTAGCAAGGAAAGCTGCAGAAGAGAATAAAAGTCTCAAGAGGGTAAAACAACATTTTGATATTGGTAGGAAATATATATCTGCAATAAGAAAAAAAGATTGAATTATTACTAAAAAAAAAAGATGACATCATGAAATGGATAGAAGACATTTATCAAGAATTATATACTAATAAAAAATAAGTACCTCCTATATCTATTACATCTTCCGAATTGCCAGAATTTTAAATGAAGAAGTGAGACATGCAATGAAATGTATGAAGAAAGACAAGGCTCCAGGTAATGATGGAATTATAATTGATATATTAAAAGAAACACACAAAAATATAGAATTTTTTAGCCAAGATATATACCAAATGTCTAAATGATAAAGATGTACCAGATTATTGTAAGAATGCACTATTAATATTAATATTTTAAAAAGGTGATAAAGAAGATATTAGAAATTACAGATCTCTCAGCCTTTTATCAGTTTTATGCAAAATTTTACCAAGATAATTACAACTAGTCTACAGAGAACGTTGGATTTCCACCAACCAAAAGAACAATGTGGATTTATAAGTGGTTTTAGTACAGTAGATCATATCCAGTTACTGAGAGAAGTTATAGAAAGGACAAATGAATATGAGTTGTCATTATGCTTTGGATTTGTAAATTATGAAAAGGCATTTGATTCTATAAAACATTTTTTTAGTGATTAAAGCATTGGGTCATCAAGGTATAGACCCAGGTTATCATCATATTTTAAAGATTATTTATAAAAATGCACCAGCATTAATTAGATTACATAATGATACTGGGAAAGTCACCATTGAGAAAGATGTAAGACAGGGTGACTCCATATCTCCAAAACCTTTAACAGCAGTTCCCCCAAAAGTATTTTGTTGATTAAAATGGAAATCTAAAGAAGTGAACATAAATGAAGATTATTTATGTTATTTTGATTTTGTAGATGATGTAGTTGTTTTTGCAAATAATGCTTTAGAGTTGCAGGAAATGTTGCAGGAGTTATCAGATGAAAGTAGGACTAAAGATAAATGTTAAAAAGACTAAAGTAATGTTTAATGGATTATCTCAAAATATGAAAATAAAGATTGATTATGATGAGTTAGAAGAAGTTAACAGCTACAAATACCTTGGTTAATACACATGGAAATATAATGGATAAAATTAATCATAAAATTAAACTTGGTTGTAGTGCTTTTGGTAAAAATAACTTGATACTAAAAGGAAATATGCTTATATGTTTGAAAAGGAAGGTTTTTAATAAATGTCTTTTACCAGTTTTTACTTATGGATCTGAGACTTGGACACCTAATACAAGAGCAATAGTATGGAGAGATGCATGCTGGGAGTAACAAGAAGAGATCAAAAATGCAATATATGGATAATAGAACAAACAGGTGTTACTGACCTAATTGAAAAAAAAATAAAAAGACTTAAATGGAGTTGGTCTGGATATATTTCTAGAAGAGATGATAATAGATGGACAGTTGAAATCTTAAACTGGATTCCAAGAGATTGTAAAAGACCCAGAAAAAGACCACATGTAATATGGATGGATGAAATAAAAAAGTGTGCTGGGGTGATGTAGAGAAGAGAAGCTAAAGATCAGAGAAGATGGATTGAACTTGGAGATACCTTCATCCTGAAGTGGATTGATAATAGTTGATGATGAAGATGATATGGATTTACACCATATAGTTTATAATAAAGATATATAAAATAGTCCAGAAATTAAATGATAAAATTTATAAGTGTATATATTATAATGTATTATTTTCTTTATATATTTGTAAATATTTGAATTTATATAGCACAATGTTTTTATCAATTATAATAATAACTATGGCTTACTCCACTGCACATGCACTTTACAAATTGAACACTAATTATGATGAATAATCTCCTTTCCAGATTATAAGTAATTTAAAGTGATCAATTAAATCTTCAAGATCTCAGTTCCAAATGCTTTAGATTTGCGTATACATATAGTTTGGGTGAAAAGGATAGAATGGATCCATTTTATCTTTTAAAAGACTTTATCTTGTATTTGGAAAGGAGAGTATTTATTATAATTAGTATCTATAAAGTGATGTGCAGTGAAGTAAGCTATGGTTATATTTTTTTATAGTACATCTAGTATATTACCCCTATTCTTTATGCTTACACAAGATACAGTATGGAGAGTTTAGCCTCTGTATAAACATTTTCTTTTTTACTTATACAAGTACTTCATTGTTATATCATTGACTTTTTTTCAATTATTATTTCTAACAACAATTATCTTTATTTGAAAATTTTTCATACATTGTCATTTTTGCAATTCATGTCTTTTTTTAAATCATTGTCATATCTTACTTCAATTTTTGTTATATTATATTAATTGTGTTATTTAATCTAAACTGTTATATATAAAGTATCAAATCTTCTTTTATCTGATTTGTCTCAATTGTCTATACTCCTATATTCTTTAGTATGTTTATATATATATATATATAACAATTCACTAGAATAAAACTACAAAATTCTAAAAAATGCCTATATAAAATTAAAGATTAAAATTCTTTGTTATAGCCAGTTTTGGCATATTCCGCCATCTTAAGTAGCAATTAACGTATTGCTACTTAAGATGGCAGAATACGCTGAAGCTGGCTATAACAAAGAATTTTAATCTTTAATTTTATATAGGCATTTTTTAAAATTTTGTAGTTTTATTCTAGTGAATTGTTTTATTATACTTATAATATTTGTTATTATATATATATATTCCATTTATTTATCATCTCATATATAACAGAGAGTTTTTTTTTTCATTTTTACAACTTTTTTATCCAACTGTTTTTGCAATAATGTTTTTATTTTTACTACATAATTGCTAATATTTATAAATCTTAATTATCTTTATTAACTTTATTATCCAACAATTTTTTTTATTAATTTTGATTATTTTGATTTATTTTATTGCTCAACGAAATTGAAATTTTTAATAACTCTTTTGCAGTTTATGGAATGTCTTGATTTTGAAGGTTAATTTTTATTTGAGTAAAAGTTATATTCTTTTTATATCATTAATACGGAGATTTCAGCATGTCTTCAGTTTTCTAAATACTGAATTTTAAAGTCTACTAGGTATTAATACATTATGAGAAAAATATATTCTCTTGATTTGGATGCTGTCATTTATAAGTTTTCGAAACATGTTTTTAATATTTTTATTACAAAAAATATTTATTGAATCTCTTCTATCTTTTCCTTCGCTACAGTTGTCAATATTATCTTTTTAGTTTTTGTGATAACATTCTAATTACCCTTTTTACTTATTTATATAATTTTATTTATTTTTTATTATCAAGTTCATTGACAGCATGTGTAAATAAATACTTATGTGATGGTGAGAAAAATTATATAAATATTTCTACTATCAGGTTTAGGAGTGCAACTTAAAAAAATTATTTTAATTTTGGTCTCAGATATAATATCTAATTTATTTGTTCGTTTTTTTAATGTTATAAGTTATTTTTTTATTATCAACGACTCAGTAGTTGCTAATGAAGATTTAATTTTTTTTTAATTTTTCATTTTTTATTCCTATGACAGATACTTTCATATCCTATCATTTTATACATCAACATTCACAATACGTTTTTAGAAAAAAAAAGAAAGTTTTAAATTGATAAATTTTAAAACTAATGACATCAAGTCAAAATAAATTTATTCACGACATTGTGTCCCATTTATTTCAATATTTTATACTTCTCTCTCTTTCTCTATTACTATGAATATTTGATACACAATTAATTTCATTTTTGCAAATTGCTGCTGTCTGAATTTATTATTATATATAATATATAGAAGCTAAGATTTTGAAATACAAGTTTAATGTCTATACTTAACCTAGATGTAATTAAAACGGTTTTGAACCCTGACTTTCAAGCTCACTACAGTCATCTACTTTATCCAGTATAACGAATACGTATGATCATATAGTGTCAAAAAGACAAATGATTTCCAATATATACATTTCATGACGAAGCAACACTCATCATTGATCCAGATTATTATCTCCCACACATATATATAATCAGTGCTCGGTTTAAATTAAGATAGCAAATCTACATAATTTAATGGACATACTTCAATCCTTCCCACTCTCTAACTATTCAGTCATCCATATCATTGAAAATCTGATAATGGATTGCTCAAAGCCCTTGATGATGCCAATAATGTAGTCATACCCATGTTGACCTTAAGTCAATCTGAACTCTCATATGTAGAATTTTAATACATCCAATAAAATTCTGGGTTTAAATCCCCATTAATTATATCTAGGTTAAGCATATATATATATATATATATTATACTTGTATTTCAATATTACACATTGAGCCTGTTTTTTGTCCATCCGGTTCTACATATGAGGGGTCAGATCAACTTAAGGTGAACATGGATATGACTATAATATTGGAATCATCAAGTGCTTTGAGCATTCCATCATCAGATTTTCAGTGATATGACATGGCTGAAGAGTTGGACTATGGAGAAGAATGAAGCCTGTCCATTAAAGTATATAGATTTGCTATTTTAATATAAACCGAGTATGGATTATATATATGTGTGTGGGAGTTGATGATCCGGATCAACTAATGAGTGATGGTTCAGCATGAAATGCGTATATTGGGGATCATTTGTCTTATGTGATCATGTATATCGGTGATATTGGAAAGAGTGGATGACTATAGGGAGCTGAAAGTCTAGGTTTAAATCTGTTTTAATTAAAGCTATTATTTTGTGGATAAAAATTAACGATTTGGTCATTAATATCTGTAAGACTAAGCCATGCTGAGGGCATCATGTGATCGGGAATATATATATACCCCAATTAAGTTAATTCGCAGCATTCTTGATCTAAATTCCACAAAAGCGTAAACCTATAGACAGGTGAAATTAATATGACTGATTTACCTATTTTATTTAGCATAGTAATTAATTATACATATATACAATATGTTTATATAACTCCTCTATAATACATAGCAAATACATTTAACCAATGGCAATCTTAATCCAATTGTATCATAAATTTATTGCCACATAAGCATTTATCTATATATATGTTATTTTTTTAACCCAAATTTACCAATGTTAAAAAGGAAAACAAATAATAAAACGATTAATTTTTTATCTTATATACAATTAATTAGTTTTAATGCATTTCAAAACTTATACACATCCAAACACACGCGCATATGTAAATGTATATACACATTCTCTAATAAATTCAGTTACGCACAGCATTAATATTATTCTTATTATTTTTTAATTTAAGAAACATATATGAAATTATCAAATATATAAAAAAATTAATTTTATTTTTAATGGAAAAATAGTTAAAATAATAATAATAAAAATAGCAAAATTTTAATAACAAAAAGTACTTATAAAAAAACTTTTCTCACGTAACAAGTTTGACTTGAATATTATTAAAATAATTCAAGAAAAAAGTTATTTTTTCTCCAACATAAATCTTTAAATAAATAAAAAAAACCAACAAGATTCATCGTTTCCAACAGGCTAATTCATAGCTCGGTGGCGGTTCATACGCTGGCGGAGAATCCGAAGGAATAATCATAACGTTATTTTCATTTTGTATAGAAGTCCTTGAAATTGGAGAAGATGAAAGAGAATCGTAAGAAGGCGGTAAAGTAAAACTAGATAAAGGAGGCGATGACGAGTCTTCTAATGAATTTTGAGGCGTAACTGGAATTAAATTCATTACTACATGATTTGGAAACTCAATATTAATTGTTACTTCAGACTGCAAGTGTTCTATGCTAGATCGATGCAAATTTGATAAAGGTATTTGGGATTCAGGTGAAGACTGGGAATTACATTGCTGCCTTGTTGACCAATTCAAAATTTTTCTACCTTGGTAAATTAACTGTATTAATGGTTCCACTCTTGGAATCGATAAACGTGAAATGCATTCATTCTCGCAATACGTTCTGGTTGGAGAGTTATTCGACGCATCTAAGCATACTGTCTCACTGAAAAAAAAAAAAGAAAATATATATAAATCAAAAATGATAAAAATATTTATTAATTAAATCTATTTTTGAATTAATTTATTGATCTCCCAATTAATCATTTTATATATTATAAAATCAATATCAAATCATTGACGAATATATATATATATATCTTTTGAAATTTAAATATTCAAAATATATTTCTCAAAAACATACGCATTATTGCGCACACATTTATGTTGTTTAACGTTTATCCACAGCTATTAATATTATCATCACTTACAATGATTATAGACCCACTGAAAGATGGTCTTCAAATTTAATCCAGTTTCTCAGATACCTAATCTCTCTTTGGGTTAGATGTGTCATCTCGATCATTCCTGCCAATGATTGGGGAGTGATCATTCAATGATGATGAAGAGAGCCTAAAAAGTCCAGAAAACTGTCTTTAATTTAAAAATGTCTTAACATATATGATGAAAATGATATACTTTGTCCAATGCAATTCAAAGACAAAAATGACAAATAAGAAATCAGATTGAATCCAACAGCTTTTTTGATAAATATGTTTTGTTCAAATTTCAAATTATTAAAATTTGAAGGGAATTACTTTTTTTTTTCTACGATAAAAATTGAAGGGAATTATTGTCCAATAAAAATCAGAAAAGTGCTTCTTTTTATTGAAAAATAACTGTCTTCTAGTCAAGCGTTGTTAGGCGAGAGGTCATCGCAGCCGCCTTGCAAGCAAGTAGTTGGTTGCAGACGATTGCGGGTTCGCGTCCCGACCGATGCTATGACATATGAGAAAAAAATAACTGTCTTCTATTTAAATAATTTAAGCAGGACATATTTATATATATATAAAGGTCTAAAATCTGGTCATATTCTCAACCCATAAAATTTTATTGGACAAACTATGTTAATCATTGTACATAAAGAAAAATTTAAAGTCGAGTATTTAAGGCATAATTAAGTGAAACGGTTTTCTGTTTTTCTTTAAGACTTTATGCAACGCCGTCCAATGACTAATACTATTCAGTCACTGTCTGATGTGAACTGGTTGATACGTGTAGAGTGATGGTAATTTTAACAACAAGCAAATGCATACGCAGACAAATGTGAACTACATCTTCACACATATTCACACACATATAACTTCTTATTCAATTTAAATAAGACAATCAATCAATTTGTTTATAAGTACACTTACCCAAAACTAAACTGACATTTACATTTGATTAAGAGTAATTAATTTAATATCTTCTTCAGTTTAATATTTTGCAAATTTTGTTTATCCAGTATATATACACGGGCGCATCATTTAATTATCTACTTACATATCCTCATAACATTGGAAAATGTTTGTAGATATAATAATTTGGAAATATAATATTTTATGATTTAAAACAATAATTTATTAATGTTGATGCAGGCATTTCTTCAATGCGATTGTATTGAAAAAATACTTGGCAAAAATAACAAAGCAATTTTATATAATATATAAATATTGAAGTATTCGATCCATGCTTTTTTTTAATTAAAATTATCTGAAGATTGGTAGAAGATCTAAATCAGAGGTGATGTTCAATCTGCACTCAGAGATGTGGCCACGAGTACTTCCAAAATGCACTCAAAACATCAAATAACCAACTAGTTTTATGATTCCCTCCCTTCCTCTTTCTCTATGTATATGATCACTAGATAGAGCTTTACCAATAGCTCCTAAATCAAGCTTTGTTTACATAAACGCCGAGAGAGAATTAGAATTCAATATGTCTTTTGTTGTCTCCACCTTTAGACAATGGTTTCGAGCTAGGCATTTATGTAAAGAAAGCTTGATTTAGGAGCTATTGGTAAAGCTCCATCTAGTGATCATAAAATGCAAGCTAGAAGTGAGTTACGAAATTTATAATGTTTTGTTTATCATATATATATAACCATCAAAGACGTTTCATTATTTACATAGAAACATTTTCTATATTAGTTATCACAAAACTTGGAACTTGTTTGACACTGTTAAAAAATTTAATGACTTTTTTGGTTCTCTATGACAGTAATTATCATGAAGATTATACACAGATTTTTGTTTTGCTTATCAATTTCTGGTAAAGTTTGCATATTTAAATGGTGGCCTAAGACAACTTTTCTTCGTTTTGAATGTGACCCAATGATCTAAACAATAGATTACTATAATAGTTTTTTATATCATATTTTTGTCATAGAATCTAAATAAATTTCATGAACTATCAGTTATTTTCAAACATGCCTCAAAAATATTTTCATTCAATTTATATCTGATTATAAAATCTTTATCTAAATCACATTTTTGTAATATCATATTTATACCTTCACTACAATTAAAATTGAAACTCCTTTTAAAGATACTTTTACTTGCATTCACTGATGTATGATTGGAAGTAATTTATTCTTTAAAGTTTTTAAAAGGACCTTTCTTAAAACAGGAAAAACTCACTATACATATTGCCACACACAGCAAGCTAAATTAATCAATGGATGCCAGAAAGCTTGTGCATAAAATACCCATCTAGTGCCTTCTAGTCTGGGAATATTAGATGAATAGGTACTACATGGGGATTTTATTCACAAGCCTTCTGGCATCCATTGATTACTCTAGCTTGCTATGTGTGGCAAAATGTATAGTGAGTTTTGCCTGTTTTAACAACAGCATAAGAAATGGTGATCATGTGATGTTTATTGGCTTAGAACCTTTCTTGTAATAAACAGCAATGTTTTTTTTACTGGTGCATTTTGCAGCATATTATAAACATTTTATTATAATATCTTAGAACACTAGAAGCATCACTGAGATCAACTAACAAACATTAATGGGTCTGTATAATTTTTTAACAATTCCAATATATTTGAGCTGATACTCTCTCCTCTATCTTTAAAGTATCCCATCAAAAGCCATTGATTTTAAATTGTAAAGATCTGTTTTAACTATATTTGCTCTCCAAAATATATGCCAATAAGACAGATATATCATTTAATAAAGTCAATCAAATTCCTTATATTTTTCAAAAGATAAAAACTATTTGTTTATTCAATATAGTAGGATTAATACATGAAAGTGTACGGCTCACTAAAACTTAAGATGTGCATAATTAGTATGGTTTTTTTTTACCCTTTGGTTTATACTTGAGGTATGAATAATTTATAATTTTAAGTATGTCATTTTTCTGTATTATGCTATTTCTTTTGAGACTTGTGACCATTTTGTATATACATAAATGCAATGCTTGTGATTTCAAAAGACTTCTATCTCATCAAGTATACTTTCAATTTTCTTCTCTCTACTTATTATTATTTTTTCCATAACCAGAAGTTATTATTACTTCCTGAGTCATTACAGACATAGTCATAGCTATATTCCCTCTTCTGAGATTTTTATGTGAAATTTGCTCCATATTTGCCTAAATCTCAACTTTGTTTTTTATTATTAAACAATACGACTGGAATTGCTTTTAAAGATAAAGTCAATATCTTATTAAATTTTCTATATAAGTGAGAGATAAAATGACTTTCAGAATCCACCATTTCTATACTGGGAATTCTTTTCATCAATATATTAAATCATATTCCATTGTGACATTTCATAGAATGAAGATGTATTTTTTTCTCAATAATTCTTTCCATCAATGTGTTAAACCCTATGATAGTTCATCATATTGTGACATTTTATACAGTAACAGATATAGTTTTTTCTTTTTATCAATCATACTGGGTTTTGTGATAATGAATTATTATTTCAGGCTTTCCATAGATTTTAATGATGAGAAACAATCCATTTTTTTAAAGTTTTTTAATCGAATAATAATTAATTCTTATAATATTCCAGGTCTGTTGTATTCTTTAACTCTGATGTTTTCATTCTAAATCTGATTCTAGTATCTTCTTAAACTATTCTCCTCTTTTTATTTATTGAGAGTTATTGGTTAAGTGTTTGCATAGTTAATATTGTTTCCTTTTTTGTCATAGTTTTATGTGGATTATTATGATATTGCCATATTGATATCTTGAAAACAATGGTCTATGTCTTCTGCTCATATAAAAGCCTTCAATTATCAATTTTTTTAATAGTTTCATTATGTTTTCAATGGAATTTCTACTAGTAGGTATATTATAAGATCAACCAAACTGCAAATTATCTTTTGATGCATATAATCTGATTTTCTAAAGCAGGAAATAGGTACAAATCTTCCCATGTCAATGCTGTTTTTTAGATTATTCATATATTTTGTTTCTTTTCAGAAACTATTGATTACTGCCTCGAATAGTGAAATCTGTTATTTAAGGACATATCTCTTTAAATGTTTCCATAAGCAATTTTTTTACAATAAGTGAATTCACTGAAAAAATATTCCTATTAAATATATTTATAACCCACATTTCCTCCAAATAAAATTGTTTTTTCTACTATTGACTTTAATCATTTCTCCATAATGTGACTAATAATAATTATGCTTTTGGGTTTTTTTTTTCTTTTATGTATTTGCAGACTATTGCTATTTTACATCCAAAGTAGCGATATTTTAGAAATTGTTTGTTTTTCTTTTGACATTATGAGTATGATTTGCCTCTCTATATCATCTATGTGTGCTCTTGTATAGATTCTTTTATCTTCCATAAAGACTTTAATTAGCCTTGCAGTGTTTAATGCAAATATTGCATTTTCTTTCTATTTAGGGATTTTTTTCTTTTGATCCATTGCATATAACATTACATGCTTCTAATGTATATTCTATCAATTCTAATTTTTTTAACATTTATTCTCTTTAGATGTTTTTTTTCAAGTGTTTATTTTCAGATTTTTAAATTTATTTCAGTATAAATAATTTTCTTCTTTAACTACTTCCTTTATTTTAACATCATTAAAAGCTATTTTTCTTATTGTAATATTTTTTCCTTTAATTCGTGCATCAGTTTTAAGAGTATTATCATCTGAGATATTTCATTTTCATCATTCCTTTCGATTTTCAAAACTGATCCAATCACATGCACATCAATTTTAGATTATTCTTTAGAGCTTTCATTTATTTGACCAGCTTCAATCTCTGCATTAATTTTATGATCATCTACCACAGCTAAAACCAATTCTTGATCTATCACCAATTTTTCCTATAATTTGGTCTCAAGTTTATTTTCATCTATGGTCATATTGTTTAATATAATTTTTTTACTGAAAAGATTATAAAGGTTTTTTATATCATATCAATAAACCATTCTCATCCTACATCTGCTTTACTCTGAATTCACCCTCTTTCATTTTAAAAATATATATCTTTATATTTTTTATTTGTATGTTCTTTATATTCTTTGATGCCCCAAATATGACTACTTATGTAATTAAATACAGACTTTTACATTAATTATCAATTACATAATAATAATTCAAAGTATAATATATAATCTATATATAACTAAATTAATAGTATACTAGTTCAAGGCTTGCATCAATAACACTATGAGATCTTATAATCAATCAGGTAAAATCTCCAAATCATATTTTTTTTGTTCACACATTTGATACTTTAACTCAAAAAATGAAGATTAGAAGGTTTACTGCATGCACATATACATATTAATAGAAGCAAAGACAAATAATAAATTTTATCTAATTTCACCATTAATTAATAGAAAATAGGTACATTTTCATTATTTTGATCCCAAAATATATAAATGCTTAAATAAATTATCCACACATATATAATGTAAACAAAAAAATGCATAGTATTATTTCCATATAATGATGAGAAAAACTGATTACCAGTGATATTTATAAGTAATAAGTTACTATTTGGCAGGTTTTTAGACAACTAAAGCAAATTGTTTACTTAACCTATTTAATTTTCTTGATGATGTTTTTAACCAATGATTAGGAGATATCACTAACTTTAAAAATTACTGCTAAAATCACATACTAATATTTTAATTCCAAAAACATTCAATAGATATCAAGATTTATAAATGCAGTGACTTGAAAGACTTTTAAACACCACCTTGATGACCTTCTTTTCATTCTAGGCACTCTCCAACTTTGTAATATTACTTCACGAAAATATTTCAAATGTCTAAAAATTTGATTTTTTTGTGAACTTTATTAAGACTTGTGAATATTTTTGCAAAATTATTGTGCAATAATTATTAAAAATCAAGAACATATATTACTACATATTTTGTAACATAAATGTTTTAATTTTAAAAAGAAAATATTATATTTTTTCTCAAATTTTAGCAATGCAAATTACTGGAATGGCAGTTACAAGTGATTTTCCAAATGTCATAACTTATCATCTGTTAGAATATATTGCATTACTGTAAAAAATATTAAAAAATTTTAAACTTTTAATGTTTGATAAATTTAACAGATATTGATATTTATTGATACATTGTTTAAATATAAATGTTAAATAATAAAGATTTCATTTGTTTTCTGAAATGAAATTTTCTACTGATAGGTGATGATGAAAAACATTTGTTGTTTTGATTATGATCTAATTTTTTTAATATCTGCAAAAATTAAATGTGACTTTTTAGAATTTTCTTTATTTCTAAATAAAAAATATCTATCATATAAAATCAAATTTATTATATTCTGATAAATAATAACAGTTAAATATAAAAATTAACATTGAAAGCTTGCAGAAAGAATAAACAATTAAAACCATCACATTTCTAGGGCAGTGTAAGAAAGTTAAAGGCTGTCTTTAATAATTGATAGTTACCTAATGAAAACATCACTGCCAACAAATTTCTTTGTCATTACATAAAAATAATGCCGCTCATTTTTTTGTTTACATTATAATTAACACATAAAATATTTAATATATATATATAATTATATAACTGAATATTTATAAATACAGTAACTAAATAATTTATAAATATTCAATTATATAATTATTTATATTGCTTTGAAAAACATACAGATATCAAATAATAATAATATTATTATATATATGTTGAATAATATTTATTCCAAAGATATGATAATAAATATAACAATAAATAATATTATTTTATATTTTATAATTATCAACATAAAGTAGACTGTCAGACAAATACATTTAAATTAAATTAATGACATTTTTATACCTCTGCCCCTATTAAAATGTGTGCATGCAAAACTATGATAATTTTTATTGGTTAAGCAAGCTGAATTGTTTAGGATATTAATAATAGGAATTGACAGATAGAAGTAATTTACATGAAGATGACTAATCCTCATCTTGAGACATAGTTTGAAACTAAAATTAATATTGGTAGTTATTTGGTATTTAATTATTTAAATGTTTTGATTTTTTAGGTAATTTTGGTATTCTTTAGTGGATTTTTAAAAAGGCAACTAGAATGTGGGGGATGTAGAGCAATTACATTTTTTTTACAAATAACTCATTTATAATGCAGAGACATTGTAGATTTTTCTTGTTAAAAGGTCCTTTTGATCCATAGAGAATGTTGTGATTTGACATCTGCTATTTCCTTCTTGAGTAAAAATGTATAAAAGTAGTCCTTTATTTTTTTGAAGACTACAATCAGGATATAAATCAAGAAATAAATAAACAATTGATTTTACTTTTCTGATGTAATGCCTCTCTGTATCTCATTACAACTTTAATAAATGACTTCTTTCATTTTTTTTAAAAGGACTCTGCAAATGCACTATATCAGATATGTTATTTATATAAACAACAAGAAAGAAACATTAAATGGAATATTATTTTAAAAAAACAATTATTCCACAGTTTTTGTTGGGATTAAGATCACTCAAAAGATTTGAAATATATGTATATATATATTCAAGTTCCTTCTCAATATATATATATATATATATATATAATCATTAAAAACAAGTCATCACTTAGACAATCCTAATATCAAGTACAATCGACAATCTCAAATTGTTGTCATGGCAACCTACTTTTAACAAAAATGGAATCCCTTTATATATATATATATATATATAATGTTTTCATGGTTATATGATGTAGATAAAATAATGATTTTGGGTACAAGCCATGTATTATTTTGCATTACAATCCGATATTTCGATGGACTAGCAACCACCATTATCAAGGTTAACTTTTGGAAAAAAAAAAGGAATAAAAAAAAATCTAATAAAAAAAAAATCTAATAAAAGTATTACCAAAATAAAAACAGAATATATTTTAAAGTTAAATTCAGCAAATACATATATTAAGTAAAATTTTTACATGTTTTTCAAATTTAAAAATATAACCATTTTATTAGTAAATATGATGGTTTTAATTTTTTTTATATATTTTCTATTTCTTTAAGCATTAGACACACACATATATTTATATTTAATATTTCTCTCAGTATACATAATAAAAAGTTACCCATTATTTTTACATGAAATATATATATATATTATACTTAATGCTTTCACGGTTATATGATGTAGATAATTTATAACTTTTTGGGATATACCATGTCTTATTTTCCATTGAGCAGCGATATTTCGACGGAATAGCAACCGCCATTTTCAAGGTTAACTTTTGAAAGAAAAACCGTTAGATCTTAACAAATAATGTGACTGTGTGTGAGATGAGAAATGAGGTTCCAGTTCAGCATTCACAATATGAGGCTTAATAAAATGTTCATTTTCCTCAGTATTTTTACCTGTTAATTTTAAGTTAATATTGGATAAAAAGAGAGGTTTCCACATAGCTGGAATACGTTGTGCTTCATCAGTTCTATTTAAACCAGTAGGTCTCTTTAATATTTCAATTGACTCTCTCATGGTTCTTAAATCATATCTTTCCAAATTAGCAAGTATTTTTGTATTGTCAAAATTAGGTTTGTGACCAGTTTCTAAATAATGGGAAGTAAAAACTGATGTGCTAATTTTTTGTTGAAAAGCATTTTTATGTTCCTTAATTCTGACATTATTTTGTCTGTTAGACTGACCCACATAGCCTCTTGAGCACTGGAAACATGGAATTTCATAAACTCCTTGGTGTTCCAAAAGTATTCTGTCTTTAGGTCTATACAAAAAATCACCAATTTTTTTGCCAGTAGAAAAAGTGGTCTTTATATTAAAACAGGATAGTCTTCTACTGATTTTATCAATAACCCCCCTAATGTAAGGCAAAATTACTCTATTAAAAGAGGAATTATCAATTCTATCCTCTTTTTTCTTTTTAGTATTAATGTTATATAAAGCCTTACATATGATGTTTTTATTATAATTATTAGAAAGCAGAATACTTTTTGTAAGTTTTATTTCTTGAGAAAGATGTTCTCTATCAGATAAATTATAAGCTCTAGTGAAAAGATTTTTAGCTACAGAAAAAAATTTGTGCAGGATAATGATGAGAATTAAAATTAAGATATCTGTTTGTATGAGTGGATTTTCTGTAAACTAATATTGACAATATTCTTGCAATTAAAACATCTAGAAAAGAAAGTGATCTGTTATTTTCCACTTCCATAGTAAATTTAATATTTGGATGCCAATTATTTATAAAAGCAAGAAAAGAATTTAAAGAATCAATTCCATGAGTCCATATGACAAAAGTATCATCCACATATCTAAGCCAAATAGAAGGTTTTTTAGTAGCTGCACATAATACTTGACTTTCAAAATTTTCCATGAAAAGATAAGCAATGACAGGGGACAGTGGGGATCCCATAGAAAGTCTTTTAATTTGTTTAAACAGTTGAGAATTTTAAACAAAAAATGTATTTTCAAGGCAATGTTTTGCTAAAGGAATAATAAAATCAGGTAAATCATTGTTCTGAGCTATTATATTTAATGCTTCTTCAACAGGAATATTAGTAAACATAGAAGAAACATCAAAACTAACCAATAAATCAGTTCCAGTTAGTTTTAAGTTTTTAATTATTGAAATAAAATGGCTTGAATTTTTAATTCTTGAAGGAATCTTGTCTGTCAATGGCTGTAAGCATTGGGCTAAATATTGAGCCAAAGCATGTGTGGGAGAGCCTATAGCACACACAATAGGTCGCAATGGTATCTCAGGTTTATGAATTTTAGGCAAACCATAAAATTTAGGATATAATGAAGAACCTTCTCTTGGAGAAATTTTAATTTTCATATTTTCATCTATACTAGAAAGTTTGACAAGTCATTTTGTCTTTTTCTCTAAATATGTCAGAGGATCTCTAATAATCTTTTTATAAGTTCCATCATTTAATAAATCTTCAATTTTATTATTATAATTCAAACGATCAAGAACAACAGTAGAATTACCCTTATCTGCTGGAATAATAACAATTGAATCATCTTTTTTTAAATTTTGAAGTGCAATAAATTCTCCTTTAGATAAATTATTTTTTGGGGTTTTTATATTTTTTAAAACATTACAAACTTCAAATCTAATAAGATCAGCTGTGTGTAAGTGTATATTTTTTAAGGAAGATTCTATATTGCATATAATATTTTCAACTGGAACACGTTTAGGAGCCAAATCATAATTAAAATCTTTTCCCTCATATTGTGAATGCTGAACTGGAATCTCATTTCTCATCTCACACACAGTCACGTTATTTGTTAAGATCTAACGGTTTTTCTTTCAAAAGTTAACCTTGAAAATGGCGGTTGCTATTTCGTCAAAATATCGGTGCTCAATGGAAAATAAGACACGGTATATCCCAAAAAGTTATAATTTATCTACATCATATAACCGTGAAAACATTAAGTATAACATTATTAATCTCTATGGGGGAGAAAATGTTTTTTCGATTAAGAACTTTCGAAAAATCTTGCATAAAGAAAGAAAAGTTGTTGTGCGACCTTACTTTTTTAATTCGTTGTAGAGATAATGAGGTTGTTCCAAAATGCTGCAGATTAAAATTTCATTCAAAGTCTTTTAAAATAGGAAACATTCTACAGGAAGTTAGTAGAAAAATTTTGATTTCTTTTATTCATGATGTTAGAAAGAAGTTAAACTATATTGATTGTTTTTTACTGAGAGAACGGATAACGTTAAGCAATATTATATATACATCCCATTCTTTGGTCTATTTCTGATAAAATTGTTTATTTTCAATCTGTTAAGAATTCGGAATTCAAAACTTTGAAACAAAAGAAGAAATTTGCTTTATTGATAAGTAGAAAGAAAAAAACAATTTACTAATACTGTGAGTGATTCATATGTAAAAAAAATATCCCATCGTAAACTTTCTTGTGATGAAATTTCTCTGTTGGAAAAAGGTTTTAATTATGCTTTGGCTTCTAAACGTGTTCCAGTTAAAAATATTATATGCAATATAGAAACTTCCTTAAAAAATATAGACTTACACAGAGCTGATCTTATTAAATTTTAAGTTTGTAATGTTTTAAAAAATATGAAACCTCCAAAAAATAATTTATCTAAAGGAGAATTTATTGCACTTCAAAATTTTAAAAAAGATGATTCAATTGTTATTATTCCAGCAGATAAGGGTAATTCTACTGTTGTTCTTGATCGTTTGGATTATAATAATAAAATTGTAGATTTATTAAATGATTGCACTTATAAGCAGATTATTAGAGATCCTCTGACATATTTAGAGAAAAAGACAAAATGACTTGTCAAACTTTCTAGTATAGATGAAAATATGAAAATTAAAATTTCTCCAAAAGAAAGTTCTTCATTATATCCTAAATTTTATGGTTTGCCTAAAATTCATAAACCTGAGATACCATTGCGACCTATTGTGTGTGCTATAGGCTCTCCCACACATGCTTTGGCTCAATATTTAGCCCAATGCTTACAGCCATTGACAGACAAGATTCCTTCAAGAATTAAAAATTCAAGCCATTTTATTTCAATAATTAAAAACTTAAAACTAACTGGAACTGATTTATTGATTAGTTTTGATGTTTCTTCTATGTTTACTAATATTCCTGTTGAAGAAGCATTAAATATAATAGCTCAGAACAATGATTTACCTGATTTTATTATTCCTTTAGCAAAATATGGTCTTGAAAATACATTTTTTGTTTATAATTCTCAACTGTTTAAACAAATTAAAGGACTTTCTATGGGATCCCCACTGTCACCTGTCATTGCTGATCTTTTCATGGACAATTTTGAAAGTCAAGTATTATGTGCAGCTACTAAAAAACCTTCTATTTGGCTTAGATATGTGGATGATACTTTTATCATATGGCCTCATGGAATTGATTCTTTAAATTCTTTTCTTGCTTTTATAAATAATTGGCATCCAAATATTAAATTTACTATGGAAGTGGAAAATAACAGATCACTTTCTTTTCTGGATGTTTTAATTGCAAGAAAATGTGATGAAATATTGTCAAAATCAGTTTACAGAAAATCCACTCATACAAACAGATATCTTAATTTTAATTCTCATCATCATCCTGCACAAATTTTTTCTGTAGCTAAAAATCTTTTCACTAGAGCTTATAATTTATCTGATAGAGAACATATTTCTCAAGAAATAAAACTTACAAAAAGTATTCTGCTTTCTAATAATTATAATAAAAACATCATATGTAAGGCTTTATATAACATTAATACTAAAAAGAAAAAAGAGGATAGAATTGATAATTCCTCTTTTAATAGAGTAATTTTGCCTTACATTAAGGGGGTTACTGATAAAATCAGTAGAAGACTATCCTGTTTTAATATAAAGACCACTTTTTCTACTGGCAAAAAAAATGGTGATTTTTTGTATAAACCTAAAGAGAGAATACTTTTGGAACACCAAGGAGTTTATGAAATTCTGTGTTTCCAGTGCTCAAGAGGCTATGTGGGTCAGTCTAATAGACGAATTAATGTCAGAATTAAGGAACATAAAAATGCTTTCCAACAAAAAATTATCACATCAGTTTTTACTTCCCATTATTTAGAAACTGGTCACAAACCTAATTTTGACAATACAAAAATACTTGCTAATTTGGAAAGATATGATTTAAGAACTATGAGAGAGTCAATTGAAATATTAAAGAGACCTACTGGTTTAAATAGAACTGATGAAGCACAACGTATTCCAGCTATGTGGAAACCTCTCTTTTTATCCAATATTAACTTAAAATTATCAGGTAAAAATACTGAGGAAAATAAACATTTTGATAGGCCTCATATTGTGAATGCTGAACTGAAATCTCTTTTCTCATCTCACACACAGTCACGTTATTTTTTAAGATCTAATGGTTTTTCTTTCAAAAGTTAACCTGGAAAATGGCGGTTGCTATTCCATCGAAATATCAGTGCTCAATGGAAGATAAGACACGGTATATCCCAAAAAGTTATAATTTATATATACATATATGTGTGTGTGTGTATGGTGAAGAGAGGCTAGAGATCAGAGATGTATTGAACTTGGAGAGACCTTCATCTTGCACTGTAAGCATAATAAGTTGATGATATATATATATATATATATATTGGATACTTGCAAGTTTGCCTGTAAACCAAGATGGCACCCTTTTGATAAATGTACAGTTTTGAGAGCCTGTAATCTACTGAAGATAAGTTAGTTGTTAAATTAAGACAAAATTGATAATTTAATTATTAAATTTTTTAAAAAGGAATAGACTACAATAAATTTTATTAAAATATTTATTTCAATTTTTTTTACTTATAATGTGGGAAGTGATGAGTCACTTAATATTGTTGCACTTTGATTCAATTTGGCATGTTTCTGTTTGTCAGCAGTTTTTTTGATAAATTGTTATAGTGATAAAAATTTGGATTGTTTCAGTCTCAGAAGATAATGCACTCGACTATTTCCAAAGGTATAGAATCCTGCCTTTTCAAAAAGTATGTGTTTATGGTAACAATATGATTGTATGCCACTGACACAAATAAAGTGTAAATACCATATAAATCATCCATGCACTTTTTACTGTTACACAGTGCTTTATTTACCATCATTTTTTACAGTTTACAGCTTTGATACCTCTGCAATATTCTTCAGAACTTTTAGAAGATATAAAAGTTTTGAAGAAGATTGCAGAAGTATCAAAGCTGTAAACTGTAAAAGAGGGTGGTAAATAACGCACTGTGTAACAATAGTAAAGTGCATGGATGATTTACTATTATATGGTGTACATTCGGCAATGCAATAAGAGTAGTTATTATACTTCTTAAAGTGTAAATAAAAGTATTTGTATATATTTTTTGCTAATAAGTTAAGCCAAGAAAAAATAAATAAACAATAGAGAAGATATTGTAATTAAGTTTTCCACAATGATTTCTTTTTTAAAATAACAGTAATAAAAAGTAAAATGAAATTATTTTAATATATTTCCTGGAAGACATTTTTGTAAGCATTTTTGAAAAGCGCCCCTTCCCCCAAACTGAAGATTTATCAAAAATACAAGCTGCCATCTTGGTTTACTTGAAAAATCACAAGTACTTTTAAAAATATACTTTTTTTAGCAAAAATGAATTTAGTTTAATAATCTTTTTTAAGTTTTCCATTGCTTTAAGACACTCACACATAAATATTATATTTATTACAACTATAACACATCTGATGTAGCTACAATGTGTCAGACAGAGGGAAAATGTGCTTAATAAAAACTCATGTGAACTGACTAATAAATATACAAATTGCCATTTACATGGGTGGGTGTATATGTGGACTATTTGAAAAATGAAAAGCATAAACTGCCTAAGAGATAAAGGAAAAATTAATTTATGCATATTATCAAAGATTTTCTTCTAACAATTATCTTTTAGATAAATGCTTTGCTTGAGTTGGTTTTTTAGGTCTAATGTCCCAACTTCTCACTGAAGAGACTCATAGGTCAAAACCGGTCTGGCGATGGGGACAATCCAAGATAAAAATGATTTGGATGCCTTTTCTTGTAGTAGCATTTATCATAAATAAAAAAAAAGAAGCTTGTTTAGAGCTATTAGCACGCTCTTAATTTTACATATTTGTAAATGCAAGCTATATATAAGTCATGTGACATCTGACTTGTTATTATTACAAAGATTATTAAGTATTATTATATTATATGTGAGAAACTAGGGAATGATCGTAATGTTGAAGGGAAGAAGAAAAAATGCTTTTGATATGCAAATGAATTTTAATTGTCTAGTTTTTTTTTACAAAAAAAATCTAAATTTGAACCTTATTTAATCTGCCTTTCAAATGGACGTTTTAATTACACAATTCATCCATTTTTATAAAAAATTGGTTGTTGGATCTAAAAAAATATTAAAGTGTTAAAGTTGATAATATTTTAAAAGTTATAATTAAAAATTTTAAAGTCCGTAATAATTTTCCTTCTTCCTACATTATGACTTTTTTAAATAAATCAATGTCATAATATAATACAAAATATCTTTATATAACAGCAATAAAAATATATATATATATATATATATATATATATATATATATATATACATACAAAAAGTTCTTTTCAAAAAATTTTTCTTTTTCCCCTTTTCAATTTCTCCCCACAATTTAAAAAAAATATATATATATAATTAACTATAACAAACTAAAACCATACTATATTTTAAGATGTATAAAAAACCATGTATAAATATATATTACACAACCTTCCATTCATTTACCATTACCCCTTTATTAGTCAAATTAAATGATGCTTTATATATGTTCATATAATTATTTTTGTTATAAATAATGTAATTGATTTCATATATCTTCTATTAGTTTCTTTAATATCATTTAAAGCACTTATATTTTTTACACAATCTATTTTATGTTCTTATTTTAAATAATGAATATGTAAGGCAGATGTATCATTTCTTCTGTTAAGAACATTATTATGTTCCTTTGCTCTTCCATCTAATTGTTTCCCTGTTTATCCATAACACACCACACAGTAACTTCCACAAGTAATTTTATATACAATTCCTTTTTATATTTCATGTCATCTTTTATTTTGTAATTGTCTATTAATTTGTCAAGATTTTTAGTATTTGACCATCTTAAAGCTTTTATTTATATAATTTTTATTTTTAATAATATATGATAAATTTTAGAGAAGTATGAAAGTTTTATCCACTTTTTATTATTCTTAAATCTGCTATTATTATTTATAATACAATTTTTACTACTATTTGAATTAGGTCGTTTATAATTAAAATATATATTTTTAATACTTTTAGAGTTATATCCATAATTAGTATATAATTCAATAAAGTGTTCTTTTTGTGAAGTAGTTATATTTATATCTATATTATATCTATTACTTTTATGTTTAAAATTTTTAATAATAGCCATTTGAATCTATGAAAATTATCTTTTTTAATTTATCTTCTTTCATGAAATGTTTTAATATAATTTTGCTAACATTATCTATTAATATTATTAATAATTCTATTAATAGAAGAGATGATAGATCTGCCTTATATATTTATTATTTAAAATACTGGCATAAAATAGATTGTGTCAAAAATTTAAGTCCTTTAACTTGTATTAAAGAAACTAATAGAACATATATATATATATATATAACATCAATTAATTTGACTAATAATTTGCTAATGATAAATGAATGGAAGGTTATGTGATATACATTCATCATAGGCTTTTTTTGTAGTATGTATTAAAAATATTGTATAGTTTTAATTGGCTATAGTTGATTTTATATAAAAAAAGTCGTCTTTAAATAGGCAATGCAGATCGTAAATATAAATTAGTTAAAGCACATTGAAAAGGGCAAAAATTAATATTTGCCAAAAAGAGCTTTTTTGTATATGATTATATATATATATATATATATATTGTAACCCTTCACCACTGAACACCATCACTAACAATTACCCGGGTTCGCCAATTCTATGGATCATTGAATAAACTATTAATCTAACTTTATCCTAAATTTACTTATGAGGCTCTTAATTAAAGTTTCCCTTAAACTAGCTCAGTTGAGGGATACAGAGGTGTTTATGAGGTGTACAATGTACATTAGATGTGGGAGAAATTATTGTAATTAATAGGAATTTATATTGGTAAAATTCTACCCATCTAAATTAACTAAATTAACTAATTATAATCTATATTCCACCTCCTCCCATCATCCACATGCGTTGAACAACCTCTACCATATTAGAAAATTACACTAATAACTAAAATATAATATTTAGAAACTATAATGTATAACAAGTTGGATCTGAACTTAAACTAAACCTATCATTACTAAATTTTTAATTACACCCTAATCTAATCTAATTAACTGAATTTATTATTTAATCTGAATTAAACATTAAAGATCTCAGGGAATCTATTATGGCATGGCTTAATATAAAATATCCATCTTTCAATAACTATTATTTAATATCATGAAAATAATATTATAAACTAAGCAATACCCTACTAAATAATGGCAGTTAGATAATGAAAGAAATCGGTCTCATTTTAATTTCAATTAATCATCTAAACAATTACTAAATAATAAAACCCTTTTAGAAACTCAGTAGGTAATTGGCATCTTATACAAGGAAATCAATATCATCATATTTGGAAGTTTATCATAATTAAATGAAAATACAATTATATCACATTAAGTAAAATAAATGTGTGAGCATGTGTGGAAATATGAAACACGAATGAATGTTAAAGAAGTCTTCTAAATACAATTTTGAATAATAAAATATTTATTAACAAAATAAGAAAAATAGTTAAGCAAACATTTAATCTCTTTCTCATTGGTATAAGTATAACTTTTGGATGTATTTAGCATCACTGGTTAATGTTTACATAAAATAAGTAACACAATATGATCTCTTAAATTTCAAATCTAACACATTTCATCTATCAAAACATCTTAATAGATTTGTGAAACATCTTATACTCATAACATTAAATAATGAACCAAAATAAATCCAGATATTTTACTGTAAAGAAAATGGTTTTTTAGTTATCAGCTACTTCTGATAAACCTATAGAACTGAAGAAATATAACCGTACACTTATAGTAATCAACTACAAAATTTATCTTGTGTTCAACATTTTGTTTTATAACACTCAGTTATCAATTAACCTAATAAATCTATGACAAACAACATGGGTTAAATATTTTAATTACGCTATAAAATAAAATTAAAATTTTGCATTTTACTTCAAATGCACATTAACTATAACTAAAGTAAGGGGGTTTAAACCTAAGAATAATATCAAACTAGGTTTTGCAAAATGATATTCTTACCAAATTATATCTTGCAAAATAAAATAAATAATTCCAGTAATTAAATATATTCTTATAAAACTATATCTTGCAAAATGAAATAACCAATTTCATTAATTAATATATTCTTATCAAATTATATCTTGCAAAATGAAATAAATAATTCCATTAATTAAATATATTTGCCTTTGCAACCTTGAAATAAAGTATTCTATTAAATAACTAGGTTTTATTTTACCAAAATAGATATAAATAATTCTATTCATTAACTATATTTTATCTTTGCCTGCTTGCTTAATCAAATGATGATTGAATGATAAAAATTGATGATATGAAACCTAAATGATTACTACAAAATGTTTTAAAATGATAATTAAAGTTATACATTAATGATGGATTTTTCTATATCTTTCAAATTAACACTTTATGCATGAGTCTATATTATGCTGTGTGTCAAAGAACAAATAATTAATTCTAATCAATCTAATTTGTTTGCTTATGAAGTTATAATATGATCATAATATGGACAAAGGCAATTGACAATCAAGCTTTAATCACTATCTTTATTACAGCTGTTTTATAAGAAAATCTATTCTGCTTTTATTCTTCTCTTTATCAATAAATTATCTGGCACTTGACTATAGTATAAGCTGGAAAACCTTCCATAAACACATGAGGATAAAAGATTTTTACAATTCAAATCAGATAAATATCAACACAACAGCTCCCAAGTCTACTTCTGAGACTAACTAAACTGGTGGGAATAAATATCTTCACCAAATGATCAGGAAGATAATATACTTAACTTCATATACTTTAATTCATAATATCTAATATCAAAACTGGAGAATTTAATCTACTCCTATAAAAATACTTCAATACACAGAAAAAAAGGGATTACTCGATCCCATAAACTACACTAGGCAATCTACCCATGTTTAAATATTCAAATAACAAAAGGAGAGAGATTACTCGATCCCATAAATACTATAAAACATTGCTAACATTACTACATATAGCCACAAAAATACTTTTCCATTCAAGCATAATAAATAATAATCCACTTAAATAAATCTCTAATTCTTCCACAACAATTGACCATCCTCTTCCTTGGAAACTGATTGATTATATATCATTTGTAACTGCAATTAACATATGATTATAGCTAAGTTTAATAATTGACACACACATACAAGCATAATAATACACAGACAATTCAAATCCCAGTAGCAAAGAACTACTGTCAAAATATCAATTACTAATTGTAAAAGCAATAAAGAATATTTCATATCTGATAATATACTATTTAGGACTTGGTAACATATTAATAATGGTTGGAAAACAAGGCAATAATTTCTATTGGCAAACAAGACAAAATAATCTTTTTTATAGTGCATTTACATTAGCACACATCTAAAGCAAAATTTTGGCTTAGACAAATAATAAAACTTTATATTTCAGATTAAATAATTGAAAATAATATTTTTTTAAAAATCTATTGAAAATGCATAGATATAATATAAGAACCTATATAATGTGCTTCTTTTAAAGAAGAGCTATCACCCCTATTAACATTACATGGATGCCTCCCTCTCTTTCCATGCACCGCACGTATGTTATAATCTAAACACGACAAAATTTTATTAAACTAATAAAAACAAAAATACCTTGTACAATATTTTCCTTAGCATTGTACATTTACGAGACATTCTAGTAGAATAATAATACATATTAATAAAAATAATAAAACAACCCTTAAACTATCACTATCTGTCTAAATTCTATTAAATAATAAATAAATAAAATTCTCTTTTCTTTCTTGGTTATAAAAATGAAAAGTTCATTGATAGTTTATGAATGACATTCCTTAGTCATCTCTTAAATAATAATAACTATTTGCACACAAATCTAAATATCGATGAATATATAACACAAACACGTTCCAGCAGGAAAAAAAATATTATTTTAATTCATAAGAGCAGATTCAATGTTCTCAGCTGTTAGCTAATGAATTACTGTTGACATTATACATATGAGGAATTTTATTAATTATGCAATATATTTTTTTTATGATGCAAATAAAGTAGAAGTTCATATTTCATTCCTAGGATATTCAAATGTTTTATTTTACATTTTTAAAGTCATTCAGAATATATGTAATTTTATAGCTAATAATATTTATTTGTATAAGTTTGTTGGTGATATTATAGACAGAAAAGTTTCACAATGAGTGAGGAGTGCATTTAATAAAGGAAAGTCACATAATTTATCCTTTTTATAAATTTGTTTCTCCTATTAGTTTGGAAAAACAGGTAAATATTAATAGTACACTCAATTGCACATTTAGTTTTGTATTTTTAAATAGATAAAAATAGAAATAATTACGAAAATGTTCTAATAATAATGATGATAAAATTAAATGATTCATATGCATCCTTTTAAATCTTCCTTCATAACTAGCATAAAATTTTTCATAAAAAGTTCTGAAAATGTTTCATAACAGTTTTCAAATTACACACGCTGCTGTTATTCCATTAAAAATACAATTAAAACTTAAGAAAATAATTTTGAAAAATAAACATACATTCTTCTTTCATCTTTCCCATTCGGTTTAAAGTTTAAATTAAGCAATTTTATAATACTATTATACATTCCTATTTTTACTTTTAATAGTCACAATTTATATTTAAATAATATAGTATAGACACTTACATGCATTTAGATAATGGTGGGAGAATTTAAATAGTCAGCCAAGGACATGACCAACATATTTTTTAGTGTGGTTTAAGTACACATGTCTTTGAAACAATAATATATTTTACTTTCAGCTTGAACTTTGGAAGAAAAAAAATTATCTATCAAACTTTGTTTAAAAATGAGACAGTATTGGAAGATCTTTTAGCAGTATGTAGTTGTAGTTGGAGTCAGCGTCCAGTGGAGTCAGGACTACAGTGGAGGACTAGTTGTCCTTTCTATAGATTTTTAAAACATTACCTCACACTTTTTTCTTCCAATAGCCCAAGATATCTGAAAGTTCAAAGATCAGTAGACAGATACTAATTGCTCCTCCCATTACAATAACACTTAATTTATGCAAGAAACTTTGTCTTGAAAAAGAAAGTGGGGGAGGGGAATTATTCTGTCTTTTAAATAAATAAAAAAAATATTAATATTAAATTGAATTAAGAATTAAATATTCTGTACTTTAAAAACAACAGAATAAAAACTAATAAAATTGTTTTAATTAATAAAATATTTTCTAGGATAATTATTGTTTAATAATTCATTAATCCAATGCTCAATTAATTCACTTAAAATGTAGTTAAGCTGCTTTTTAATACTATTATTTATGAAATTAAATATTTGGATATATGATGTGATATTTAATGATTTAATGAAGTATATGAATGAAAAATAAAGTTGAATAATGATATTAACATACAGGAATATTTACTAACAATACACTATAGACACTAAACTGATATGACTAAATGACTATGTTAATGATGATGAGTGAAACATATTTCACTGTTTATACTATAAATTAAAATATGTAAAGCAAATGAACTAGAGAATCACTCAAACAAGTCTTACTATTTATTTGTGAACAAATTAACACCAACTCAAACTGAACTGACTATGTTTATAACAGGCCACTCTCCTATCCTATCATTAATTATACCCTAAAGTAAGGTACTAAACATCTAATAAATTTTAAATTGCACCTTCACTTACTTTTAATCATAGTTTTAAATCATAAATAAAATTTTTTAAAAATTTCATGTTATTTCATTTTTTTTAAAGAATATAATATCAGATGTTACTGATATAATAATAATATTTCTGATGCCAAACCAGAAGGTCACAATATATATATATATATATATATATATTCACTAGAATAAAAACTACAAAATTTTTAAAAAATTTTTTAAAAATGCCTGTATAAAATTAAAGATTAAAATTCTTTGCTATAGCTAGCTTTGCTATATTCTGCCATCTTAAGTAGCAATATGTTAATATTAACGTATTGCTACTTAAGATGGCGGAATACACCGAAGCTAGCTATAGCAAAGAATTTTAATCTTTAATTTTATACAGGCATTTTTTAAAATTTTGTAGTTTTTATTCTAGTGAATATTGTTATTATACTTATATTATTTGATATTATATATATATTGACAGCAGTGAGAAATATTGATTACTACATTTACTGTGAATGTTTAGGTGGTGACTGGTTGGAACTTATATATATATATATATTATTTTATAAAGATATTTTATATTATATTATAATATTCATTTATTTAAATTTATGTAAAAGCAGTGTAATGGATTACATTTCTTTTGATTTTTGATGATTATGAAATATAAATAAAGATAGAGAAAAGAGAAAAAGTATTTTTTTCTCTTCATATATTTGTGTATAAAAATCAGAATATAATGTGCTAAAATTAGTACCCACAACATGTTTTGAAGAGATTAAAGAGGACGTGTTTCAAAAATATATTGCTATAATGATTCAAAGCTCTTATATTTACTTAGCTGGTGATGTATATGTTGTTTGAAAACAAGGATGTCTGAACAACATCAATTTGGTATGAATAGGACAGAAACAAAAAACTTGACATTCTTATTACTATTATCCTAATTTTAGAAGCCCAACAGTTTATTTCATATTGCATTGCAGTAGAATGGGGTCTACTATTGAAGTCACATTGTCATTATTCATGGGGAAGAGAAAAACAACCAATTTATTCCACTATAAATTGTATTTTACTGACTGTTCTGAAAGTATTTTTCAAAGCACAGTTACAATAGTCAGTACAATGAATTTATTTAGATAAAATCCATTTATCATGTGTGGCTAGATAATAGAAAACCACCCGACTCAAAGCATGCTTGGATATGCAGTCAGGGATCCAGAAATTATTGGTGAATTTTGAAAAACCAGCTTGTGCAATACCTGTATAATGTCATAAAGGAAGAAAGGGATAGTTCTAGATAAATGACTCAAGACCTACAGATAATATACCTCATATAGAGTTACCAGTGCTGCTGTATTTACTCTCTCTGACATCCCCAGTGTTTAAGAAGACCATTTTTGGAAAAACTAAGAAGGACAACAGTAAAATATTAAAATAATGGTACCTGAAAAAACCATAGTTAGTGACTGATTCAATATTTAACATGTAATAAATATAGTTTTACTTTTCAAAATTATGTAACAAAAACAAGAACTTAAATATCTAGACTCTCTTTATCAAGAAATCGCCATTTAATAGATTACAAAATGATTGTCAAACCATTTGAAATTCGAAGCTGTATTTACCCTAACTCTAATTCACCTGCATCACATAAATTTGCTAGCCTTAATGCATTTTTGTTCAGAAACTTTTATTTATGTAAATACAAGGCAGACAGGAAAAAAACATAAACAACTATATTAAAGATCTATTAGCAGCAGGGTTCAAATTTAAATCTATTAAAAATAAAATCACTAAATTTCATAATACAATAAATAATAAGGCACCTTGCACCAATCTACCAAGAATAACAATCCCCTACATTTCTAAAATATCTAACAAACTAACAAAAGCATTAACTGATAAATTCAACATAGTATTTAGAACTCCACCTAATTCTAATAGATTGATTAACAATTCTAAAGACCACATTGATTGATCATTCACCCCACACATGGTGTACTCCATTGTCTGCCCTCAGGCCAGATGCCACACTATATATTATGATGAAACGAAAGCTACAATCAACACTAGACTGGCTCAACATCTTTACATGTATAAAAGAGCTTAGAGGAACAGCAACACAACCTCTGTATTTTTGGAGCATGCTAAACAATCTGGACACAACTTCACACCTGCCAATACCATAATATTGTGCTCAGAATCAAACGATCACAAAAGAAAAATAAAGGAGGCATTTTACATTAATGGAAGCAGCCATGCTATTAATAGGCAAGACGCTTTGAAATCTCGAAGAAATGGGCGATGTATTACTAGCTTATTTGAATATTTGCATATATTTTACTATACATTTTATGAAGACTATGAATATGAGGCATGGATCCTTGGAAACGTTAAGCCAATCAACTTTAATATTAATTTATATCTTCTTCTTTATTAACAATTATGAATAAGTGTTTTTTGTTAAATATTTAACATGGTAAGATCTTATCATTATAAATATCATAAGGCCTTAAACTTGAATCATAACTTAAAGTGAAAATATCTTTTGTTATTATAATTTTGAATATTTTTGTTTATGTGTTGGTAGATGTGAGTATATATGCAACTATTCTATTTATTCATTATTAATAAATTATTAATTTTTTTATTAGTCCAATTAATTTGTGTATAGAACTCAATTCAAATGTATGATTTTTACACACATATGCTAGTTAATATCCATAGCCTTGAGAAATCATTCAATCTACTGGGAAACATGCTGAGATGGTGATAATAATTGATGGTCATCATTTATAATATCATTTTAGCTGATTTCATTAATTTGTATAATTTGTACAAAGTCTGTCTAATTTTTGTATCAGTCCATTACATAAAAATCTGAGAATTATTCTTCATCAGTTACATTTCTAGGCTGTTTCTATTCATAAAATATTAATCTAAAACATAAATAATTGTTTCAATTCTGCTTCTAAAATTGAATAATTTTAGATTCAAATTAAATATAATGAAAAATTAAAAATAATGTTATTTAACTGAAAAAGTATAAGAAAAACATTTGAAAATTTCTTCAGCAGTAAAACAAAAGAATTATATTTCAGCCAATCATTATGTGATTTTTTTTCATTTTTTATAAATTATTATGTCTGATTATTCAGGTTTGTTGTATTTTCTTGATCTAAAATTAAATATTTTAAATAAAAATCTAAATCTAGACTCATTATTAGTCAATGTCCTGTAAAATGTAATTATAAAAACCATAAAAATTTATGAAATATAACTGCGTTTTGTTTTTATTAATGAATGTCTTTGATATGCAAATTATAGTCAGTAGAGGTCAACATTATTCACTTGTCTTGAAGAGTGGTCACTTTCCTATGCATATTTCTCTTGTAAAATTTAAAATTTTTTGAATCAAGCTTTATATTTTGATAAAGTAATGTAAAATCTTAATTATGAATGTAAAAAATTATGATATATTTATTTACATTCAAAATCAATTACAAACACATAAAACATTTTGTTTTAATTTCTGACTTTGACATTTAGAAATGCCTAAAGAACAATGGCTGGAGCTGACAGCTGCCCAACCAGAGAAAAGAGGCTTGGCTATATACCAATACATGGCAATGAAAATTGATTTTTTTTCAAAATATTTCACCAAATACAAATTTTGTTAGAACTAAAATTGTAAATTTCGAATTTATTATAAAATAAGCATAAAATGATAAAAAAGTGACCAAAATTGGCCAAGATATGGTACAAATGATGTTTACTAAATGTAATAATGATGAATAGGAACTAAAAACAGGATGGTTTCTAAATGTAATTAACAGCTGAAGGGATGTTAATTTTTCATAAGTAAATTTTCTTTTAGGTGGTTTGGAACCTTTGAATTTTTTCTTATTGAAACTGAAAAACAAATAAAATACTTTTGAGAGTACTTGTATTTTTAAATTATAAACCACTACATTGGTTAATATTATTATATACATATATTTGAATTAAAAATTTTATTTTAATTTTATACCCATTTCACTTATTACTTATTTGTGCCAAAGTTTATAATACAGATTTTGAAGATTTCATTACATATATCTGTATATCTTTGATTGTATATAGTTAATATCCACTATCCAGGTTTAAATCCATCTTTTATCTAGTATATAAACATCTGTCTACCTGTTTCAAAAGCTGCCATTACACTATATTTAACATGCATGTTAAAGGTTCAATACTATGTACAAATTTTTCCTGATATGGCTTGAAACAAAATATCATAAATATGAATACGTTACTAACTAAAGCAAATAGTAGTGTCTATTTTATTTAAACTTTAAAGTTATATTTGAAGGCCCAAACATTATATATATATATATTGACTTGCACTGAGATACCTTATTTCTTAAGGGTTAACATAATGTTATTTGGAATGGAGTTAAAAAAAGATTAATAAATATGGAAAATTTTATATTAGATTATACCTGAAAAGTCTGTCTTGGCAGAGAAACCGATTGGTTGAGAATTTTAATTTTATCTTTGTGCTAATATTAGTAACTTTAAATAATTTTAATTTGTTACATACACACAAGTATATCTATTAAATACGAATAGTTTTAATGTTTCTGTAGATTGAATGGAAATAAACTACACTTCTGAAAACTACGAATAAATAACAATCCTAAATTAACTTTTACTGTCATTATTTACATTTATTGACATTAAAGAGTTGATTATTCCTAGTTTGAGTTAGTTAATTTTAATTTAATTTACATATACTATAATCTAGACATATTTGTTAATTACATCTATAAAACTGACTTTGCATTAATATTATGAGGTCATTAAAATTAGATTCCTTCTTCACCTTTTAATTTTTAATTCTAATTTCAAAAAGACTTTATATTTAAAAGTGTGTTTATTATATATACACGATGTATTTCCAACAACATCAATAAAGAAATGCTTAATCAGCATCTAAGCTTAAACATTAGATAGTCAATCTATTCTTTATATCTATTAATGTAGGGTTGCTATTAGTCCATAGCTCTCCGAAATATAGTTCACTTTCATTTAATTTATACACGCATTAACCTATTCATATTTAATATTCTCATTTATTTTTTTATCTCATGTGTCATAGCATCAGCTGGGAAGCGAACCCGCTAAACCGGGACAACTGCTTGTAAAGCTGCTGTCGCTGAACTCTTGACCACCAATGCTTGACTAATATTTTCATCTATTAAATCGTTTTATATTAATATTGTAAAGTTCTTAAAAAGAAGATTCCATTTTTTTCTATTCAATTTTAATTTCAAAAAAAAAACTTAGGGGATAAACATCATACTCCATTTCCAACAACATCAATAAATGATTGGTTAATTTACAGCTAAGCTTATAGAATATTTATCCGGGACATTTCTTGGCATAGAGAGCTATTTATTTATAGTTCTCGAACGTATAATTTATTTCTATTTAATAATATATATATATAATAAAACTAAAAATAATTGAAATTTATATTCACAAAATGTAAACAAAACATTAATTTTATTAATCGTTTTATTTCTTACTTTGTTATGATAATTGACTTGCTGCTTATTTTTAATATTTGATTTTACTTATATTTTTTTCACATTGTTTATTTTATTATTTTATTACAATTTTAAATCATAATTTTTATTCTATTTATATTATTTTTGTCGGATAATTACTATCATTATTATTATTTTTATTCCACGTGTGACTGCTAAACAGATGTTGATTGGTATATTTATTTTTATGTCTAAACTACTTAAGTTTAAATTTATCATTCATATTTGAAAATCAGTTTGTTGTATATACTTTTCATGAATTTTTCTATTGCAGTAGTTATTATTGTTATTGTTATTATATTTCTTTTGGTATTTGTATACATATATATTTATTTTATTTTCTATTGTAAATTTTATATTTTTGTCTATTTTATTTAAATCTTTTATATATTTTTTTATTTACTATTTTTTTTTTTAAAAAAAAATCAATATTATGTCATCCACATATCTTTTATAAAAAGTATATATATATAAGGCTTTTCTTATTTCAATGTTTTATAAAAGATGTGTTGAAGACATTTTATTGATTTTCTTTTTACAAAAATGATAAACAAATAAAAAAAATATATAGCAGATTTAAATCAAATAGATTAAAATCTAAAATTTACAATAGAAAATGAAAGTAATAATAAAATTAATATTTAATTATGTTAATATTAGAAAAATTTAAAAATAATTATGTAATAGTAAAAACATAATGCATATATAAAATATTCAAGCAGAAGAAATGCTAATATTTTTTTTGCCTATTTGGAATGTAATTATAAAATAAAATAATTTAGATCCATATATATATGTCTATGAACACAATTGTACAATAAAGATATAAAAATGCTAATTAAATAACTTACATATAATAACGTCAACATATTCGGTTGTAGATAATAATATAGGAAAAAAAATTGCTAAAATAAATAGTTAAGATAATAGAATAATGAAGCATATGAAAAATATAAAGACGTGAAATCAAATAATGAATGAGTATAAAAATATAAAGTACTTGTGTATCCCCTGTAGCTGAAGGATGGAAGCATTCTTTTTGTTCAAATATACAGCTTCAGGGGCACATCACTACAAATATTCTTTATGATTTTTTTAAATACAATTTTATATTAAGGAATATGTGCTAGATGTTAAGTTGAAAAAAAAATCCCCTTCAGATTTATTTGAAGTTTTATTCTTATATATATATATGTTTTTTGTGTCATAGCATCGGCTGGGACGCGAACCCGCAACCCGGGCAACTGCCTGCAAGTGCAAGGCAGTTGCGCTGACCTCTCGACTACCAATGCAAGACATATATATATGTTGATATGAAGATTTTCACGGGTTGCATATATAAAAGTCATATTTTGTGGGTTCATCCATGTTAAAATATTTTAAATATTGATGTACTGACATTTCGACTTGATCACACAAGTCATCTATTGGGTGGTAAAAAGTAGAAAGATGGTTGTAGAGGTGCTACAATCACTAATTTGATCAAGACAAAATGTTGGTATATTAATATTTAAAATATTTTAACACGGATGAATCTGTAAATATGTCTTTATATATATAATGTCTAAACACAACATGTTCAAATCATTTTTATAATTTGTTAAAAGACAATGTCTTTCATTTTTCTCCATCATGATCAAAATTTGGAATCTTCATCACATGGAACAGTATACCTTGGAGTATTTGCAAATGTATGAGATTCTGCCTTCCTGTAAAAATATGTATTAATGGCCATGATATGACACCTTATCTTTTAAAAATCCTCTCAATGGTAATATAACCTCAGAAATTGTTCCACCAAAAATCCATCTGAAAAGGAATGTGATTTGAGGGCTCCAAAATTTCATTTGTTACTGCAATGAGATTTATTTATAGCTGGTCTATATATCTAATATTAAGTGAATTGGATGGGGTATAAAGTGATAAATTAAGAAATGCAAGATAACATTTTCAAGTGAAAGACTACTATAACTTTGTTAAGCCAAGTACTGGCATACATATGTAGAATATAAAGAGGCTGTGGAGTCTGATGAAATAAACAGCATCAATTACACAGGGATGATGGCTGATAAATTTCTGGTTACTAATATGAACAATTCTCAAATACTCTTTCTCACAAATAAGCAATAACAGATTTTATTTATGTATTTTTTTTATTTACATTAATGTTTCCTCACTTTTTTTTTAATTTAAAAAAAATTATTAACAAATAAAGTGCAAATATTTTAAAAAACTTTGCACCAGAATTGGTTTTTCTTTAAAATAAGATTAATAGCAAAAAACAATACTGGGAGCATTAAATAGAATCATGTTTTTCAGCCATTTTGTTGTAGACATTTATTATAAGTAATCAAAAGTATATAATGGCAGAGAAAACCCACTTTCACCCTTCAGCTTTCCAGAAATACACAAGTATCAAATATAATATGAATAATTATGACAGCATATATAAAGAAAAAAATATGTTTATTAGTATTGCTATATTGTTGTAATTTATACTTACTTTTTAGATTATGTATAGAAATAACATTATTCATGCATAAAGATATAAATTTTAAGATATTGATTTAAAGTAATATAAAAATTGAACTTAAAACCAGGAGAAATATAAATGAACAGATGCAACATGTACAATGTAAAGCATTGATGAAAGTAAATATGAATTGTAAGAGCTTTAAATCCTGATAAATGGAAGCAAAATAATGTAAAGAGAATTGAAAAAGATAACCTAGACCAGGACTGGATTGAAAATAATGAAAATTCAATATAAATATATAGGCATTATTTCACATCACTGAGTAAAAAAAAATAAAATATTAAAGAAAAAAAGAAAAAGAGATAGTTTAACTCAAAAAATAAATTAAAAAAATATTAATCTAAACTAAGGAGAAAAAAGATATTAATAAACCACAAACCAGTTCAAACAAAGCAATCCTTTATCATCAAAAGTTTAAAAATTAATCAGGAAGATTGAAAAAATAGATAAGAAAAGTTTGATTTAAAATATATGACCATAACTCATAATGATCTTTTGTTTGTTTAACAGTAATAATTACATAGACATGGTTAGATTAGCTAAGGTATATATTGAAATGAAAACCTCCAATCCCTTTCCGTTTCACCATCAACCTAATGACCTACTCGTCTGAACTAGTTTCGAACCTATGTCAAATGTAAAAATATATATATATATAAATCGAGCAGGAAAACTTTGCTATAATGGCCGCTTGAGTTGCATCATCCATTTACATACGAAACACGCTATAATTAGACAGGTTTGATAAAATTATAGCGGAGAAATGCTCATAATTTATTATAGAATGTTTTATTAATTTTCAGTCAATTCTTAATTATATTCGCTATAATATTCGTATGTGGATGGATAATTTAAACCTTGGAATAACGGCAAAATGATTCATATATATTTAAGTTTAAATAAAAGTAATGTAAATGTTTTCTTTAATTTATTTAACGGTTTTCTGATTTAATGTTTTACATATATAGTTGAAACAAGTATTTTCTTTAAATTTGCTTTTTTTTTAATAAACAAATATGTTAAAAGTTATTTAGTTTTATAAAATAAGAATTATCTGTTCGCACTTAAAAATGAGAATTTTTGTAAACAAGATATCAATTAGTGACACACCCGGGTAAAAAAAGTAAAATCTGTTTTCTGATTGATTTTTGTTTGCAACAAAAGACTTTTTCATTAAATCAGAATACCGTTCCTTCTGCTAAGTAATAACACCTGAAAAGGAATTTAATTAATGAAAATGAATCAAATTATATAGTTTGATACATTTTTTTAAGGAAAAAAAATATAACACCTCGGAGATTTTATCAGTTGTTGTAGAAATTGAATTATATTATTTTGCTTTAATTAAAAGTCAATTGGTCCCGAGGTTTACGAAATTCCAGAAAGGTGTTAAAGTTTAGTAGAAGGATATAAATAGGCCTTATTTTAAGCGGGAGGAGAATCCATCTTACTTTTGAAGAGAGTCAACAGGAGAAGTTTTATTATTGTTCAACCTTAACATGTCTGGCTAAAGTCAGGCAAAATTTTGCTGCTTTCCCGTGATGGAACGCCTAGTTCAATCCATCAACTGCCAAAGGAACAACCAAGCTTACACCAACTAAATTTGAAGATGCCATAAGCCGTAAAAATAATTTGCCCTCGTTCCGATTTCAATCCAGCTAAAGAAACACTATTTTAAAAATCGTCTCCCAACTAAATTGAAGATGCCATAAGCCACCAAAGAAGTCACCTTCGTTCCAGCTCGAATATCTCCAGTTCAGCTATAGGAGAACTGTTTTAATATTATTTAAAATCGCAGAGCTCTGTGTGAATTTCAACAACAATCATTATTTCTTCAAAATCAGGTTAGCTAACCATATTATTGCAATTTCTTTCTAAATTATTTTCCAAATAATATTGTAAATTCTCTAAAATGAAATACTTTTGCAAATTTCTTTATTAATTCAATATTGTAAACTCTGTCTAAATCGTATTTGAAATCTATAAATGAAATATTTTTGCTAAATTTCTTTGTTAATTAATATTTTGCTATATAATTTAATCACTGCAGTTATATTTTGCTTTTCTTTTGCTTATTTTATTTATTATTAGTTATGCCTATGTTTCGAAACGGCATGCATTTAATTAGAGAATATGTTTTTAAAGATATAATTTAAAATCTCCGTATTATTATTTATATAGCGTCATTTCGTGCACTGTTTTGAAACCTAAATTTATTTTGTCATTTATTAATTAATAAATATAAAATGTGGCTTTTCAACCTTTAATTATTATGTTACTAAAGATTAAACTAGCCTGGAGTGCAATCATAAGTATATTTTTTTAGTTAAGTATTCGTAAGTCCCCTATTAAATATACTTTCCCCCCTTTTAAAAGTTTAGTAGTTATAGATAACTAAAGAGATTGAACGGAATAAAGTAAAGTTTGTATCTATATATTCCTGTCAGTAGCATATCGTATTTCTCATGCTACAGAAGAGTTGGCTCTTTTGATCAAGCTGATGATCTAGTGTTCATTTAATATATGATCTTTAATTTATAATATCCTTCGGCTTGGCGGATGTGGGAATTATTAATATTTTCTCGTTGTGCTGTTCCTTTTGATATATATATAAGATGGAGCCATGGCATTGCCAGCACATCTTCTCTTATGGGTAGTGCAGTAGCGAAGTCTGAGCTACGGGCCAGATTATCACGTAAGTCTCCCGCCTCTGAACCAAATAAAGGTTCCCCATTAGCAGCATGACGACCGGTTATTGGGTAAACCGTTGTTTGTCACAAAAACTCTAAAACTATTCTTCCATCCGCAGAGCCACTTTATTATTATACTTTACTTGTGCCTAGCATATTAGTAAAATCATTATAGCCAACTCTTCCCTCCCTAATATGCAGTCTTCGGCGTTGATCCGAAGCATTCTTGAAAACCCGTTCGGTCTAAAGCTATCTGGGACGCTTTAAAAACCCATAGTTAATATAAATTTATTATAATTAAGACGTATTAGTAAGCTTCACTCCAGACTTGGTTTGATTTCATGTACAATAGCCACATGAACTGATGATGAAAGGGCATAACTGGTAAAAGTTAATGTAGTGATTAGTTATATAGTAGGGTATTTGTTTCCATTAAATAATATTGGAGCAATTAAATAATAGCCAACATATCAATTATTGGCCTAGAGTAATGTTACTTTATAAATAAAATGCCTGCGTGCATTTGCCAACAACAATTGTCAATAAATATATTTTAATTCATCATATATCAGTTTCTGTCTCATTATTAAATCAATCCAATTCATTAATTGCCCATAAGTATTCATTAGTAAAGCCCCTATTATTTAAATATGTTAGATTTTATCTGTGGAATGTCTAGTATTTAAGTTGTTTATATATATGTTTAAGTCCATGAGTCTTATTGTTTTCTCCGATTTGCTAGTGGGCCGGATGAAGAATTAAATCTCGTGTGCTACCATTGTTATGTTATCCATTGGGTGTTAGATCTGGTGCTTGGAGAGTGGGTTCGAATCCAGGCTGGTCCCTGACCTAAATCTCGGGCTTGACTGGGTTTGAAGTACATTTTGTGAGTTCCAGCTCGTGTTAGATGGATAAGCATGTTTTGACTGGCACAATATAAAAAAATGACAATTTTGAAATTTCTAATCAAACTCAGAATTTAATTCCAAAACAATAATAGATATTCCAAAGCAGAAAAAAACCCAACATAAAATATAAGAATTATTTGTTAGAAGAAATGAAGAAAGATGAAATAATCAGTTGCCACTTGAACTCAAAACAATAGCAATAAAAATAAATAATTTCCAGGTGCAAAATTAAACACTGATAAATTCTCCACACTGTAGTTTCACCCATTGCAAGCCATTGTAATCAATAGATGCAAGAAGGTTTGTGAATAAAATCCCTATTCATCCAATGAATCCCAGACTAATTTCTAACTTGTATATTTCATTAGTTGCACCAACCCAAGAAGCCACCTTTTACATTGTTATTTAACTATAAAACTATGAGTCCAAAATAAAAACATAATGTTTTCAATCCAAGTTCATTCACCTGTATAGTATATAGATCTGAACCAAGTTCAGTATATATATATAATTTGAGAAATTGGATGAGTAGGCACTAGAGAAAAAAATTATGCACAAATCTCCTTGCATCCATTGATTACTACAGCTTGCACTGAGTGTCACTACTGCATAGTGAGTTTATCTGTTTGAAATAGGGCAAAATTAAATATATTATGTTTTAATAAGATGGCACAGAAGACAGAATTTCCAGATAGCTGGAGTAATACAAGCATGAGGTTATTATTTAAAGGAAAGGATAAGGACCAACAGAAAGATAGACAATTATAGACTTGTAGTGGGAATATTGGTGTTATATAAAGTTTTTGCATATATGATGACTGGAGGTTGGCAAAATGGATGGAAGAAAATAATATAGTGGAGAAATGCAATAACATAGTAGAATGGATAGGCATAGAGGAAATAGTTTATTTGTAGTCACACAACTTAAAGATTTGAATAGATATACAGGTTGATACTTATATATGGTCTTTATAGATATAGAAAAGACGTATGATAGAATAAATAAAAATAGATTATGGATAAGTTTAGTAAAATTTGGGAATATGGATCTTATTAAGAAATTGTATGAAAATACTTACTATATGTATCAATTAGGAAACATAGAATCAGATAGAATTAAAATAGGGTAAGAATAAAGCAAGAATGCTCTATGTCCCAAATTTTGTTTTTGTTGTATTTGAGAAAAATGGAGAGAGCAATCGAAAGACTAGGAAGAGGGTACCATTAATAGATGGCAGGAGAGTGTATATATTATCAGATCTTCATCTTCTTGTACACAGAAAGTAGAGGAGATATGGAAAGTATGCTGAAGACTTGTGCAATGGTGTGTAAAGAGATAGGGATTAAATTTAGTAAGGAAAAATCAAAAGTAATGATGATAAATGCTGTGGAAAGAGAAGAGAATGAATTTTTATTGGGGGATATAAAGTTAAATGTGGTGAATATGTATAACTATTTGGGAATCATCATAAGTAATCAGAAGAATTTCTGGTATAAATGGAAAAAATGATAAATAAAGCAAAGAAAAAAAAGGGACTGATAAAGAAATTAACGGTGTTTTCATATAATAAATATGATGTAGCAAAAATTGTATTGAAGGGAGTGGCAGTATCAGGGTTAAATTTATGGTAATGATGTGTTATGTGTTAGTAAAGGGGTATTAGATTGCTTAGAAAAATTACAAAGAGAAGTAGAAAGAGATGCATTAGATACAGATGGATGGACAGCAAAAGAAGGAATTTAAGGAGAAATGGGATGGTCATGTTTTTATATGAGAGATGCAAAAAGCAAAATGAAAATGTTCAGTAGATTGCAATTTTATGTATAGTAAGATAATAGCCAAAATAGTATTTAATTGGGATACAAGTAAAGGACAGACAACAAGATGGGTGAGAAAGGTAGTATGGTATGCAGAATATCTGAATAAAGACTTTATGTCAGTATACTTGTACACAAAATGAGGTGATTGCATTAGGAGCTTTGATGAGTGGCAAAGAATAGGAAAGAAGCATAGATGCAGTAATAAAAAATAATGAGCTGGAGAGATGGAAAATTAGTAGAAAGGGTATAAAGATTTTAATTATATTTAAAAATAATATTGGTTGTTAGTTAATTTACAATAGTAGCAAGAAAAGTAGTTTACTGTTTAAGGGTCAAACAGGATCATTAGCAACAAGGAAATATACACACAAATGGAGAATTGTGGGTGAATTGGTCTGTAAGTTATGTAAGGAAGGCATGGAAAATATTAGGAATCTGCTAATTGAATGTAAATGCTTATAAGCAGAATGGGTACAAATAATTAAGTTTTGGGAGAATAAATATAAACAAAGTTGTTATACAGAGGGTTCTTGATTGTTATGCTGGTTTGAAGAATATAAGGGGGATCTAAATATAAAGGCCATAGAGTGGATAAAGATGATGTTGTGGAAATAGAATGGAGAAGAATAGAGAATATGGGAAAAATTTAGGGTGGTGAATGGAAAGGGAAAGTAAGGTGTCTAACAAGTTTCTCTGGGATTTTTGATATTAAAAGATAGCCATATCTCATAACATCACATCACTGCTTTAACAGCCTGTGTAAGCATAGAAAATGGTGATCATGTAATGTTTAGAGGTCTAAAATAACTGAAAGTTTTCATGTTTAAAGAATAATATAACTTGGTGGTAGTAAAAAGTTAATAGAAATAATGCATTTACAGGCAGGTTCAAATCTTATGTAAATTTAAATAAAATCAAATGTTACATATCAACATTGTTAGAGTTTAAAAAGGTACACAGCCTATCTAATACAAACAAGAGTTCACATTCTCCAGAAAATAAAAATATAGATACACAAAATATATTTGTATATGTATGCATGATAACTAATAAAAAATACCCCTAGTCTCTTCTACCTTGTTTACTATTAAGAACTTTAAAAGAAAATTGTATTGATTTATTTGCCTAATAATAAATGACTCTAGTGACAAATAAATTATCTTATGCTTATTTTAGTATTGTGATTTTATTATGGAATGCATAAATTATTGTTAGCTTCAAGTTTTACTTTCTAGTGATCTAAACATAGAAAACATTATCTTTAAAACAGTAATAATTAATAAAGCAAGTCATATATAACATGACATTACTTTTAAAACAGTGTATCAGCCATCTTGTAGAATGTAGTGTCCGATGCTTCAAATATATTTTAAATTGATTTTTCCATAAAATAACTCATATAAATATTGATATTGTTTGGAGATGATATGAATTGCTGAGGCTTTTGCATATCTTTCCTTTTTCTTTGAGGTGCTGCATAACATAATCAAGGAAATTTTTAGAGAGAAAATGTAAATGCCTTTCACAGTTTTCTTTATTTTTACAGTTCTAGTGGTCATTTGAAATAAATTTTGAACTTATTACTTTTACAATTTAAATTTTATTTATTTTTATTATTGTAAGTGATATTAGCATAGGTTTTTTTTTTAAAAAAAAGCCATTTCTATGGGAGTGCTTTTATCAATGTTTTAATTAAAAAAGTCTGAAGAGATCAGTTACTTATCCAAGATATAGTCAGTTTAGAATAATGGTATTATTCTATTGTTTATCACTCGAAAAAGTACCCAGAATGTATTTGTTTTCTTTTGGTCTCGTTTTCATGCAATAATTTTGAAGTAATAAAAATATGATTTTTTTGCTTGTTTAAAAAATATCTTTATTATTTTTATACAGTAATTGATTGATTATTATTTAAAATGAAAATAAATTCACGTAAAAACTTGCACTTTATTTCACTGATTTTTTTTATTTTTAGAAGTAGAAATTAATAAACTTGACTGTAACATAAAAAAATGAATCCACAGTATCTATTACAACATCATCAGACTTTGCATAGTATAAGTGACTGAAGAGTTGAAAGATGGAGAAGATTGAAGCCTGTCCCTTAAAGTTTGTAAGATTTGTTATTTTAATATAAACTGATTGCATATGTGTGAGAGAGATAATGATCTGTACCAACAGATGAGTACTGGTTCGGCACTAAATACGTACATTGAAGGTCATTTATCTTTTTCACATGTGTGTGGCCATGTGCATCGATTATATAAGATGGAGTGAATAGCAGAAAAAGTCTGTGTTCAAATCCCCTCCAATTACAAGTAAAGTTCAATATATAAATTATACTTGTATTTAAATATTTAAAAATAGTAATAAATAATTATTCTTAGCCATTTTCTTCTAATAAAAAGAAATAAATCAATATTTAAATTAAACTATTAAATTATATTAACCAGAATTTTAAAAGTTCAGCATATATATAGATATATTGTTGATCTGATATTACTTAATTTTTGCCATTTTATGTAATTTTTTTCACATAGGTTTTAAAAAAATACACTTCCAGTAAGTATCATTAAAGATTTCTTATAAACACTTTGATCATATAAGCATTCTTAATTCTTACATTTTGAATTTATTGGAAAAAAAGTTTATCATTAGAAGGGCAATATTGATTTTCATTTCTTTAAAAGACTGTAATGATGAATCAATTTACTTTAAAGCTCCTCATTAAGGATAATGAACAAAATCTTCCCTATTACAATACTTTTGATCAAAACAATTTTGAAAGCAATGGATCTCATATTTCTAATATTTGAAATTAAAAAAAAAAAGAATTTTTATTTATAAAGTATTAAATTTGTTTATTTAATTTCCTTTTTTTTTTCCGTATAAAATCTAGTCACAGTTGAAAGAATATATATATATGTTTTTTTTCTTTTGGGTTTGGAATGATTATCCTCGTTTGCGAGTGACTGATGATGATGATAAATTTTATAAATATAATAATACGACAATGAACATCTGTATTCTTTGGAGAGAAAAAAGGCATATGGTTTTATTGGGCGAAAGTTCATAAGAAGTTCGAAAGTCAGATTTCCGAGCGCCAAAATCGATCTATTAACTGTCCCAAACCGCGTAGAACTTTTTTGCCTTCTTTAATTATAACCAATGCATTCATTATTAACAAGTCATTTGATGTATATAATAAAAAAATTAAATTCTTATCTCCAGATATTTTATTTATTTTAAATCATAATTTTCGAGCAGAACAAAGCAATGTTCCAATCTACGAGTTGCTACTATTATAATTAACATACTTGTCCATACTCGCACGTATTTATATATGTACATGCACAACATTAGAAATGCCGAGGTTCGCTGTACACGCTGAATGCTAATTGATAACGTAAATATAAAGTAAGTTACGTTAATTAATTGCAAATAAACAAATATATATCGACTGCATAATATTCGTTTAATCTATTTGCGCGACTAATGAATCGAAGAAATAGTATATAATAAATAAGCTTCAGAAATGTTATAAATACAATAATTCAAACAATATATCAGCATTCTTCTACTGAAATCAATACTTATATTATTAACTAGCTGATTGAGTTTATTATTTATTGACGAAGAAATTTATGGTTGATTAAACGGTGAAATGAATTGTAAATTCAAGTATTTGAAATGTTTATAATTTGGGTATTTCGAATCAGTTAACACATGACTGCCAAATGCTGTGTTCAACATTTATCACATAACGCACTGAAATAATTATATATAAAATATTGATTTATAACTTAAATTCAACTTTTATTCCATAATAAAAGTTCCTTTTTTTTTTTTTTAAAAAAAAAAAGACTGTCAGTTTGCATTCTCCTAACATTGTACCGTTAGAAAAAAATATTTATGAAAACATATATATATGAGTCCATAGTAATATGCTTGAATTGATACAACTTATGTCCAAAAAGGTATTTGCTGTTAAGTAAAAAGAGACGCTTTGAATTTTCTTTGAGGGTTTAAAGGGATGGAGCAGGGCAAATTCCTAATATCCACTCCATATGTTCTTGTCGTTGCAGTTGTTAGTATTATATGATTTTTCTATTCAAATAAATGTTATAGGCATTAATACAGAAGAAGGTACCTTTAACAATTTAGAATTGATTTGATTAATGCTTCATGTATGGAAAGCATGAGAAGTATTAATAAACTCGATTCTAAATTATTAAGGTAACTTTTCTGTATTAATGTCCAGAACATTTATTTCAATAATACTGGAATCCAGACAAAAAAAGTTATTGGTTTTGTTATATGATTGTTCATACATTATATGAACATGGATGGGTTGCTCACTGCCAATGTGATGAGTTTATTGACTTTTTATCTCTGACTATAAGATCAAAAAACATCATGGTATATCTTCTCAGTTGTCTAATAACTGAAATATTAGTTGAGTTTTCTTGAAGGCGGAATGAATGTATATATGAATGAACTTTTTACAAAATAGGTATATATAATCAGAATAGACAAAATCATAGTTCTTATTCACATAAGGCTGTAAAGTCTACCAGCTAAGGCAGCAGTTAGTCACCAAAGGCAGAAGGTACTCAGAATTCCCTATTGTAAACCCAGACTGACAATTAATGAAGATCCTTTATTTACATATTTATAATTGCAAGTACATTCAAATGATGGAATGTTTCATGAATTGGAAGAAGAACTGTTTAATAGTAAAATGATCAAATACATTCAACTATTAGTAATAACACATAGGCTATTATTCTTTTATCAGACATTGCTGACATGATGAGTGGTATCTTTTTCAAGTGTTTCTGACTTGACTAATCATATAAAAGAATATGAATTAAAGGAAGAACATTTAGTATTGTGAATATTCAATTTAGAAGTGATTCTTTAATAAAGGAAGCTATTTTGTCAAAGTTAACATTCAGTAAAATTTTATATAATTTTCACCTTCGGATTTGATTTGTTTTTGAGGCAGGATTATTATCAAACAAGATTGACTTATAGAATTATTTTCTTTTGCCATGTGAGAAGATTTTAATTTTTTTTGTTTTTTAACTTTTTTCTCCCTATCCAAAATTTTTGATACATAAAAAGTTTGCTATTTTTTAATATGACAGCTTTTTAAAGTTTTTTTTTATAATAATAATAATAATAATAATAATAATAATAATAATAATAATAATAATAATAATAATAATAATAATAATAATAATAATAATAATAATAATAATAATAATAATATTATTATTATTATTATTATTATTATTATTATTATTATATACTTTTTACTTTCTATCCAAGATATCTTATTTTTTTTAATTGAACATTTGTTTTTTTTATATATATATATGTATAGTGTGCTATTTTAGATACATTTCCCTTCTATAATCATTATTTTGTACACTTGTAATCATATTCCAATAAAGTTGCATGTTTCATTGTCATATATGTTATTCCAGCACCAATGCGATATGTTGAAGTTGCAGATTTTATATTTCAGTACCTTAAATTTGTTTTATAGTAGTTATGATTTCTAGTAGTGTGCTCTGGCATTAGACAACTGTAGTAATGTTATATTGACTAAATATATTCTTTAGTTGTCTATTACTTCTGGTATTTATAGATATATTATATTAATTATATTTAGTCATAATATTATTTTTGTTCTTTATTTAAGATTTTTTTAATTACAATTCATAAATAGCCTTTCTTGATAAGTGTTAATTCAAATCGAACTTTATATTTCAATATAGTAATGTAAAATCTTAATTATGAATGTAAAAAATTATGACAAATATATTTACTTACTTTCAAAATCAATTACAAATATGTAAAACATTTTGTTTTCATTTCTGACTTTGTCATTTAGAAACCCTGGGGCATAATTTCCAGTGTAGGCAGCCATTCAATGAGAGAAAAGAGGCTGGTCTACACACCAATATGCAGCAATGAAAATTGATTTTTTTTCCAAAATATATCGCCATATGCGGACTTTTTAGAACTAAAATTTTAAATTTTATATTTTCTATAAAATAAGCTTAAAATGAAAAAACATGACCAAAATTTTCCAAAAGATGGCACAAACAATGCTCACAAAACATAAATAACATGAATGAGAATTAAAATGGGACAAAATCTAACCGTATTCAACAGCAGAGTTATCATAGAAAAATGTAACTCTTGTGAATAGCTTAGTAATTAGATGGCAGGTGAATAGTATTTTCTTCCACAATCAACTATCCTGGTCTAATATTTTTAAATTTCACTTGCAAATTTACTTAATGTTAAGAGACTAATAATCTAGTAGCTTTTACTATGCACTAACAAGTGAAATTATAAATTGGTTATGATCCTACTTCTTTCTAGTTATGATACCCAGACAGAATTATTCAATGCCCTATACCATTTTATGTCTTATAAGAAAAACCATTAAGATATGGCATTAATTATCTTAATTATAAAAAGATGTATGAAGTGTTATAATGTTAGTACAAAAAATTAGACATGAAGTTTAATTTATCTTAAAAACGCAAAATATTTTAACAAATAATTAATTTTTCCAACCAAAACAATAATTAAGTAATATACAAGTGTTATTTTAAGAGGTCTATTAATTAATCAGTACAACTTGTCAATATAAGGATAGATAATCTAAATTAATAATATAGAAGTTGCATATACATATATATGTTAGATTAAAAAGAATGTTGATTAGTGCTAGACATCTTTTACTCTCATTTGTATTTTTAAACTTTGCTTTCGATCTTTTTATAACTAAATTAATATAATAAATATATAATTAATTGTGACCTATTTTTTCATTACAAATTTTTATTTTCAAAATTATACAAATACAAATAGAATTATTTATTATATTATAAATATAAATATGTATTAAATATTCCTGTTTATTTAATATTATTGGTATGCATTCAATCGCGGATGTTATTAAATTGTCAAATTTTCTCAATAGGTAAAATATATTTGTAATAATTAATTTTACAGAGTTTATTTGGTAATTAATTTGGTAACAATTTTACTTTAATATCCTATCTATGCATAACGAACTGATTTATTTTCCACTTAAGGAAATATATTATGGTTTAGGTAAATCTCATAAGCAATTATCATTTTAAATTAATAATTATATTTACTATTATTTGTGCATTCACAGAGGTCAGCGACAGCTGCTTTACAAGCAGTTGTCCGGGTTTAGCGGGTTCACTTTCCGGCTGATGCTATGACACATGAGAAAGAAAGTATTCATTTTATGACTTTCTATACAGATTTTTAGAATTAGAAAATTATATTGTAATAATAAATAAATAATCATAACTTGTAAATATCTGTAGTTGTAAAGCGGAAGTAACTACCTCCCTTTGAGTGAAGTAGTGTCAAAAACCAAGAAAAAGATAGAATGATATCATTCTATCTTTTTATTGGTTTTTGAGCTACTAACTCAGATGGAGGTAGTTTACAATTATAAATAATATTGGGAAATATTTTTTATTCAGGAAAATAAAAGATAGTATCTCTTTGAAACTTTTTTAAAGTTCAGTTGACATGTTGATGATTTTTAATATCATAAAAAGATATTATGAATTCATGTCGCAGATAGGGTACTTTTGTAGAAGTTGGATAATGAAAGTTTCCAACCATGTTTGTTTTAGTTATCCATTTTCAGGGGCCTCAACTATTTGTTTATATTTTTTTTCTCAAAAATATTTTACTGAATGTGTGTTACTTATTAAAATTAAACAATACTTAAGAAAATAAATTATAAGTTACTGTTATCTTTAAAAAGTATTACTAAATGGCTTATAAATTCCATTTCACAACTTATAGTTAATAATTTTTTTAGTATATGATAGTGTATGAACATAAAGATGTTGCAGACATTGTCATTGTTGGGCAGTATTTTATTACATTTAGTGTATTATTATTTTGAGTTTTTACTTGTTTTTTGGGGGAAATGATTAAAATTTGGGACCTTCCATTGCCAGAAGAAACAAAAAACACAGGGGAACTATGAGACAACACATTGACTCCTATTTAGCAGAATTTTGCACTGACTCTATAAAGACAAAAATGCTATTAAAACAAAACTCTATATGTATTGCCATTCAGTGCATGCCAGATTAATCAATGGATGCCAGAAGACTTGTGCATAAAATCCCTAAATAGTGCCTACTCATCCATTATCCCCTGACTAGTTTCTGGCATGTGAGAGCACTGCACCTAGATAAAGACCACAAGCCAGAAACTAGTCTGGGGATATTGGATGAGTAGGCACTAGATGGGGAATTTATGCACAATTCTTCTGGCATCCATTGATTAATCTGGCTTGCACTGAGTGGCAATACATATAGAAAGTTTTTTCTGTTTTAATAACAGTTATAAGCAAGCATACAAAATGGTGATCATAAGTTGAAGGTACATTTGTGGTGATGATGTGTGCTATTAAGGATTTCTGCCCACTAACTTGAAGAACCACATTGTAACACACCTTTGCTAAACTTTCTTTGATATGCTTTTTTATTTATTATTTATATTAAATTTCCTTTTAATTCCAGTCAATTGTAGTTTTGTTCCATTTTTTTTGTTTTTTTAGAATCATATTTAAAAAATATTAAATACAATAACTTGTAGTCAGCCATATTGTTTGCATAGTTTATTGATACACCTTCCATCATATAACTTCTGCCAAAGTACCACAGATAGTTTTAATATTTCTGTAGTGTAATTTTCACTACACACTTTCATGCAATGTAGGAACTGTTTTCTATCCATTTTTAACATATTGTGGAGGGGTGTAAAAATCAATATATAAACAAAGACATAAAAATGATATGTTGTAAGAGTAGTAAATTTAACATAACAATTCAACTGCAGTAATTGGCTGTCTATAGATACTAAACAATAATAAAGTATATGAGAGAGATCATAATATGGGCTAACTAATGGGTGCCATTTCAGCACAAAATGTGCATCATGGGTATCATACATCTTTTTCACATGTATTTGGTCATATATTTATGATTACACCCGTTCACAAAGTGTTAAAAGTGGACAGAAACCATTTCCTACCTTGCATAAAAGTAGTGTAGTGAAAACGATACTACAAAAATATTCTGTAAATTCCTCTTCTTTTATTAATAGAATACTAATCTAAAACAACTGTTTCCTTGGATATTGGAGTTAATTACATGTGCACAATTTTTCCAGTTTGATATTTTTATTAACAATGAGGATTGCCAATTCCTCAACAAGCTTTGTGATAAATGCTTAGACAGAGCCAGCACTTAAAATATCTCAGTCAGGAACCCCCCCCCCACCCCTGACCATGGTCTCATGCTTTGGAACTCTTCAGAGAGGTTTTGGGGGGGGGGTCTTGACAGAGATATTTTAAGGGCTGGTTCCGGCTAAGCAATTTATCACAAAGCTTGTTCAGGAATTGGCAATCCTCATTGTTTATAACTCACAAGGTTACGAGAATAGGGTCATGTGACCTATAACTCTTGTTTTGACTATTGGTATTTTTATTATCTTATATTATATAGAATATAAATGTTTAACAAAAAGAAACAATATTTTTAAAATATCTTTCTAAAAATTATTGTTAAATTAGGATATATTAAGATTTAATCACTATTTTCTTTTTGTAATACTATAAATATCACACAATCTCCATTCCTTATGCTTAAAACAGTAGCAAAGCTAGAAACTTGTTTGGGGGATATTGGATGAGTAGGCACTAGATTAAGATTTTGATGTACAAGTCTTCTAACATTCCTTGTTTACTATGGCTTGCATTGGATATATGAAGAGAGCTACTTCTGTATTATAATTATAAATAACTAGATATTAATAATAATATTTACTTAAATTTGTGCTTTTCTACAAAAATGGAAAAATCAACTGCTCACACACATAGAGATAAAAAATATTTACACTATGAAAAAGTTGAAGATTAAGAAATATAAGGTTTAAAGTTAGGAATTAGTAATATTTGTAGAAAATTTATGTGTATTTATTATTTTATGAATATTTTAATATATTTTTAAAAAGAAAATGTTCTATACTCTTACCTTAACAGATAAGTTGTCACAATATATATATATATATATATATATATTATATATATGTGACATACTTAGCATATTAGCATATTTTATTATATATATATATATATAATAAAATATGCTTGTGGAATAAATAATAAAAATATAAATAAATATAACTGTGATAATATATTTAGCAAAAGTATTATAATATTTTAAACACATATATTTATAGTACTTTAAATTAATGATATAATCATTTTTCACTATCATTTAAATTTAAATGACTGTTTAAGAAGGTTAAGTGATTAGCAGAAAGTACTTCTGTGAATTATAATACATTTTATAAATACATTGTAACTTATATTTATTAGTATGTTTTATGTATAGAGCTCATAAATATACTGTTAACAAGCTTTGCACAATATCCCAATCTCTGCTACTAACATCATCAGTGAGGTTCCAGAATATTTAAGCATTAGATTAAAAATACCAGAACAAGCCCAGAACTTTATCTAATGTATAACTAACTATTAAGCAGAAAATCTGAAAACTTTCAGACATCCATATGTCTTTCAATCCAGCTATCCTGATATTTTATATATAATGCTTGGATATGCTAGCACCTCACTGAGGACAGCAGTAGCAAAAACCAGTCTGGGGAAGGGGGTATTCTGCAAAGCTTATTAATAGCTTATTTGTGATATATATATATATATATATATATATCACAAATATATACACATACGCTCTTCCGATATATATAACATCTGTAATACAAGCTTATTAAAGTAGGTCAAGTGACATCTGAATTAATTTTTTTTTGTAATTTTATTTTTTGCTGTTAAGGCTTTGGCCTTTCTGTATTGCTAAAGCTATTAATATATGGTGTATCTGAACTTACTTCAGTCCCATATGGCTATTTGAGTTAAATAGCTGGATTAGAAGATATATGGATGTCTGAAAATTTCAAATTTTCTACTTAATAGTTAGTTATACATCAGATTAAGTGGGGCTTGTCCTGATATTTTTAGTCCAATGCTTGAATATTCTAGCACCTCACTGAGGATGCCAGTAGCAGAAACCAATCTGGGGTTGGGGATATTCTGAAAAAAATGTTAAGAGCATATTTGTGAGCTGTATGGAATTAGGCCATATGACATCTGACTTGGATCTTTTCATAATTATTATGTTTAGATATATATATATATATAATACAGTATTTTTGGGTATGAACCGTGTATTATTTTGCATTACAATCAGATATTTTGACGGATTAGCAACCCCCATTACCAAGGTTAACTTTTGAAAGAACAATCTCATTAGATATCAAAGAATAATATGACTCAGTGTGAGATGAGAAGTGAGATTCAACTTGATGTAGTTCAGCATTCACAATATGAAGCTTATCAAAATGTTTATTCCCCTCAGTTTTTTCACCTATTTTCTTCAAGTTGAATCTCACTTCTCATCTTGCACTGAGTCACATTATTCTTTGAGATCTAACAAGATTGTTCTTTCAAAAGTTAACCTTGATAATGGTGGTTGCTACTCCATCAAAATATCGGATTGTAATGCAAAATAATACACGGTTTGTACCCAAAAACATTATATTATCTACATCATATAACTGTGAAAACATTAAATATATATATATATATATATATTGAAACAGATAAGCTGTTCCTCATATAAATATTCATAAGATCCCCCCATTCAAAAATGTCTAGCGTGATTCAGTCTAATTGGAAACGCAATAAAGTTGTGATTCGTTAAAAATAAAAATAAAAAAATCATATTTTTAATTTTTAGTATTGATGAATTTAAATAAAATGTTATATCATCTTATTTTTTTTTTTATCTGTCTCAATAAAAAAAAAAGAAATTAATTATCCAATCATTAAAAAAAAAGAAAAAAGATACTTGAGTTAAACTGAGGCAGTATTCAAATTAGGAACGTCGTTGGAAGAAAAGAACTTTTTTTTTTCTCGTCTTACACAGAGAGGCAGAACATATTAAATCTTTTTTTTTTAAAAAAAAAAGTGTATTACTTAATTCTTTTGACTCATTAAAATGGAAAAAGAAAGTTTTCCTAGAGGAATTATAATGTCAATGGGGTAATTTAGCGGCTTCAATCTCTCCACGCTGTGCCATGACTTTCCATCGATGAAATAACCCGCCTTCTTCTGAGTAAAATGGACTGCAAAACTGGAAGGTAATTATGTTATAAGAATGTTTAGACATCTTTACCATGAATTATAAATTGACATCATGAAATATCTACATAAAAATTATTTTTATAAAATATTAAAATATTTTTATCATATGTTATAAAGTGAAGTTATGAAACGGTTGCATACATTTTGTTTAATAAAGTATTAAGACATCTTTACCATACGTTATAAAGTGAAGTTATGAAATAATTATGTAGAATTTATTTTGTAAAATATTAGAACATGTTTATCATACGTTATAAAATGAAGTTATGAAATGGTTATACGCAAATTTATTTATAAAAATATTTGAACGTATTTACTATATGGATTAAAAATGCTTTAATTGCATACTACTTCTATCTGAGTAATGTAACAGAACTTATGTGTATGAATATACTGTTATATTTGATTAAATTAGAAATGCTTCAATTACTAAATGATAAATGCTCCACAAGCCAAACAGAGTTTATGTGTAAGAATATACTTTTATATTTGGCTAAATTATAAATGCCTCAATTATCAAATGATAAATGCTCTACAAACCAAGAATTGCTGAGTTCAAATGTCTACCAATCGGTAATAATTCACAAAATGATGAAATGCTGTATAAATCATAAATACTTGACTGCTTCTAAGCTTCTTATAATGTAACAGAGTTTATGTGTAAGAATATACTTCTATATTTGGCTAAATTATAAATGCCTCAATTATCAAATGATAAATGCTCTACAAACCAAGAATTGTTGAGTTCAAATATCTACCAATCAGTAATAATTTATAAAATGATGAAATGCTGTATAAATCATAAATGCTTGACTGCTTCTAAGCTTCTTATAATGTAACAGAGTTTATGTATAAGAATATACTTTTATATTTGACTAAATTATAAATGCTTTAATTACCAAATGATGAATGCTCCACAAACCAAGAATTGCTGAATTTAAATGTTTACCAATCAGTAATAATTCATAAAATAACGAAATGTTATATAAATCATAAATGCTTAATTGCTACCAAGCTTCTTCTCATAAAGGAATACAAAAATGAACTATTGTTGAATTAGAATATTTCCAAGCTTCTTCTCATAAAGGAATACAAAAATGAACTATTGTTGAATTAGAATGTTTCAAACTTTTTTTCCATAAATGAACTTGCAAATGAACTATTGATAAAGAAAAAAGAACTGCTTCTATCTCTTTCATAAGTAAAATGAAAATGAGTAATCATGTGGATAGAAATGAACTTCGTTAGAAATTGCTAATTAATTGTTATTTAATAATTTTTTTTTTGTTACTAAAAATTAAATTGGTTATCCAGTTGTCCAATTCTGTTTTGTTTTATTGCATCACTCATCAATTATAGCACTTGTTCATGAGAATCTCATGCCTTCTGAGCTATGTCTGACATAACTAGACCTAGGCAAGTCAGGTTGTAGTGAGACGGAACTCTAATGGCACTGTTTGGAAAACCAAACATATAAATGTTTAGATGTTTCCAGTCTCTATGATACTACATCCTCTGATGAGCAGGAAATATTGTTGTAGGAGGCATTAACATCTGCATTAGGAATTTCAATTGATAGTTCTTTCCTACAGCATGCTCATCAGAAAATTGTTACAACTGACGTAAAAAAAAGGTTGTATGCGGGTCCGGTTACATTTGTCGTCCAACTGTGAGGCTTTATCCAGCTAGCCTAACCATAGGCACCGGTTACATTTGTCGTCCAACTGTGAGGCTTTATCCAGCTAGCCTAACCATAGGCACCTATTACATTGTCATCTTACTGTGAGGCCTTATCTGGCATAGGCCGGTTAATTTGCTACCTTACTGTGAAGCCTTATCTAGCTAGTCTACTCATAGGCATAAGCAGATCACGATTCTGTGATATGAACAGTACATATGATGTAGTGATGTAATTTGTTCAGGAAGAATGGAAAAATAAAAGTTTAAAAGAAAAACACAAAAATGAATGGCATAGAGAATAAAACAGGCATTTTAAAAAAGATGGAGTAAAGTCATGGTGTGGATGGAGAGAGAAGCTTACTAATTTAGAAAACAAAGGAAAAATGGTAAACATAGAAGCTCAGAAAACAGAAAATATAGCTATGATAGCTCAGATAATAGAAATTATAAAAGCAGACCAAAAGAAAAGAGACAAACAAAGAGAAGAAGATATTAAACAAAGAGAAGAAGATATCAAACAAAGAGAAGAATATAACCAAAAATGGGATAAACAAAGAGAAGAAGATATCAAACAAAGAGAAGAATATAACCAAAAATGGGATAAACAAAGAGAAGAAGGTATCAAACAAAGAGAAGAATATAACCAAAAATGGGATAAACAAAGAGAAGAATATAACCAAAAATGGGATAAACAAAGAGAAGAAGATATCAAACAAAGAGAAGAATATAACCAAAAATGGGATAAACAAAGAGAAGAAGATAACCAAAAATGGGATAAACAAAGAGAAAAAGATATCAAACAAAGAGAAGAATATAACCAAAAATGGGATAAACAAAGAGAAGAAGATAACCAAAAATGGGATAAACAAAGAGAAGAAGATATCAAACAAAGAGAAGAATATAACAAGCAAGCAATAGAAGCAAACCAAAGAATAGAAAAATGAATTAAAGAAGCAGTGGAAAAACAGAATGAAAAGTTCAACCAGTTAATGAAAAAAATAACTCAGTCTAAAAAATTGAATGAGGAAGAGACTTTGAAATTTCCAACCAAAGATATTTTAAAGGAATCACAAATTGAATATCCTATTACTGATGAAGCAAAATTTGAGATTGTTAAAAAGGAAGAAATTGAAATTACAAAGAGTGATCTTGAAATTGTCAGTCTACCTTCAGGAAAACTTCTGATTGTGGAATATACCTCTAAAATTGAAAATAAAGAAACAGTATATACAGAAGCTGAGAATGAAATTGTATCAAATACAGTAAAAGAGTTTCAAATGGATGAAAATAAATCTAATAAAGTAAAATTAAAATCTTCTGATCTTCAAGAAGATGAAAAACGTGAAAATGAACATAATCAAAATATAACAAAGGAACTGTCCAATATAGAAGAAAATGTTTCAGAAAAATTGTCTGATATATGCTATGAAATAGTAACAGAGATAGAGAAAGAAACCATAAAATGGAAAGAAAAGTGTGTTAGTCCTCAGCCATATATAAAAATTATAAACAAAAGCTTAATAAACTCAAATCAAAAATTGAGTACAGAAAAAAATAAAATAAAGACAGTTATTAAAAATATAGTTGCTTACGCAGGAAAAGACACCAAAAAGGAATCTGAAAACTCAGGATTTATAAGTGTGAAAAAAATTAAGCAACAAGAAACTTTTATAAATACTAAAAAAATAATTATTATGGCAGAAGAACCATTTAAAAATAAAGTTTTATGTAAAAATGAAGTACCACCATGGAAGAGGAACAGGAGAAAATTCACAGATGGTGTTCATGGTCCATATCGGATGTGTATAATTAGAAGATCAAACAGTAACAAGGATCTCCAAAGAAAATACAGAAGTGAAGAAGCAAGACACCACAGTAATGTTAAACATGATAAATTTTCAACAAAGAGACGATCCAGAAGTATGTCACCTCATAATATAAAAGAGGACTATAGGAGAACTGATCATGATCCTCAGTTTCTCCAAACCAGGTTGCAGTTATAATTCAGAATAAAATAGAGATAGCTGATGGGAAAAGTTTGTGAGTGTGGTGTAGTGATGCATGAACTTGTGTTTTTCATGTTGAGATGGTGGATGATTGAGCGGAGCTGCTTGGATGCATTGTGTTATGATGCTCCGAAGTATATGCTCGGCACTATCCAGACCTGGATGTTGTGCTCCAAGAGTAGTCCAGCAGTGTGTAAATATAGGTCTCATGTATAGGGCTTGGTCTCATGGATAGGCCAAATGATAGCCCCTAAGACTCACCGAAGCTGAGCAGAGTTGGCTGAGTGCCAAATTGATTTTTTTTCTCTGGCTCCTATTCTTGGTTGGATGATGCTTCTAGGTACAAGAGAGGTAGTGCTTAAAAATGAGATATTTTCTCGTGACATCATGAGGCGGTGTGTACTGGTAGTTTGTGTTTGGCCATCTATTTGTCCCAGCATTGGAGGCTATAGTTCATGTATTCATTTCTCCAGCTCATCTTACCCATTCATCAGCATATCTAAAACCAGGCAGTACTGAGAAATAATGTGTATAGTATATGGAATGAAATCGTACTTCCAGGCGATTTCATCCCAAAATTTGGTGAGGGGTAATGAAACAGATAAGCTGTTCCTTATATAAATATTCATAAGATCCCCCCCATTCAAAAATGTCTAGCGTGATTCAGTCTAATTGGAAACGCAATAAAGTTGTGATTCGTTAAAAATAAAAAAAAAAAATCATATTTTTAATTTTTAGTATTGATGAATTTAAATAAAATGTTATATCGTCTTATTTTTTTTTTTATCTGTCTCAATAAAAAAAAAAGAAATTAATTATCCAATCATTAAAAAGAAAGAAAAAAGATACTTGAGTTAAACTGAGGCAGTATTCAAATTAGGAACGTCGTTGGAAGAAAAGAACTTTTTTTTTCTCTCGTCTTACACAGAGAGGCAGAACATATTAAATCTTTTTTTTAAAAAAAAAAGTGTATTACTTAATTCTTTTGACTCATTAAAATGGAAAAAGAAAGTTTTCCTAGAGGAATTATAATGTCAATGGGGTAATTTAGCGGCTTCAATCTCTCCACGCTGTGCCATGACTTTCCATCGATGAAATAACCCGCCTTCTTCTGAGTAAAATGGACTGCAAAACTGGAAGGTAATTATGTTATAAGAATGTTTAGACATCTTTACCATGAATTATAAATTGACATCATGAAATATCTACATAAAAATTATTTTTATAAAATATTAAAATATTTTTATCATATGTTATAAAGTGAAGTTATGAAACGGTTGCATACATTTTGTTTAATAAAGTATTAAGACATCTTTACCATACGTTATAAAGTGAAGTTATGAAATAATTATGTAGAATTTATTTTGTAAAATATTAGAACATCTTGGCCCCACCGACCCAATAGAGCCCAAGCGAACAGCAGTACATCTTCTGCATTTTTGGAACAAACTAAACAATCAGGGCACAATTTCATACCCCTAACCCCTTTTTTTGTTCTAACAAAAAAACACCACAAGAAAAAAAAAAAAGAGGTTTTCTTTAAAAAAAAAAACCCCTTTCAAAAAAAAAAAAAAAAAATGGGGTGCCATTTTTTAAAAAATGGGGCATTTAAAAAAAACCCTTTTGAAATTTCCCTTTATAAATTAAATACACTTTTTTTCCAAGGATGAGAGGAAGGGGGGGGGCCCCAAAAAAAAAATATTTTACTATATTTTCTTAATAATTTACAATTAAGTATTTTCATTTTTACAAATAAGGAGAAATTAAAACCACATTTATTATAAAATGAAGTTATGAAATGGTTATACGCAAATTTATTTATAAAAATATTTGAACGTATTTACTATATGGATTAAAAATGGTTTAATTGCATACTACTTCTATCTGAGTAATGTAACAGAACTTATGTGTATGAATATACTGTTATATTTGATTAAATTAGAAATGCTTCAATTACTAAATGATAAATGCTCCACAAGCCAAACAGAGTTTATGTGTAAGAATATACTTTTATATTTGGCTAAATTATAAATGCCTCAATTATCAAATGATAAATGCTCTACAAACCAAGAATTGCTGAGTTCAAATGTCTACCAATCGGTAATAATTCATAAAATGATGAAATCTTATAAATCATAAATACTTGACTGCTTCTAAGCTTCTTATAATGTAACAGAGTTTATGTGTAAGAATATACTTCTATATTTGGCTAAATTATAAATGCCTCAATTATCAAATGATAAATGCTCTACAAACCAAGAATTGTTGAGTTCAAATATCTACCAATCAGTAATAATTCATAAAATGATGAAATGCTGTATAAATCATAAATGCTTGACTGCTTCTAAGCTTCTTATAATGTAACAGCGTTTATGTATAAGAATATACTTTTATATTTGACTAAATTATAAATGCTTTAATTACCAAATGATGAATGCTCCACAAACCAAGAATTGCTGAATTTAAATGTTTACCAATCAGTAATAATTCATAAAATAACGAAATGTTATATAAATCATAAATGCTTAACTGCTACCAAGCTTCTTCTCATAAAGGAATACAAAAATGAACTATTGTTGAATTAGAATATTTCCAAGCTTCTTCTCATAAAGGAATACAAAAATGAACTATTGTTGAATTAGAATGTTTCCAAGTTTCTTCTCATAAATGAATTCAAAATGAACTATTGTTGAATTAGAATGTTTCCAAGCTTCTTCCCATAAATGAATTCAAAATGAACTATTGTTGAGTTAGAATGTTTCCAAGCTTCTCATAAATGAATTCAAAATGAACTATTGTTGAATTGGAATGTTTCGAAGCTTCTTCTCATAAAGGAATTCAAGAATGAACTATTGTTGAATTAAACTGTTTCCAAACTTTTTTCCCATAAATGAACTTGTAAATGAACTATTGATAAAGAAAAAAGAACTGCTTCTAGCTCTTTCATAAGTAAAATGAAAATGAGTAATCATGTGGATAGAAATGAACTTCATTAGAAATTGCTAATTAATTGTTATTTAATAAATTTTTTTTTGTTACTAAAAATTAAATTGGTTATCCAGTTGTCCAATTCTGTTTTGTTTTATTGCATCACTCATCAATTATAGCACTTGTTCATGAGAATCTCATGCCTTCTGAGCTACGTCTGACATAACTAGACCTAGGCAAGTCAGGTTGTAGTGAGACGGAACTCTAATGGCGCTGTTTGGAAAACCAAACATATAAATGTTTAGATGTTTCCAGTCTCTATGATACTACATCCTCTGATGAGCAGGAAATATTGTTGTAGGAGGCATTAACATCTGCATTAGGAATGTCAATTGATAGTTCTTTCCTACAGCATGCTCATCAGAAAATTGTTACAACTGACGTAATAAAAGGGTTGTATGCGGGTCCAGTTACAATATATATATATATATATATATAGGCAAGTGTGTCAACAGAGAAATAAATGTGAAATTTCTTCTATAACCAGAGAAATGTGGCTGGAATAATATAGCTATGGGGCATTTCAAATATTTTGTATTGAGTTCAGCTCACATGATACATTGTTCCCCTTTCATATATATATATATATAAATATAAAATACAATACATGTTATAATAATAATCATCATCATCATCATCAACCATTATCAATCCACTGCAGGATGAAGGTCTCTCCAAGTTTAATCCATCTTCTCCGATATTTAGCTTCTCTTTTCCACAACACCCCTGCACATTTTCTTATTTCATCCATCCATCTCACATGTGGTCTCCTTCTGGGTCTTTTACAATCTTTTGGAATCCAGTTTAAAATTTCAATAGTCCATCTATTATCATTTCTTCTAGCAATATGTCCAGCCCAACTCCATTTCAATTTTTTAATTTTTTCAATAAGGTCAGTAACACCTGTTTGTTGTCTTACCCATACATTGCGTTTTTGATCTTTTCTTGTTACTCCCAACATACATCTCTCCATACTCCTTTGAGTGGTCTGAAATCTCTGTATTGCTTTTTTATTAAGTGTCCAAGTCTCAGATCCATAAGTAAGAACTGGTAAAACATATTTGTTAAAAACCATTCTTTTCAAACACATAGGCATATTTCCTTTTAGTATCAAGTTATTTCTACCAAAAGCACTCCAACCAAGTTTAATTTTATGATTAATTTCCTCCATTATGTTTCCATCTGTATTAATAATCTGACCAAAGTATTTGTAACTGTTAACTTCTTCTAATTCTTCATAATCAATCTTTATTTTCATATTTTGAACAAATCAATTAAACATTACTTTAGTCTTCTTAACATTTATCTTTAGTCCTACTTTTCTACTTTCATCTGCTAACTCCTGCAACATTTCCTGCAGCGCAGCTCTGAAGCATTATTTGCAAAAACAACTACATCATCTGCAAAATCTAAATGACTTAAATACTCTTCATTTACTTTCATTCCTTTATTTTCCCATTTTAATCCACAAAATACTTCTTGCAGCACTGCTGTAAAAAGTTTTGGAGATATGGAGTCACCTTGTCTTGCACCTTTCTCAATGTTGATTTTTCTAGTATCATTATGTAATCTAATTGTTGCTGTTGCATTTTTATAAATATTCTTTAAAATATGACAATATCCTGGATCTATACCTTGATGATCCAATGCTTTAATCACTGAAGAAATGTGTATAGAATCGAATGCCTTTTCATAATCTACAAATCCAAAACATAATGACAACTCATATTCATTTGTCCTTTCTATGACTTCTCTCAATACCTGGATATGATCTATTGTACTAAAACCACTTTTAAATCCAGCTTGTTCTCTTGGTTGGTGGAAATCCAAAGTTCTCTGTAGACGAGTTGTAATTATCTTGGTAAAATCTTTTATATAAAACTGATAAAAAAGGCTGATAGGTCTGTAATTTCTAATATCTTCTTTATCACCTTTTTTAAATATTAATATTATTACTGCATTCTTCCAATCTTTTGGTACATCTTTATCATTTAGACATTTGGTATATAACTTTGCTAAAATTGTTTCTATTTCTTCACCTGCTTCTTTTAATATATCAATTATAATTCCATTATTTCATGGAGCCTTTCCTTTCTTCATACATTTAATTGCATGTCTCACTTCTTCATTTAAAATTCTGGGCAATTTGGAATATGTAATAGATATAGAAGGTACTTGTTCTTTATTACTATATAATTCTTGATAAAAATCTTCTACCAATTTCATGATATCATCTCTCTTTTTAGTAATAATTCCATCTTTTTTTCTTATTGCAGATATAAATTTCCTACCAATACCAAAATGTTGTTTAACATTCTTGAGACTTTTATTTTCTTCTACAGCTTTCCTTGCTATTTCACAGTTATACTTTCTTATATCATTTTCAACTCTTTTCCATACCCTTTTACAAAATTCGAGATATTCAATTCTTTTTAATATATCATTTTTGTATATCTTTATATTCCTTCTTTTCTTCATAAATTCTCTAGTCTCAGTATAAATTTTATTAGTCAATTGCTGCTTTTTTCTACCAGCTATCTTTGTTGCAGTTTTTAAAAGTGTATCAGTTATTTTCATATTAATTTCATTCAAATCTGAATCATGTTCAAAATCTCCTAACACTTGAAACCTATTAGTAAGTTCTAATTTAAATTCATTAGAATGTTTCTGAAGATTAGAAATATCAACTGTAAATATTGTTTTTCTTAATAATTTTTGTCTCTCTAGTTTTACATTAACACATAACTTACATCTTACTAATCAATGATCACTTCCTGTGTTAAATTTATTAAGAACATTACAATCTTGAAATATGTATTTCCTGTTAGTCAAAATATAATCCAATTTTGCTGTACCTTCATTTGGGAAAATGTAATCCAATTCTGCTGTACCTTCATTTGGATGCTTCCATGTCCATTTCCTTTTAACATTTTTCTCAAAAAATGAATTCATAATATAAAGTTGTTCTTTTTCTGCAAACTCCACAAGTCTATGTCCTCTCTCATTTCTATTACCATAACCAAAATTACCTACAGCAATTTTGTCTTTCATTTGTCTACCAATTCTAGCATTAAAGTCTACCATAACAATTTTAAAATGTTGTTTACTCTGATCAAAAGCCTTTTGTACATCCATATAAAAATCTTCTACTACTTCATCACTATGAGAACTTGTTGGGGGCATAAACCTGAATTATCTGCATTTGGTATCTGCTATTAAGTTGTATAACTAATCTTGCAACTCTGTCTGATACACCATCAATCTCCACAATATTGTTCTTCCATTTTTTATTTATAATGAATCCTACTCCACTTGTATTTCCAATATGTGTGTCTTTATAATAGAGTATATGTCCACTTTTTAAATTAATTGTTTCTTCACCTTTTCTTCTAACTTCACGAAGTCCAATAATGTCCCATTTAATATAAGACAATTCTTCTTCCAATTCTTGCAATCTTCCTTCACTTGAAAGTGATCTGCAGTTGTAAGTACCTAAATAAAAAGTTGTCATCAAATGGCAGCCTGGGTCCGCAATCAGTGGATTTTTAGCATCCTCTGCCTTCGGCCACCAACCGCTGCCTTGGTTGGTGACTTTACAGCCTCCTGGGAATAAGGGCCATGCTTTATTTTTGTCTGTCATAATTCTATATATGTATTGGAAAAATATTTATCATTTACACAAACATTCATTCTGTCTTATCAGGCACTGAGAAGAAAGACCATGGATTTTCTTGATCTTAAACTCAGAGGTAAAAAGCCAATAAACTCACCACGCTGGCTAATGCGTGTTGGTGAGCAACCCATCCATGTTCGTATACTATATGAATAATCACATAGTAATAACAGCTGCAACGACAAGAACGTATGGAGTGGACATTAGGAATTTGCCCTGCTCGGTTCCTTTAAGGCCTCCAAGAGGAATCAAAGGGTCTCCTTTCAGTTAATAGCAAACTCCTTTCTGCAGCCACCTGTTATAATATATATATATATATTGTAACAATATGGAGAAGATAGACTTACATAAACTGTACTACAGGGCGCCATCTAGGCATTTGAACCTAGAAAAATTTATAGAGTAGGTAGATACGTAAGTCCCAAAAAAAATATTATATTTTGCATCCGGTCGTTAGCCCATGTCACTAGCTCAGTGGAATAGCAGAGATTTAATAATATAATATAAGAGTATATATAAAAAAAGAATAAAATAAGCCACTGCCAGTAATTAACACAAGAACATTTATTTATGCACATATATATATAAGATTAAAAATTGTTTTAGTATCAGTTTACATTTTAACATCTAACATTATTTTTAACTTTACTTTGAATTTTAATTTACATTTTAATTTCTATTATATTATAAGTTTACATTTTAATTAAGTTTGCACAGATAGGATTATAAAAGCTTGTTATAATATGTTGCGTATAGATCGGTTACATAGATCTCAATGGTCAAAAACATTTCAAAATAAATATAAACGATCAAAATATAAAATCATTGATACTGACAATTGCAGAGGGAAATTTATAAGTAACCCAATAGTATTCACCATAAGATACTTGCATTGTCACCAATAACTTAAAAGACATCCGAATAAATACATTTTAGATATTCACCGTGAGGTATCATTATTTATCGAATGTCTATATATTTTGATCAAATATGAAATCCAAAACATAATTAACCAATAACGAATCCATGCAAATGTCTATAAACAACTTAAATTTAATCCATTTTTATTTATTTAGAAAAAACAAAAATTAGGTAAATACAATATTATAGTCTAAATTATTTTGTAGTGCTTTCGATTACATGGCAATCCTCTTCAGTTTTAACTGAATTTCAAACTTTAAACTTAATGTTATATATATTTCCATAAGCTGTGTGTATTTGCAGTTTGCCTATTAATAACATCGTTCTTATATTTATCAATTCAAAAATCTCTATCGGAAAGTCCCTATCTCCAGACCAATTGGTCTCAAGCTTATGGCTTACCTCAATGAAGCTGGGACTATAGAAACTAGATCTAATTTCTAGTGTCCCAGCTTTTGTGACTTGTTTTATTAATTATATATATGAATATATATACATTTTACATACATGTTTAGATTGAAGCCTGTTCATTAAGATTTAAAGAATTTCTATCTTAACATAAACCGAGCACTGATTATAAATATGTGTGAAAGATGATGATATGGACCAACTGATGAGTGCTGGTTCAGCATAAAATATGTGCGTTGGAGATTATTGATTTTTCACATGCATGTGATCATGTGTATCGTTTGTATGGGATAAAAAGGATAACTGGAGGGGGTTTAAAAATCTGAGTTCAAACCATATATATATATATATATATTGTGCCCTTTTCTATAGGTCAGTAATAGTTCATAACAGTCAATTACTAAAAATTTTAAATTTTAGAATATGTTCTTTTAATACATTAATTATATTAAGTCATTTATATCTTTAAAGTACAATTTGAAGCTAAAGAGAATAGTAGTATATAAAATCATTTAAAAATAGTTATATAAAGCTTTAAATATTGTTTCATATGGTTGTAAAGGCTGGCCATATTAAATAACACAGCTAAAAATATTAAAAGTATATTTAATAAATTCGATTTTAATAGTTTAAAAACTGATAATTTAATAAATGCTAGGTTTAAATTTATAATCATATTTAATAAACAAAAATTAACATCGTACATTTTAAAAATAAACTTTATGATGGTGAGAATTATATTTAATTCTATATTTTTAAAATTATTCTTCCAAATTTTTTATAATTATTTTATATAATATAATAAGTGTATCAATTTTATAAATATAGGCAGAGAAATAGATTAAAAATCGTCTGTCAAAGTTATTGATCATGTGACTTGTATATTACATACGTTCACACACACGCGTGTTTGAATTAATAACAAAGTTTAAAATATTTTAAAAGTTATATTATAGAATTGGATAGAATTATTGCCTATCATAAAAGCAAATAATAATAAATATTAAGTTAACTGTCGTTATTGCATATTTGATGTAATGTTTTAAATAGTATCATAAAGACGAATACAGTTATAATAAAAATTAAATATTTTATTTAAATAAAAACAAGATAAATTGAATATTAAAAAAAAATGGAATAGGTTATTAAAATTATTTTAAAAGTTATTTTAAATGTTTAAATAGTTTTAATAAAATAATAATTTATTTAAAAGTAATATTTTAAATAATATTTTAAGTTCATTACATCACAATTTCTAATTTTGAAATTCAATTCTACTATAAACTAAAAATATGTAAATTTGTTCTCAAGCTAAAGTAAGAATTAGCCAATAGGAATAGGTATTCTTACAGACTATAAATATGAATTGCACGGGGGTATAAGGGAAGATTAATAATGTATTGAAACTGGAGAAAGTCAATTTTTTTTGGTACTTTCTTATCGTTTATTTTGCAAAAACTAATTCATAATTTTAAAGTGTTTTGCAAAAGAAAGGTTTAGAAAAAAATTATATATTTAGAAACTTTGTGGAGATGATTTTCTAATTTTTTAAAGTACTTACCAGTCGTATTTTATCTAAAAAATGTAACCTAAACTTCGCAATAAAAAATGGATATACTGTGGAATAAAATGGATAGAAATTGTAATACTGTAAAAATGTTTGGAATATTTATTGATACAGCTTTATTAATATTTCACCGAAGAACTGTTCTCGTACATAAAAAACCACAGCTCGGACATTATACGGAGTCTAAAAAATGTATTGAAACGTATTATTTATAAGCTTATCTAAGATTTATTTTTTAAATAGTAATAAGACAATTGTATATTGCATGAATTATTTTATATAATATTATATCAAAAGGAGTAAAATGTTATATCCTTTCTGAAGGTAACATTTTTTTTAATTTTTTTTTTAAAGTGATATATAAAAATACCAAATGAAAGTTTAAATGTATCAAGAAGGAAACATATATAAAAAAGTGAACACATAGTTGAATAAAAGATGGATCCATGGAAATACAAATAGTACTTAAAAGTTTATCGAATATTTTTAAAGTTAAATTAGATGGATTGATGCATCGGATAAGCAGAGAATATTGGTAGAGAAAATACTTAAAAAAAAATTTCATAGGATTAATTAATATTATGATTTAATAATTATCATCCTAAATACTAAAACCAAGGATTATTTTCTATAAATTTTATTAAATGGATTAATAATTATTTTTATTTTAAACTTTAACGCACTTGGATGAGAACATTTTAAAAACTCTAGAGAAAATAATAAACATTTTGGACTTATCAGGAACTATTGTCAAGAAAATATGTAAATATAGTTTTGATTCTTTTTATTTTGTTAACCTAGTTTAAATCTAAATTTTTTATATAAGATTAAGGAAAACATAAAAACATTAATTTATTAATATTAAAATTTTATAATATAACAATCTAATAATTTAGCTAAAAATATTTTAATATAAAGTGTATGGGTGTGAATTTTTTTTATATCTGCAATGCTCAAGTGGACAAAGGAAGCCTACTGAACACGATGACTAGATAAAGGTTATTGGTAATAATAATAACTATTGATAATTTATAATGTATATTTTTTTGTTTTCTTTAGATCATCCATAAATTGGAAGAATGAAGTGTAAAAGTTTTTACTTATATGTATCGCATTTCATACAACATTTTAAAAAAACATTATGAGATAGGATTGATTTGAAAATATGCATACGACAATTTTTTTTTATTAGTGATATAATCCAACATAACAGATAATTATGTGATTCTTTTAAAATTTTCATGTTAGGATATTCAAATATTGTCTGATTAGATTATATATGATTAAGCATACAGAATGATGAAGTGGACAGGCTTTTCTTATGGAACAGCTAGATTGTTTAACTATTAATGAATTTTATTTATTGTTTTGTAAATGCAGATAGTTATTTATCGATGTAAGATGTAGAAAAATCTTGAGAAATAATGTTGAGATAGCGGCTTGGAAGTACTTGGTGAACAGGAAACCAAGATGATGTTTAATAAATAGGATGTTATAAGGAATGGGAATAATATTTAGTCTTTATGTGAATGTCAGCATAGTTAACAAAGTCCTATGACTGATACACATTTTATTTGGACAGTGTTTATATTTCTTTAAATATTTGATGTTCTAATAAAGCTGAAGAAATGGCTTTAACATTGTCCCTATACTATAGGATATTAGGCAGGTAAATGCCATACCTCTTCGCACTGTACCATGATTTTGAGATATGTTAAGATTAATACTCTAGCTTTCTTCCTTAATCCTATGCATCTGTTTTCGCTTTCTTTATTTCATGTAACTGCATCATTTAGTAAGATATGTTTAAGATAAATGATAAATAATTTAGAACTTAGGTTATGTTATCGTTTTGTATAAGATTGGTTTATTTGCTTAAAAGGAATAGAATATTATAACTTAATATTGAAGATCCAAAGTATCCTAAGGAAAGAAAAGAATCATCGAATATATTTTGAATTTTATTTCAGAAATGAAATATAAACTTTTTTATAATAAAGTATCTAAACAAAGATATTTTCTTTAAAGTGATAATAATTTTAAATGCTTTAGTATTATTTTTTTAAAGAGAAAAATAAGTATTGCATATTTTAAAATACAATAGTACAAAGTAAATTATGTAAACAATATGCATAGTATATTTTTTGTTTATTGATTAACAGACATGTATTGATGATTACACTTATATCATACTAAAGTAGGGCTTAAAGAAGAATATATTATGATTAGTAAACATTGTGTGATAAATACTAAAATCTAATACTGAATTTTGGATAATATTTTATGTAACATCTTTGACTTTGCAAGATGAAAATTTTTTTAATATTTTGAGAAATCCATACTCATTATAAAATTTTGTTTTCTATAGAATATTTTTCTAAGTATGAATTTTTTTAAAATAAAATAGTTTAATAATATTAAGGATAAAATGCTGTTGCTAATAAAGTAGATAAATATATTTGTAATAAGTTAACCCTAATGAGAAACCAAATAGTAACATTTTTTTAAAAATTTTGTCCTAAATCTAAATAAGGATATAATTGAAATATAAATTATTTTTTTTATAACCCGGTAGATCAAACTGTAAAGTAAAAAAGTTAAGGATATCCACTGTAAATAGTGTAAATAAATTGTTTATTTATTTGTTGTTAGTAATAAACTTTGTTAAATTTTGTTATTTCAAAAATTTTGTGTCCGAGTTATTTATTTCTCCACATCGCTGCATGAAATCATGATATATGCATAATAACTGAAACAAATATATAATTTTGCACAAAAGATAAATAGAGAATTATTTTAAGAATTTTAAATATTTTATTGGTATTCATTATAATTAAATAATCATAATCTTACATTATTTTATTGGTCATAAATCAGTTATCACAATATTATATTAAATTATATGCTATCAGTTGCCACACATATTTTGTTTGTCAGATTATTAAAATGCTACCACGTATTTATTATATCATTACATGAAGATATAAGATCATATTATATTATATTATTTTATTATGGTAATAAAATTATAGTAAAAAGAAAAGATATACAGAATTAGTTAAACAATGAAGAATATTATTACTGTTATTTATTATTATTAGTTTCAGTGTAGTAGATTATGACATAAAATCCCTTCTCATATTTTACTACCGTATTTTTATTAACTTAGAATAAACTTTATGAACCTGAGATTATTTTATTTGAGCTAGATTATTATTATTAAATAGAAGATTAAGATTTAATTATTAGTTTAATCTTAGTGAGTAGAAGTTAGTAAAGTCGTAAGAATACTATGAGTTTGTTATTTGAAATAGTTATAAAGGGGGGATATAGTGTTCTTATGCCATTAAGGTAGCATCCTGTGGGCTATTGGCTCAATATAATCTATCTTGTCACCTATATTTTCACTTCAAGTCTCATGAAATATTAAATATTTATTTAATTTATTTTTATAAACTGAACCTTATTCGTATTTTAAATTTGAGCTAGTGAAATATTTTAATTTTTTATGCTGAATATTTTAGTTATTAATTATTAACTGAGATAGAACCCGTTTTATTTTATATCATATATTATCTGGAAGTGAGGATGCACGAGGGCAAGGTTAGAATATATATATATATATATATATACCCTTTAGGTAATATATTTTATTTGGATGCAAACTTTTGTTTCTTTTATTAAATAAGTTAAATTAAAGTAAAATAATTTTAATAGTAATAATACTATTATAATAATGCAAAACTTTACCTAAATAAAAATATAGAGTGTAAACCAGACCTTCCTTTTCATCCATTATTAGTTAATTGTAAGTGAAGGCATTCTTAACATCTTTCATTGTTTATAATGTACATATGTTTTTTTAAAATATATCAATTAGATAACACAATGGCCTGTTTCCTCTCAATTATTTAAGACCATTGTTATATTTTATTTTCTCAAAAGATGGGGTTGTGAAAAGTGTAGATTATGTAAAGTTTTTTTTTTTTTCCATGAAGCATATATCTATTTACACTCCACTTTTAAAGCAACAATCATAAATCAATATATTTCTTTTTGAAAGCAAATTGCCATGCCTTTATATTATTTCATTTTGTAATGAAAACAATGTATGTCTTGTACTTCATATTTGTTTGTGTATTACGGCAACGGAGTGTTATAGACAAATAACAACACTCGATCATTGTTGATGAAAATTTATCTTTACTTCTCACTATCTTAAGACAATACATTCTAGGATTTTAATTTTAAAACTGCAACTAAACTTTAATGAGCTCTTTTATTATACCAAGATATTCATCATTAAAATATATTTTAATTAAAATTCAGTTTATATAAGATTAATTAATAGTCTCTCTTTCAACATATACACATAGCTAATAAAAACGACAATAACAAAAGAATAATGGATAATCGTAACACTTAAGTATCAACTCAATGAGATAAAAGCAAAACCATTAATAAATAAGATTCGATGGAAAAATCTTTTTTTTTTACTTTACTGTACAAGAGAGAATGTCATTGCTGATTAAAAAGCATATCAAATTGACATAAAGAAAATAATAGATAGCTTCCTGCTGAAATAGAAAAAACGACATTTTAAATATTTAAACAGAAATCACACATCTATATATATGCTCTAGTCTAGTGGAATGGAAATTTAATAAATTGCGTTTTTTTTTTTAAATAATAAATCTTACTTGTTCAATTTAATATTTATATAATACGATATATTGTAAATTATTATGGAAGAAAAGAACTAAAATTTAAATATATAAGAGTTAGAATACTTAATATCCCTGTAGCTAGCTATCTTATTGGGAAACAAACAACAGCTGCTTTACAAGCAGTTGTCCCGGGCTAGAGGGTTCGCTTCCCGGCTGATGCCATGACACATGGGGGGGGGGGGATTAAGTTTTATAAAACTGATAAATTTTCAATTGTAAATTACAATAAAACAAGGCTCTTATTGTTCAATGAAATATTTTGCAAGCTAAATCAAGCCCTTAAATATCATTTTATAAAATACAAATTGAATTCATTATAGTGTTATTTTTTAAAAATTAAAACTCTTTTTTATGTATTATTTTAAAGAACATACAATGCGATCTTTATTGGCTCATATTATTGCATACTTATGGAATAGCTTAAAATGAAATTTTTTGACTATATGTAAACGTCATTATAATAGAGTCCACGTTTCAATTTAAATCGTTTGTTTAAAAAACAAACAAAAGATCATATTATTTGTTTTTTCCCCTAAATTAGTATAGTTTTCTGAAATACAAAAAGCAGATAGAATTATATTTAAATTCACTCAAATATAATGTCCTTTTGCTGATATATTTTATATTTCGTTTTTATTCAAATTAATACTTTTTAGATTTCATAATACTTATCAAACAGTTTGTTGAAAGTTGATTTTTTTATTACTCCCACTTGAGAAAAATGATTTGTTTAGGGAGAGAACAAATGCAGATAATTCAGGTTTATGCCCCAACAATTTCTCATAGTGATGAAGTAGTAGAAGATTTTTATATGAATGTACAAAAGGCTTTTCATCAGAGTAAAAAACATTTTAAAATTGTTATGAGAGATTTTAATGCTAGAATTGGTAAACAAATGAAAGATGAAAGTGCGGTAGGTAATTTTGGTTATGGTAATAGAAATGAGAGAGGACATAGACTTGTGGAGTTTGCAGAAAAAGAAAAACTTTATATTATGAATTCTTTTTTTGAGAAAAATGTTAAAAGGGAATGGACATGGAAGCTTCCAAATGAAGGTACCGCAGAATTGGATTATATTTTGACTAACAGAAAATACATATTTCAAGATTGTAATGTTCTTAATAAATTTAACACAGGAAGTGATCATCGATTAGTAAGGTGTAAGATACGTGTTAATGCAAAACCAGAAAGACAAAAATTATTAAGAAAAACAATATTTACAGTTCATATTCCTAATCTTCAGAAACATTCTAATGAATTTAAATTAGAACTTACAAATCGGTTTCAAGTATTAGTAGATTTTGAACATGAATCAGATTTCAATGAAATTAATATGAAAATAACTGATACACTTTTAAAAACTGCAACAAAGATAGCTGGTAGAAAAAAGCAGCAGTTGACCACTAACATTTTTACTGAGAGTAGAAAATTTATGAAGAAAAAAAGAAATATGAAGATATATAAAAATGATGCATTAAAAAGGATTGAATATCTCGAATTTTGTAAAATCGTGCTAAAAAGAATTGAAAATTATATAAGAAAGTATAACTGTGAACTAGCAAGAAAAGCTGTAGAACCAAAATAAAAATCTCAAGAATGTAAAGCAACATTTTGGTATTGGTAGGAAATTTATATCTGCAATAAAAAAAGATGAAATTATTACTAAAAAGAGAGATGACATGAAATGAGTAAAATACTTTTATCAAGAATTATATAGTAATAAAGAGCAAGTACCTCCTATATCTATTACATCTTCCGAATTGCCAAGAATTTTAAATGAAGAAGTGAAACATGCAATTAAATGTATGAAGAAAGGTAATGATGGAATTATAATTGATATATTAAAAGAAGCAGGTGAAGAAATATAATTTTTTTAGCAAAGTTATATACCAAATGTCTAAATGATAAAGATGTACCAGATAATTGGAAGAATGCAGTAATAATATTAGTATTTAAAAAGATTATAAAGAAGATATTAGAAATTACAGCCCTATCAGTCTTTCACCAGTTTTATACAAAATTTTTACCAAGATAATTACAACTCGTCTACAGAGAACATTGGATTTCCACCAACCAAGAGAACAAGCTGGATTTAAAAGTGGTTTTAGTACAGTAGATCATATGCAGGTATTGACAGAAGTTATAGAAAGGACAAATGAATATGAGTTGCCATTATGTATTGTATTTGTAGATTATGAAAAGGCATTTGATTCTATAAACATTTCTTCAGTGATTAAAGGATTGGATCATCAAGATATAGATCCAGGATATTGTCATATTTTAAAAAAATATTTATAAAAATGCAACAGCAGCAATTAGATTACATAATGATACTGGGAAAGTCAACATTGAGAAAGTTCTAAAACAAGGTGATTCCATATCTTCAAAACTTTTTGCAGCACTGCTGCAAGAACTATTTTATGGATTATAATTTGTAACTAAAGGAGTGAAAGTAATTGAGATTATTTAAGTCATTTAGATTTTGCAGATCATGTAGTTGTTTTTTGAAAATAATGCTTTAGAGCTGCAGGAAATGTTACAGGAGTTATCAGATGAAAGTGGGAAAGTAGGACTAAAGATAAATGTTAAAAAGACTAAAGTAATGTTCAATGGATTTTCTCAAAATATGAAATTAAAGATTGATTATGATGAGTTAGAAGAAATTAACAGCTACAAATACCTTGATCAGATTATTAATACAGATGGAAATATAATGGATGAAATTAATCATAGAATTAAACTTGGTTGGAGTGCTTTTAGTAGAAAAAAACTTGATACCAAAAAGAAAATATGCCTATGTGTTTGAAAAGGATGGTTTTTAATAAATGTGTTTTACCAGTTCTTACTTATGGATCAGAGACTTGGATACTTAATAGAAGAGCAATACAGAGATTTCAGACCACTCAAAGTAGTATGGAGAGATGCATGTTGGGAGTAACAAGAAGATATGGAAAATGCAATGTATGGGTAAGAGAACAAACAGGTGTTACTGACCACATTGAAAAAATTAAAAGATTGAAGTGGAGTTGGGCTGGACATATTGCTAGAAGGGATGATAATAGATGGACAACTGAAATCTTAAACTGGATTCCAAGGGATTGTAAAAGATCGAGAATGAGACTACATATGAGATGGATGGATGAAATAAGAAAGTGTGCAGGGATGATGTGGAGAAGAGAAACTAAAGTTCAGAGAAGTTAGATTGAACTTGGAGAGATCTTCATCCTGCAGTGGATTGATAATGGGTGATGATGAAGATGATGATTTGTGCTTTAATAAGTTAACAATATATCTTTTATTTACATAAGCACAAATACATTTTTTTTTTCATTGGGGTATAAAATTATTATTAATTTAATTGAAATAAGTTATTTGCATAAATTTGCATCACACTTAACTGGTCTTGTTTGTTACAACATGCCTATGACTATGAGGCTGTGTCCTTTGAAAGCACTCAACCCCATTTATAATTTATTTATTTTATTTTGTATTATTTTGATATTGAATATTCAGCTTTGTGTGTATATGCTTTGTTAGTGCTAATTATATTTATATATTAATTTAATTCTTTCTTTTTGGAGACTTAATAAATTACTTTAAAATGTCTGATAGATATATTTATCATATCAAAATATAATTCTTATAGAATGAATTAAAAGTTTTTTACTCAAAGGAAATAAATTACAGATAATATTTGATATGAATGAATATTTTAGATAAAATAAAAAAAAAATATTAACTGGGTCTTTTATCCACATGTGCAAGCTTTGTTTAAATTTGATTAAATTTGCATTTTTTTCTCTGAAATAAATTTTACAAAGCCTTTTTTTTACAACTTTAAAATTCACATATATTTATTTTCTAATATTTTAATTATAAAAAATCAAAAGATTGTGGGGAAAATTGAATAATCATTATTACAAAGGAACTGAAATCCTGTTTTGATGAATAGATGTTGTTTATTTAGTGATCATGAACTTTGTAGAGTGTATTTTATGGAAATATTATGAAAGTTGAAAAAATATTACAATGATCAAAATACTTAAATTTTTGGAAAGTTTTTGATTACATTTGTATTGTAATTGTATAATAATTATTAAAAATAAAAAATAAATATTATTACATATTTATTTTTTTACAGAAATGGTTTATTTTTAAATATAAAAGAATATTTTTCTGAATATTGTTACTATAGATATTACAGTCATGGGAAAACACAGCTTTGTAGCAATGAGGTCACTCAACAGATTGTTATAAGATTCAGCAATATAATAAAAATTATGAAAAAATTCTAAACTTTTAAAGCATAAATTGATATATTTAATAGTTATTAAAAATTCATTCAGATTTTTAAATTAAACATGAAGCAAAGAAGATAATTTATTTTGCAAATTGAATCAGTTCCACCTGAAATTTGATGATGTGACATCATTTTGTTTTTATTAAAATTTAATTTTTTAAAACGATTCCAAAAATCAAATGTGATTTTTTTAAAATTTATTTAATTTCTAAACAAAAATATCTATTGAATGGGGTCAAATTTATTATATTCTGATAAACAATAATGGTTTAATATTAAAGTGATAGTTGAAAACTTAAATCAAGCAAGAACAAAGAAGGTTGTCAGATTACAGAAGGATTAATGCTTTATGTGACATTCTTGCCAACAAAAAATTGAAGGACTCTATGGAAACTTTAACTATAATGCAGATGTTAGAATGGCCTTTGCAATTGACAATAAATCTTGAGTCATTATAATAGCAATAATAATAACTTTTGAAGTTTGTTAATACAGAAAATTTAAAAAATATACTAAACATTATAATAATTAATATTACCACTAAATCTGGCAGGTATACAGATTTTAGTCCCTTGGAGTTTCCATTCAAATAAGTATGTCTAGATGGTTTTAATTCAGCCTCACATACTGAGCTTAAAAATTTAAGCTCTATATACTCCTTATTAGTGCTTATTGATTACTACAATTTAGAAATCTTTATTGCCTGTAGGCATAATTAGTGTTTTAAAAATAATCAAATAGAATCAACCTATACATGAGAAATTACTTTTAAATGTAATTAATAACATTTAAAAAAATTACACATTAAAATTTAATTGGAGTTTTTAAAATTCAACTGCTACAAACAAGAATAAAATTAAAACTGATTGACAATTTTAACTATTTATACTATTACTATAATATTAAATAATCATTTGTCTTTATTACACTTTCACAATGCTTTATTTACAACCCTCTTTTTTGATAGTTTCAATTGCCCCATCACTATTCTTCAAAACTAGACATAATACCAATATATGAGTATAAATATAAATATGCATGAAGATATACTTTTTACATTTTGAATATACATTTTATAATCATTATTTAATTATTTTTTTATATTTTACTCTTTTTATATTCTATATTTATCAATTAATACCTCCTATAAACAAATATATTCTATTTTTATTTTTTATTTTAATTTTACTCTTATTACTTTTTTAACTGCTTCCACACAATAAGCGGGTGACCTGCACAGCTTATTTGATTGGTCAAAATGTTGTTTTCGTTTTTTAATGGCATAAAAACTATAAGGATGACATCATCAGAAATACAGGCATTTTATACATCTTTTATGCAGCTTTCTAATGCTGTCTTTAAAAAAAAATCTGACGAAAATTGGATTTTTTATTAATTTTTTTCTTAACCGGAGCATTTAATTTATTTTTTATCAATTTTGTAATTTCCATGAAGCAATAAAGACAGAAAACTTTTATTGGCCTAAAAATATGCTTTTATCAGATTAAAAGTACGCTGATTCACAAACAAGGCCTTCCTTGGAATCTAAACGCAATCGCAGAATAATGGGCTCATAAGTATGCAATTTTAAATTTTTAATGTTTTGAATAATATTTTATTTTATTTTTTTAATTATTTAAAAAAAATCATTTAATTTTTATTAATTTGCATTTATAGTGGTGTGTGTCTAAATAAATTGTATATTTATTTATGCTCATATGAATTCATATGTACAGTTATTTTATGTTCTAATATAACTCACTTATGTTATAAAAATAAACTTATTTTATAAAAATAATGATTCTCAAAAAGTTTAATAATTTATTATTTGAAAAATGACTTATTGGGATTGTATTGGTGGGTGTGTATATAAATTCTATATTTATTTATGCTCATATGAATTCATATGTACAGTAATTTTGTGTGCTCTAATATGATAAATCCACTTATTTTATAAAAATACTGATTCTCAAAACGTTTAATAATTTATTATTTATTATTATGCTTATATGGTGTGTTTGTGTTTACTCTTAGTATAACAAATAATGATTTACTAAACTAATAATCAAATGTACAGAAAGATTGCATTTGCTAGCAAAGAATCAAATTCTGATTCTTGCCTATGCCTAGATACTCATCTGTGGAATCACTAGTTTAGCCATATCTTTCACCACATTATGTTTAAGTCTATAGCTAACAAATGAACTATATGCAAATAAATTATATCTATATAATACAATGAATACAACAAGTTAGCATCACTGGGGTGCATAAAAATATAAACATCACTGATGTGCATTAAAATATAAAATGAAGAGATGAAACTAATTTTATCAGTGATTCAGACAGTAGCCTACAATTTCTAGTTTTAGATAGACAAGAAGCTGATTGCTATGATGACAAATGCATGTCTATCTTCTGTAAATGATTTGTTTTATATCTTTTATTAGGATGAATTTTTTTCTTATAAATGCCTTTGAGTTTTGGTAACTTTTGGGGTACAAGATAAAAGTGAAGAATTCTTATGTGAATATTTTTGGAGATTCTGAAGCTAGGGATTATTTCAGGTAAGACATATCATATAAGGTTTAAAAATAATTTTGTATGGAATACAAAGAAATTATCACTGAAGATGTAATTTAAACTTAGTTAATGATGAATTAAAAATTATGAACAAACAATAAAATAATAATTATGTTGGATGATGAAATTTATTTTTTCTTTATTTTTTAAGTGGTTATCACTATTTGTCTTAGGCTTATTGTTTTCCTTAGTTTGTCTAGTTTCTATGAATGTAAATATATTAAATTTATTAAGTGCTAGCAGATGAACTAATAATAATGTGAAAGGCTAAACCTTTGACAGAAGTGCCTTAAAATGCTTATGTGATGAAACTCTATTAATGTAAATGTTTTTGCTTTAACATAATTAAAACTGAAGTTATTGTGAAAATTGTGTTTCAGGTCAGTTTTTTTTTAAAATTCAATATGGTGCCTGAATCTGAAACAGTTAAATATTTAACTCTAACTTTATTTCTTTTATACTTTACATTATTATTATTCATTTTAATTAACATTCAATATTTACAATTTACTTTAATCTATGATATTATTATTATTTTAAACATGTTTTTACCCACCTTTCATTTCTATCTACAAATCTCAATTGCTAAATTCAAACTTTAAAATTTATAGTTATATTGTTATTGTTTCCTTTTTAAAATTTTGCATTGATACTTTTAGAAGTTCTCCCTTACTATTTTTTATATAATTAAATTTTTTTATTATTTTATATCAAAACTACTAGTTATCTAACTATTGTGATTAATCTTTTAACCTACAACCTCTTTTCTGATTAGTTCAAGTCCTTGATCTATTTTTAACTAGGGAGGTTTGTCAAGCAAAAATCTATCTAATTAATATTCAAATTTTAAATAAAATAATTTTTGTCTAGACAATTTTAAATTAATTAAAAATATTTCCTGATTGCAAATAAAAATAATTACTTAAACATTGAAATAAAACAAAATATTACAAATATCAGGATAGAAGAAAGTATTACATAATTAAAATTTACATTATTAAAATAAAATAAATATTATCAACAATATTTAACTCTTTCATTAAAAAAAATTTTTTTAAATTTTTATTGGCCAAGTGAATTAAAGGTTTATAACTTTTGATTGGTCAATTAACAATCTCAGCCATAAAAATATATTCACCTTTTAATATTATATTTTTTTTAGTTTTGTTTGTAAAAAGTATATTAATAATTTGTCAGATTATGAAAGTGAATGAAAGTTTTTCCAAAAATAAATTTCTATTTATAATTATAAAAATATTTTATATCAGAGAACCTCAAAATAATGTTCTAACCTATTAGAAAATGTTGAGTATGTCACTGATTTTCTTTCTCAATTTACATTCCTCTAAAAGTAAAGAGTATTTTACTAAAATCTTACTATTTGTCTAAAATAATTTATATTTTCAGCATATTTTACCAAAATACATTATAATATGCAAATAAATTCCAGCAAAATACTGTAAATTATTCATTTCTGTTTAAAAATGAAATAAAAACCTTGTGGTGATGAAAATTGTTGCCAGATATGTTACTACTGGCTTTGCTTTCAATTTACATTCATGTAAACAAAAACAATTTTTTACTAAAAGCTTAACATTTTTTTAAAATAATTATATTTTTAGCATATTTTATCAAAATAATTCATAATATATATGAAAAATAAAAAAAATTATTCTAAGACATTAATTTTTCATTTTCAATGTCAAAACAGAAGTTGGAGTGGTGAAAATTATTGACAGGCAGTTTCCTTTGTACTATATGAACATCAACCAATCAGAACATAGGACAGACTGCTCTCTTCCTTTGTTATATCTTCTTATGTCAATATTATTGATTTTTTTACTTTTAAAACAATTCTAGAAAAGGCATCATCTTACGGTACATTTTAAGCTTTAAAGTAGGCGTAAAGCTCAAAAATTGGCTGTTTTCTAGTGACTTGAAGCCATGACCATCCTGACATGGTCATTCTCAGTAAGGGTTAATACATTTATTTATAATTATTTAAATCTAGACAAGTATCACAATATAAATGTAAAACTATCTTTAAAATATTTTAAAAATAAATAGTATTAAAATAAATGTAATATTTATTCATTCATTTTCATTTATTCACCTATTGCTTTTAAAAATCCTAACTTTAATTACTAGCTTTATTAAACTCTTTTCTAAGTAATAAATCTAAAATATTTAACTAGAATATTATATGTTAAAATGAAAATAAAATAAAATATTATAGCTTTAAGTTAAATACCAGAAAATCAAAATATAATGCTTGAACCTAGTTTCCTAATTTTAATATTAATACAAGATTTTTGTAACATTTTAATAGTTGGTTTATGACTAAATTAGCATTATTAACTCTAAAATGCATTATTTATGATGTAAATTATCATTTATTTAAAAATATAAAGGTTTTAGCATGTTAAACACTTATTTAAGTTTAAAACTATTGCAATATAAGCTATGTAAAATTTATTTTACAACTGTACAATCTATAAAATACTGATGTAGTAACTTTTATATATAAACATTTATAGCATTATAAACTGCTAGTACCAACTTATTCACAACAAAATTAAACTATATCAACTTTGCTTTAGATGTCTTAGCACAAATTTGACTTATTCTGCCAATGCTATAGATTACAATATATAATATTTAAATAGATGAAAGTCAGAATTTAACTTCTTTCTAATATATATATATATATATATATATATATATATATATATATATATATATATATATATATATATATATATATATATATATATATATATGGCTGCAGAAAGGAGTTTGCTATTAACTGAAAGGAGACCCTTTGATTCCTCTTGGAGGCCTTAAAGGAACCGAGCAGGGCAAATTTCTAATGTCCACTCCATACGTTCTTGTCGTTGCAGCTGTTATTACTATATGTTTATTCATATAGTATACGAACATGGATGGGCTGCTCACCAACACGCATTAGCCAGCGTGGTGAGTTTATTGGCTTTTTACCTCTGAGTTTAAGATCAAGAAACACCATGGTCTTTCTTCTCAGTGCCTGATAAGGCAGAATGAATGTTTGTGTAAATGATAAAGATTTTTCCCAATTATACAATTATGACAGACAAAAATAAAGCATGGCCCTTAATCCCAGGAGGTTGTAAAGTCACCAACCAAGGCAGCGGTTGGTGGCCGAAGGCGGAGGGTGCTAAGAATATCCTGGAGGCGGACCCAGGCTGCCATTTGATGATGACTTTTTATTTAGGTACTTACAACTGCAGATCACTTTCAAGTGAAGGAAGATTGCAAGAATTAGAAGAAGAACGCTCTTATATTAAATGGGATATTATTGGACTTTGTGAAGTTAGAAGAAAAGGTGAAGAGACAATTGATTTAAAAAGTGGACATATGCTCTATTATAAAGGCACAAATATTGGAAATACAAGTGGAGTAGGATTCATTATAAATAAAAAGTGGAAGAACAATATTGTGGAGATTGATGGTGTATCAGACAGAGTGGCAAGATTAGTTATACAACTTAATAGCAGATATCAAATGCAGATAATTCAGGTTTATGCCCCAACAAGTTCTCACAGTGATGAAGTAGTAGAAGATTTTTATATGGATGTACAAAAGGCTTTTGATCAGAGTAAACAACATTTTAAAATTGTTATGGGAGATTTTAATGCTAGAATTGGTAAACAAATGAAAGATGAAAGTGTTGTAGGTAATTTTGGTTATGGTAATAGAAATGAGAGAGGACATAGACTTGTGGAGTTTGCAGAGAAGGAAAAACTTTATATTATGAATTCTTTTTTTGAGAAAAATGTTAGAAGGAAATGGACATGGAAGCATCCAAATGAAGGTACAGCAGAATTGGATTATATTTTGACTAACAGGAAATACATATTTCAAGATTGTAATGTTCTTAATAAATTTAACACAGGAAGTGATCATCGATTAGTAAGGGGTAAGATACATGTTAATGTAAAACTAGAGAGACAAAAATTATTAAGAAAAACTATATTTACAGTTGATATTCCTAATCTTCAGAAACATTCTAATGAATTTAAATTAGAACTTACAAATCGGTTTCAAGTATTAGTAGATTTTGAACATGATTCAGATTTGAATGAAATTAATATGAAAATAACTGATACACTTTTAAAAACTGCAACAAAGATAGCTGGTAGAAAAAAGCAGCAATTGACTAATAAAATTTCTACTGAGACTAGAGAACTTATGAATAAAAGAAGGAATATGAAGATATGCAAGAATGATGCATTAAAAAGAATTGAATATCTCGAATTTTGTAAAATGGTGCGGAAAAGAGTTGAAAATGATATAAGAAAGTATAACTGTGAATTAGCAAGAAAAGCTGTAGAAGAAAATAAAAGTCTTAAGAATGTAAAACAACATTTTGGTATTGGTAGGAAATTTATATCTGCAATAAGTAAAAAAGATGGAATTATTACTAAAAAGAGGGATGACATTATGAAATTGGTAGAAGATTTTTATCGAGAATTATATAGTAATAAAGAACAAGTACCTCCTATATCTATTACATCTTCCGAATTGCCCAGAATTTTAAATGAAAAAGTGAGAAATGCAATTAAATGTATGAAAAAAGGAAAGTCTCCAGGTAATGATGGAATTATAATTGATATATTAAAAGAAGCAGGTGAAGAAACAGAAAAAATATTAGCAAAGTTATATACCAAATGTCTAAATGATAAAGATGTACCGGATGATTGGAAGAATGCAGTAATAATATTAATATTTAAAAAAGGTGATAAAGAAGATATTAGAAATTACAGACCTATCAGCCTTTTATCAGTTTTATATAAAATTTTTACCAAGATAATTACAACTCGTCTACAGAGAACCTTGGATTTTCACCAACCAAGAGAACAAGCTGGATTTAAAAGTGGTTTTAGTACAGTAGATCATATTCAAGTATTGAGAGAAGTTATAGAAAGGACAAATGAATATGAGTTGTCATTGTGTTTTGGATTTGTAGATTATGAAAAGGCATTTGATTCTATAAACATTTCTTCAGTGATTAAAGCATTGGATCATCAAGGTATAGATCCAGGATATTGTCATATTTTAAAGAATATTTATAAAAATGCAACAGCAACAATTAGATTACATAATGATACTGGGAAAGTCAACATTGAGAAAGGTGTAAGACAAGGTGACTCCATATCTCCAAAACTTTTTACAGCAGTGCTGCAAGAAGTATTTTGTGGATTAAAATGGAAAACTAAAGGAGTGAAAGTAAATGGAGATTATTTAAGTCATTTAGATTTCGCAGATGATGTAGTTGTTTTTGCAAATAATGCTTCCGAGCTGCAGGAAATGTTGCAGGAGTTATCAGATGAAAGTAGGAAAGTAGGACTAAAGATAAATGTTAAAAAGACTAAAGTAATGTTTAATCGATTTTCTCAAAATATGAAAATAAAGATTGATTATGATGAATTAGAAGAAGTTAAGAGTTACAAATACCTTGGTCAGATTATTAATATAGATGGAAACATAATATAGGAAATTAATCATAGAATTAAACTTGGTTGGAGTGCTTTTGGTAGAAATAACTTGATATTAAAAGGAAATATGCCTATGTGTTTGAAAAGAAAGGTTTTTAACAAATGTGTTTTACCAGTTCTTACTTATGGATCTGAGACTTGGACACTTAATAGAAGATCATTACAGAGACTTCAGACCACTCAAAGAAGTATGGAGAGATGTATGTTGGGAGTAACAAGAAGAGATCGAAAACGCAATGTATGGGTAAGAGAACAAACAGGTGTTACTGACCTCATTGAAAAAATTAAAAGATTGAAGTGGAGTTGGGCTGGACATATTGCTAGAAGAGATGATAATAGATGGACAATTGAAATTTTAAACTGGACTCCAAGAGATTGTAAAAGACCTAGAAGGAGACCACATGTAAGATGGATGGATGAAATAAGAAAATGTGTAGGGGTGATGTGGAGAAGAGAAGCTAAAGATCGGAGAAGATGGATTAAACTTGGAGAGACCTTCATCCTGCAGTGGATTGATAATGGTTGATAATGATATATATATATATAGGCACTTATCAACTATTATCAATATATATATATATATATATATATATATATATATATATATATATATATAGTACCTATATTGATATAGGCACATATAATTTTATCTAAAATTATATTATTAAAATAATCTTTCGTTAAAGAGAAACATAAAATTAAATGTTAAGTTTATTTCAGTTTGTTTTTGAAAAAGATAAAAATCAAATAGTTTTCTAGCATTAGTTTTGAAATAAAAAAGGTACAATTAATTAATCAGAAGGGGAGAGGGGTGTTTCGTTAGAGAAATTAAACTAAGGGTTATAAAAGGAAGTAAAGAGTTTTTATTAGTATTCGTAAAAAATATAATTTAAAAAGTTAAAACGTATAAATCTCTTTTCATTCAAGTTTGATTAAAGAAAAAATAATGTTAAAACTATATAGTAAATTGTATTTAAAATATATGTGCGTATATATGTGCAATTTGTAAATAAATAAAATGTATGCAAAATAAAAGAAGATTATCATTAAAACCATGGCAATGGCTATTAATAAAATAAAACAACATGTTTTATTGCATGGCTATTACTAATTAAGCAATCTTCCAAAACACGTTTATCAAATGATTATCATTGGAATTTGACAACAGATCTTTGCCGGAGATATTAGAAAGACAACAAGGTGCAAGTATAAATAGACCTTTTTTTATCGGACAATTCATTCCACAAATTAATTGAGTGAGTTCAGTTCACAAAGTAATTGAGTAGTGCAGTTCATGTTTATCTCCAGCCCAGATGTCCTAGAAAACAGCAGATCTGCCCGTGAAATAATGTCAGCTTAACATCTTAGAAAAATCTCCATCAATATCTAATTGTCTCCAATAGTAATAATCGTGAAACTCATCCAGGAAAAGTCCCAGCCAGCTGGTAAGCATTCATAATGGAAACATCCTCACCGAAAGCAGTCACCAAAGAAAACAAAATTCTACATCTACATTCAAAAGCCTAGGTAAAACATTTGCTTATTTCGTTTATACTGTAATAGCCATTGCATTTCATTAATTCATACGAATCTTTCAAGAGTCTAATTATATGAACTTTATATCATACATAAGTGAACTATTGATATGTGTGGTTAAATTTCAAATGCTATGTAATACTTTATTATTATTATGTGTGTGTGAGTTAATATGTGCGTGATCATTATATCAATATTTATTAGTTAAATTAGAGTGTTCTGTTATTAAATCTATAGGAATATTTAAACTATTTAGAAATGTTAATTTAAAATATGCGTGTGTTTTATTAGAATTATAAAATGTTTAAATTTAGTAAATAAATGTTAGTTAATAAATTGTCTTTAAAATTAAACTTTATTTGTCAGTCAATTCTTTTTATCAATTCCTTTTATCAAATTCTTTTTATCAAGTCTTTTAACCACTAATTATGTATAATCTATTAGTGATTACAAACAGCTGACCTAGTCATGGATTTAGGCGTTGAGTTAGTGGTCATTGCTCAAAGTGCGTTATTTATTCATCCTTGAATAGATAGCTGGTGCCCGTGGTTATACACAAACAAAAAAATGCTTTGGACATGGTGTTCAACTCAACAGCCGAGAAGAATCTATGTCCTGGAAATGTAACGTTAGTTATATACTTTATAGCTATCGTTTGGGCATACATACTCTTCGAGTATGTTCTTCTCTGCCTAAGAGACCGGTGTTTCGTATGCACATATTCAAAATTGGTTCAATATATATATATATATATAAACCAGTCAACACTTAGACAATCCCAATGTCAATAACAATCAACAATTTCAAACTGTTGTCAAGGCAACTTCCTTTTAACAATGAGGGTGGGATCTCACCCTTATGAATGGTCTAATATACTTATATAGACACTAAATATTGCAACTTGACCACAGAGATTATATATATTTTTAATAATAATTAACTATATTTTACTCTGCTAAATATTTATATATAATGTTTATTGAGATTAATTTTTTGAATTGTTCTTTAAGATCGGCAAATATTACATTTAAAAAGATTCTTCTTTAAATTTTGTGCCTCTTCATATATCAGAAGCACTGCCTACAATGCTTTTGCTAGAAGTGATGACTTTTTAATAATCAGAAATTAATTTCTTATTATTTTAAAACATGATTTGACATATATAATTGTAAAGTGTAAAATTTATTTTAAATCTTATTAATGATCATTTAAATTCTAATGTTATAAAATAAACAATAATTTACAGTGGCAAATATTTATGCATTAATGTTAGAATTTAAATCATCATTGATAACATTAAATATAAAAGAAATTTCATACTTGCAAGATATATACACCTCAGTCAGTTTAAAGAATATTTAAAACAAATCTCTATTTATTAGAAATTCTTCTCTTCTTGCAAAAGCGTTGAAGATAAATTCTTCTAATAATGTAAGGAAATATCTCTTTTGCATATAAAATATTTTGCCATATGCTGACACTAGGGGGCTATTCCATTACATATATTTAAACAATTTCAATGAATTAATCTCAAAAATATCATATTTAAATATTTAGCACTATAAATTATTATTTTTTACATAATGTTAAAATTTAAATCATCATTATTAAGATCAAATATGAAATAAATTTTATATTTTTTTATATAAGTCAAAGCGTTGACCAGGAAGCAGACCCAGACATACTGCCTGGAAGGCAGCTATGCTAACCACTAGGCCACTGACGTTTGACATAAATTTCATACTTTCCAGAAATATATGTCAATCTTGTTATCTCTACTTTTAAATGAAATGTTATTTTTTATTTGAACACCACTAAAAATATAAATAGTATTTTTTTTTAATAATTTAAAATAGATTAGATTAATTCACAAAAAAATAATACCCCACAATAGTTTCGGTAAAATTGATAGCAAAGCAGATAATCAATTTATTTAGTCTATCTGAAAGAAGTTATAAATCATATAAATAATGTTTTATTAGTTAATGATTATAATGATAAAATTATACATCAAACTTTAATTCAAGTCGAAAATAAAATACGAAACAAAAAATATGAACAAACAATTATTAGAATTTGTGTTACTTATATAAAAGGAACTACAAACAATATTGGATGAATTGTAAAATGCTACAAAATAAAAACAGCTTATACTACTTATCAAAAAATTACTAACATTCTAACCAAACCTAAATATTCAATCTCTCTTGAAGCTCATGGAGTTAGAAATTTCATATGACATTTGTAAAACTTCTTATATAATTATGAGCAATTGTACCATCAGTACTAGAAGAGACAAAAATTCTAATGCAGTTAAACAATACTCATTAACTCCATGCTATGGACTTGGTTTATAATATTTATTTCTCTGATACCAGAATCCTATCAGATGTGACTCTCTATATCAGTGGAAGATCAGTAAAGCCATTGAATTAATTAAGAAAACAAACTGTATCAACAAATGTGATGATGACACATACAAATTTCTCCCTATTTGAAATATTTTTTTAAAAACACATTACTTGGATGTTTTTTTGACTTTTATTTAATTTTTCAATTTTATATACCTGTCTTTCTATTGTAAGAACTTTAACATTGTTATAAATCATTGTTAACAATGCCTTTATAACAATCTTTTTAGTATTCAATAAAATTATATTCTGAACCCATAATATATATATATATATATATATATATATATATATATATATATATATATATATATATATATATATATTATGATTCAATGTCTGTATTTTTAAAGCAATATACGTAATTATATAACTGAATATTTGTAAATACAGTAACTAAATAATTAAAAAATATTTTATCCACTTAGGAGTGCTTTCGATTATCCCAGTAATCTGTGTCAACTAAAGCGTTGAAATGCTAGCTTTCCCACAATTCCATGATCTTAACGTTTGCTGCTTGCCTGTTAATATGTTTATATTTGTATTTTAGCATAGCTTCCTTTATTTTTCTCTTATTGTTATTTTTTTCAATTTGCAATATTTTTACACTGTTAAAATTGAAGTTGAAACCATAAATACATTATTTATTATGGTCGTAACAAACAGATGCTGAAATATTATTATCTACTATGCAATTTTGTCTCAATTTCTGAACACATTTTAATAATAGCAAGTGTTTTTTAGTTCTTTTTTCCAACATACATCTAGATTCCCCTATATATCCACTGCCACACCTACATATCCATTTATAAATGTCACAATTTTTATTTATAAATGAGGTTTTATCTTTGGAGTTATTTATTAATTTGTTTAATGTAGGAGGTGTGTAAAATGCAATATCACATATATCGTTATAAATTTTCCTTATAAACTTTACTTGATAATTTGAAATATATGGGATTGATATCCATATTTTTTTATTAGCAGGAAAATCAATATAATTATTAAAATTTTTATTTTTATATTTTGTCTTAAAATCTCTAATAACATTATATATGTGATTATGACTGTAGCCAACATTTAACAATTCATTTGAATATATTTCAATATTTTTGCCTTTATCTGATAAATATTTGCAAAGACTATTATTTCTAAATAAGAAGGACTTCAAACCTGCCATTTTGTGTGACATTGGCACTTTTTATTTGTATGGAATATAACTTCTTTTTACTATTGATTTAATGTCATACAGTAATCCAGCATGCATTGATTTCTAGTTATTTTAAGATCAAGAAACTGAACGCACATTAAATCTTCATTGGTTTTTATTCATCTTAGGCCTTTCAAACAATTTAATTTTTTAAACAACCCATAAATTGTATTTGGTTTATCACATACAAAAATATCATCAACATATCAATAATATGCAGTAATATTTTTTTGATAATATTCCTTTTTCAAAATATTTTCTTCATATGTAGAAATTATAAAATTACATATTTGAGCAATAGTAGGTAATCCCATGGACCATCCATTACACATTTTATAAAAGTCCGTATTAAAAACTGCATAAATATTTTTATCAATAAAATTTAATGTTTCAATTATAAACTTTATTATTTTCAAGTTAACATTTTTTAAACTTAATGCATTGGAAATAGTTTTGATAGATGCCAATCGATCAATTGATCCATACATTTCATTAACATCTAGAGTATATATAATGTCATTAACTTTGATCTTAACATTATGGATTTTATTAACAAAATCAAATGAAGAACATATTGTATATTTACCAAAACTAGGAATTTCTTGTAGCATTTTCTCAATTAAACAACAAGTTTCATAATAAAACACCCCTCCAAAATCAATCATTAAACGCAATGGTTCGTTTTCTTTATGCTGTTTTATATTTGAAAAAATCTTAGGACATATTGCAGCAGAAGGGTAAATTTTATAATAAGTACTATTATCAATCGTTTTATTTTTGGATTTTTTTAAAATGTTATTAATAAATTGAATATGTAAATTTTCTATATTTACTTTATCAACTTTCATAAAGTTAAGATTCTTCATTTGAGTAATTACTTTGTCTTCATAATCAGATTTTAATAACAACCATAATAATTACGACCATAATAAATCATGTATTTATGTTTTTGACTTCAATTTTAACAATGTAAAAATATTGCAAATTGAAAAAAATAACAATAAAAGAAAAATAAAGGAAGCTATGCTAATATACAAATATAAACTTGACTTAATTAATAGGCAAGCAGCAAACATTAAGATCGTGGAATTGTGGGGAAGTTAGCATTTCAAAGCTTTAGTTGACACAGATTACTGTGATAATTGAAAGTGCTCCTAAGTGGATAAAATATTTTTTAATTATTTAGTTATATTATTTACAAATATTCAGTTATATAATTACACACACACACATATATATATATATATATATATATATATAAATTTAGATATTCATACAACTATCCACTCCATCACATACAACTGAAATCCATGACAACATAAGATAAATGATCTCCAATATATATATATATATATATATATTTTATGCTGAAGCAGCAGTTATCAATTGGTTCATATCATAATCTCTCTCATATATATATATATAATCAATGCTTAGTTTATATTAAAATAGCAAATCTTCAAACTTTAATGGACATCTTCAATCATCTCTACTCTCTAACTATTCAGCCATTCATATCAGTGAAAACCTGATAATGGAATGCTCAAAACTCTTATCAATGCCCATCTTATTGCTCTATCCATAATGACTTCAAACCACTCTGACTCCTCACAAAGAGGAACTTAATATGTCCATTGAAATACATAGAAGAAAGATGGACAGAATATAAACTAAATATGTAAAATTTGAATACAAGTATACTGAACTTAATGTATTTAGAAAAAATTTGAAGACTTTCAAGCTCCCTATCTTATACAACTGATACACATGATCACATATATGTGAAAAAGACAAATGATCTCCAATACATGTATTTCATGTGGAGTCAGCATTCATCATTTGATTCAGATCATCATCTCCTTAACATATACATAATCAATGCTCAGTTTATATCAAAATAGAAAATCTTCAAACTTTAATGGATAGGCTTCATTAATTTCCATCTCCCAACTTTTCAGCCATTTATATCATTAAAAATCTGATAATGGAATGTTCATTGTTGATACCAATATTATTGCCTTGCCCATGCGGACCCTATATCACTGTGGATCCCTCACATACATTTTCATTTAAATACACAGAAAAGGGATAGGCTGAATACAGACTGAATATGTAATATTTAACTACAAGTATATTATCTGCACTGAACTTAATGGAATTAAAAAGGGATTTGAACTCAGACTTTCAATTTTTTACAGATATCCACTCCATCCCATGCAACTGTCACACATGACCACATATATGCAAAAAATATTAATGATCTCCAAGACATACATTTTATTCTGAACTCATCAGTTAGCCCTAAACATGAAGTGTGAGAGTTACTTAAAGTCAACATGGCTATGACAATAACATTGGCATTAGCAAAGGATTTGAGCACTCCATCATCAGATTTTCACTGATATTGATGGCTGAAGAGTTAGATGGTGGATAATATTAAAACATATCCATTAAAGTTTAAAGATTTTCTATCTTAAAATAAACTGAGCACTGATTGTATATATGTGTGGGAGATGATGATCTGGACCAACTGAGAGTGCTGGTTCAGCAGGAAAATGTATGCATTGGAGATCATTTATCATTTTCAAATGAATGTGGTCATGTATTAGTTGTATAAGATGTAGTGGATAGATGTAAGTCTTGAGTTCAAATCCCTTCTAATTACCTTAAGTTCAGTATGAGCAATATACTTGTAGTTAAATGTTATATATAAATAATAATCAGATGATTTTTTTAAAAAGTATTTTCAAAATTAATTTATACATAGAATCAAAATCAAAATAGAAAAATTGCCAACATCCTTTATGTTTTTCAATTGTTGAATACAACTGCTAAATGTGATTCTGAGTATATCTATATTTTTTTGTTTTTTTATACTACTTTATGTAACTGTACAAGAACTACTTAGAAAGAGGATTATATCTATTTTCTCCATCTTTTTCTAAACCAAAGATTTGTCTGCAATCTTTTCTGGATAATTTACTGATCTGGACAATGATACAGAAAAGGTAGTTGATATAATTTAAACATAGCTTTTGTTAATGGTGAGTATGTTTTCACTAATTATTAATCATAGTCATAGAAATCTTACTTCCTTAGTGTTTTGAGCTTCTGGCTGCCAATTTAACTTCTCTAAAAACAAAAGATTAAAGACGCTGTGGCAGTAACAAAACACCAGTAGTCAATAAACAGAAGATACAAGCAGTCACCTCTTGAAGAAGTAAGTTCTTTGAAAGGATTTAAATATCCTTGAAAGTTAAATAAATAAATTTAAATGTTTTTAAATATTAAAATAACTGTCTAGTTTATGCAAAAGATGGCTTGCACTGAGTGGCAATAGGTATATAGAGAGTTTTGACTGTTTTAATAACAGTTAAGCACAAGCATAAGAAATGATGATCATGTGATGTTTTACGACTATTAATTAGTGAAAGCATGCTCAACATTAATAAAAGCTAAGTTTAAACTATAAAAACTATTTTTTTCTGTACGAATAACCAGACTACGTGAATATATATTTTTTACAAAATAAGAAATCATATGATTCGAGCTAATTTTACTGTAGATTGTAATTTTTTCTGCTTCGTAGAATTGCAGTTAATTTTAATTTTTTTATATAAACCAAACAAAATCCACAACAAGTTGAATTATTGTAAAATATAGTTTACCAAAATAAATTATGCATGGAAATAGTAAGCAATATTAAATTATAGGAGGTTCAGCATTTAACAATAGCATATACTTTAATTATACTTAATAGATAAAAATTTAAATTTTTGCTAATTTACATTTATTATCATTTATACAAAATTTTATTCGGAATTTCTCGTACCCTACATAGTGCAGTTGGTTATTTGCTCAAGCATTGAATATATTTGTAAAATGGGTTTGTATAGCTTTTTAAAAATTGATTTCAATTACAGAATTAAATACTTATCAAAACTAAATGCTTTATTAAAGTATATTTGAAAATACAGACTTTCAAGCTACCTTCAGTCATTTACTCTATTCTATATAAATGATACACATATTAACATACATGTGAAAAAGGTAAATAATCTTCAATATATGTATTTTGTGCTGAACCAGCACTAATCAATTGGTCCAGCTCATCATCTGCCACACTTATAAAATCAGTGCTCAGTTTATATTAAGATAACAAATCTACAAACTTTAATGGACAGGCTTCAATCCTCTTCACTTCCAATCCTTTGACCATTCATATTTTGAAAATCTGATGATGAAATGCTCAAAGCCCTTGTTGACGCCATTATTAATGTCATACCCATGTTGATCTTAAGTCACTCTACCCCTCATATATAGGTTCTTAACACTGATTATATATATATATATATATATATATATATATATATATATATATATATGTGGGAGTTTTAGAGAGCTAAACTGTTGATATAAATCCAATAAATAATATAATATTTCAACCAGAGGACTGGTTTTCATCAGAAAGAAAAATATATATATATATATATATATATATATATATATATATATGGGAGATGATGATCCAGATCAACTGTTGAATGCTGGTTTTGCATAAAATATGTATATTGGAGATCATTTATCTTTTCTACATGTATGTGGTCATGTACATCACATATATAATATAGATGATAATTGAAGGTAGGTTAAAATTCTGTGTTTAAATCCTCTTTAATTACATGTAGCTTATGTATATACACCATACTTGTATTCAAATATTAAATGCTTTATTCCAATTGCCAGAAGATTTCACAAAATTAGTGTCGGATTCTTGCTTTAGATATATTCTCTATTTTAACTAAAATTTACATCACCCACATACTTCCCTTATACTATATTTTGTGAAATTTATCATCAGTGATTAATAAACTGATACTTGATGTTGTATTAAATGTTACATTATATTGGGGGGAGGGGGAATTGATAACATTATATAAAATAATAATATCAATTTTTCATTTCATTTTTTATTCATACTTAACATTATTTAATATATTAAAATATCTTTTTTTTTGTATTCATTATTTAATAATTTATTGGCATATAATTTTATAATAGCTAACTAAACACTTTGTATTTATGTAATATTTTATTTCTTGATTAAAATGTTCAGAATTCAAGCAATTTATAAGTGATGAGAATTATTGAATAAAGTGCATTAAAAAACATTTAATATTCACTATTATCTTCTCCTACGTTTAAATTAGATAAGAAATCTAAATTAAAATATTTTTTTATATTTCAAGACCATTTTAATATTTTATACTATTTTAATTTCTGAATACTTTATTGAAGAATAATTACTGTTTTAACATTGACAATATTTCTAAAATAAGCTTTAATAAAGTTAAGGAGTTTTTTTTTTTTTACAGTTCATCTGAAGAGGAAAGGTGAGTGGTTTGTGATATGTATACGTAGCGAGGAGGAGGTTTGTGTTTCTTGTCCTGGTGTATTATTTAAGTTAAAGTGGAAATGAAATAGGAATGCACTGATTAAAACCACAATATTTTAAATCTATATAATAATCTTATCGCCTTTTAAAAAATCTTGCGTTTTATTAGTGAGTTTGAAAATTTACTAGAGGGTTCGATAAACCTAAGAGTTATATATTTTCTACTTCAGGTATTTCAATTTTAAACATTGACTTTAAATTTTATTTATAAACATTAATACTTTTTTAGTAAAGATGCGCGTAAAAATCACACTTGTTTTTTTTATTTATATGAATTGTCAAGTGTTGGTGGTCGAGAGATCAGCACAGCAGCTTTACAAGCAGTTGTACCGGCTCACTTCCCGGCCGATGCTATGACACATGAAAAAAAATTGATTAGAATATTATTTTGTATAGAATGGTTAAATCTTTGCATATTTTTGACAAAATTAAATAATAATAAAAAAGGTATTCCTCAAGTTCTAATAAAGAGGGGATATTTTTTTTTTATACAGCCACAACTTTCAAAACTCAGTATCATTCTAATAGACTTATCCTTTTATACCTTTTTAAATTTAAAAATGATTTTGGATCTATAAAATATGATGGGAATCGTAAATTATGATGAATCTGCACTTTAATTCAATCCCTGCCCAAGTGGCCATAATGTAGTAAGTATGTGCTTCATTCCAATTTATCACAAATTTCATTGGAATTTATTAAGTAAGTCACAATTATTTTCTTTATATTGATTTTTATATATTAAATACAAAATTCCTATATTTAAACAAAACTGCATACATTTTTCCTCACTATTTCTAATAGCTTTCAATCACTTCAATTTATTTCATGTTACATTTTGTAGTAAAAGATCTCTAAAATATTTAATTCCTTTTTCTTAAATAGAGTCTAGTGTTGTGTAATTAAATGATCTTTGCATGATTTGTAAAGTTTTGCATGCTGGAAATTTCTTCTTTTTTTTTTTAGTCATATGTCATAGCATCAACCTGGTGTCGAACCCGCAACAACCGTCTACAACCAACTGATTGCCGGAAAGGCGGCTGCGCAGGCCTCTTGGCTAACAACGCTTGACTGGAAATTTCTTTTTAAGCAAAAATTGACATGCTTTTTTACATAGTTTATTTTTTTATACAATAAGAATTATTGCAAGAATAGTAGTTAAAGTGAACTACAATTTATTTAATCATGTTATAGTTGCAACTATGAAATATTTTTAACTTAAAACAATCTTATATAAGTATATTTCAATACTTTTTAAAATGTATCAATTTAATTTTTTTGTAATTATAAGTGCTAATCATAGATTGTTATTTATTTAAAGCATAACCTATTTTTAGATATTCAGAACAGTGAAGTTAAAATAGTCTCAACTTAATTGTGTATTTTTTTATCAAATCCAAATATCATAAATTAATTTTTAAAGTAGGTTTAAAATTTAGTTTGGTTTTAAATATTTAAGCTAGTTTTAGAACAGTGTGTTATTTAATTTTAGTAGAGTAGCTAATCTATTTACAGCTTAATTAAAATACAGTTAATAATCGTTATTTAGCCAGGTCATATCTATCAGATTTTTAAAAATAAAATGTTGCATTTTTTTTCTTTGTGAAACTTTTTTTTTACAGCTTTAGAATTCATGTATATTTATTTTCTAATATTTTAATTACAAAAAAAGGCAAAAAATGTCAGGGAAAATCAAATAATCAGTATTACAAAGAAACTGAACTCACAGTTTGATGAGTTGACATTGTTTATTTGGTGATCACAAACTTTGCCGAGTGTATTTCCTGAAAATATTAAGATCATCAAGAAAATATTATGATGGTCTAAAAACTTGATTTTTTTGGAAGCTTATAATTATATTTGTATTATAATTTTGTAATAATTATTAAAACTTAAAAATAAATATTAGTATATATTTATTTTTTACAGAAATGGTTTATTTTTAAATATAAAAGAATATTTTCTTTTGAATATTGTTGCTATAGAGATTATGGTCATGGCAAAACACAATTTTGTAGATATGATGTCACTCAACAAATTGTTATAATATTTAGTGATATCATAAAAATTATAAAAAAATTCTAAACTTTTAAATTATAAATTGATAGATTTAGTAATTATTAAAAATCATTTCAGATTTTAAAATCAACCATGAAACAATGATTTCATTTATTTTGCAAATTGAATTGACTCCATCTGAAATATAGTTTTAAAAATAACACAGGATATCAAATGTGATTTTTAAAAATTTATTTAATTTCTAAACAAAAATATCTTTTGAATAAGGTCAAATTTATTATATTCTGATAAATAATAATGGTTTAATATCAAAATGAAAGTTGAAAGTTTAAATCTAGAGAGAATAAAGAAATCTGTCAGAATACAGGAGGGTTAATATATTCAAATCCTTTAGAAATATTAGAGATTAATTGATAAATTTAAATCAATTGTTTTTAAAAGGTTATCTTAATTATGTGTAAATGCATTCATGAAAGTTATTAATTATTTAAAAGTACTTCCTGGTTGTAAAATAAATATTGAAAGTTAATTTAATTGTTTAATATTTCAAATATAGTTATGTTTAAAAATGATATAGTGTAAATTTTATAATGTTCTGAGAATTTAAAAGAAAGAATAAAATGTCTTTACATAATGTATTTTTCTATTACTGTAATGATTTTAACATTGTTGTTAAATAATTTTAAATATATACCAATTTATTTTAAATAATAATTTATTTAAAAAGTTGATGTAATAATTATGTGGTCTGGCAAAGTATTTTAAACGGATCTATTCTTAGAATTCCAAACTGATAATTAAAACATTTAACCTTTCAGCTAATCTAGAATGCATCAATTAATTAGAATGTCAATTACCCCAATCAATTTTTATCACCTAAAAATGAGAAATGAATAATATAATTGAAAACATTGCTCATATATAATCTATATTTTATTACAAGAAAGTTGAATGTATTTGAAAAGTTTAAATAAAGTTTGAATTTTTCAAAAAAAATATTTAACAATTACTAATATCAATGAAACCCACATATATTCACTAGTAAAATACCATCATCATATATTTTCAGACAAATAAAAAAATTATTTAATGATTTTATCTTACATTTATTTTACAAATAATTTTTATTTTATCTTAGAAGATACTACCTTTCAATTTCCTTAAAGAACTGACATCACTTTGAATTAATGCTTTTATTTCTTTACTTTCTCATTATCATAAATCAAGATTTAGCACAATTCAAAAGTTTGTGATGAAACATTTGATAATGAAATCAGTTATAATCAGACATATATATATATATATATATATATATATATATATATATATATATATATATATATACCAGTCAACACTTAGACAATTTCAATATCAATAAACATCAAAATCTCAAACTGTTATCAGGGCAATCTCCTTTTAAAAATAAAGGTGGAATCCAAACTTTTATTTATAGTCCAATATATTTATATAGAACTCTAAATATTGCAAATTGACCACAGAGTCTGAAATTATTTATAGAAAGATGTTTAAATAAATATCCTTAAACAGTTAAATATAAACTGTATGAGTGCAGACTAATAAATAGTTAATCATAGCATTACAAACTCCAATTATAATTTTTAAATTGGACGCAAAGTATTATTTAAATAATAAGTGTAATAATTGTCAAGGATAAATGGATTTACAAATCTATGCTCCAGATAGAATGTGTAAACAAAAATAAATATGCAACAACAGAAACAATTGTAATTGATAATAAAAATTTAACTATGCTTAGTAATATAAAAGTACAAATTAGAAAAGCAATTCACACTCAATCATGAACCCTTATCTTATACAAACTAGTGGGTTTCAAATGTTTTTTATATAAAAACTTTAAATTATGCAAATACAAAGCCAACTATAAAGATCATATCAAAGTGTACATAATAGATTCACATGGAATAGGATATAAACATAACATTCTAACTAACCCTGTTGAAAATGGTTACTCGAATATAAGAAATAAATCATCAAAATAAGATCACAAAATCTCTGGCAAGTCTCCCTTATATACTAGGTTTATCTCATAAATGAAATAAAATCTATTTCAACACATATATATTAGCATTTTAATTCCTCTATTACTAAATAGACTATTAAATCATATAAAAGCTAAATTGCCCCAGATCCCATTCCACAAACTGTATGTAAAATCAGCTGCAAATGATTATAAGTCTATGAGATCATTTATATTTTTCATATGTGTGTGGTTATGTGTATCAGTTGTATGAGATAGATGGATAGCTGAAGGGACCTTGAAAGTCTGGATTCAAATCCCCAATAATTATATATATATATATATATATTAATGGAGGTGTTTAAATAAATAATAAATAAATATTATTGCACTTTATAGTAATCCATCATTCAACATAAAAATGAGAGACCAGCTCTCTCACTCTCTTATTATTTATGTATTTCTGCTCCTCAGCTTCAATAAATGTATTAGAGATCTCAAATATTCATCAACCATAATAGAATAACGTTCAGAACTTTAAAATTAAGTATCTTTAATAAGCAGTTTTATTTATTTTCAAAGTATGAACATATTAAAATTCTATTCACATATAAAAGTACTATTTAAGTATAAGGTATTGTATGAAAGAACAGATCAGTTAGTTTTATGTTAAATGTGATTTAAGATTTAAAACTTATATATGATTACGAGCACAAGTTTAACATAGTTTGTTAAGTTTATTACAATTACACACACATATATACATATATATTGAAACAGGGCTGAGTTCGATCCTTGTTTCAAAAAGAATACTTGCCTATATATGCATCAATATAGCCCGATTAATTAAATTTATTTCTTTTTCATATTTATATTTCCTTAGTATATAAATTTATAATTCTAAATAGGGATTTAAAAAGATTAAAATAAACAGAAGAGGGGGGGGGGCATGTGTGCTCGTTTGTTTTTTTTGAAAACGCATATATATATTTTGCTAGATAGAATAATATATAAAAAAAGTATAAATGCAGTTATGGAAATATACTTTAATTTTCAAGATGGAAACTTTTTAATTTCATTTTGGAAAAGTTAAATAGAAAAAAGATATCAAAAATAACTTGATCAATATCTAAGGAATTTAATTAGTGAGATTTAAGTTTAGATTCAAAAGAATTTTGATGAAAACAAAAGAAGGAACAAAATTAGATTCGGAGGTGTGAAAAGTCTTTGTTCAAAAAGAAGCAGGATTTTTGAGCGGCAGAACTTGCTAAAAAGATTTCTTCTATTGCTGATTTTTGTAAGGAGTGCTGCGAGAGAGATTTGTGGAGAGAAATGGAGGGTAGAATGGTGGACAAGCTGGCTTAAGAAGGCATAAGCATGCTGGGCAGTGTAATCCTGTCCTATGAAGGTCTGAAGGTGGCTGCAGGAAAAGTAACCGCAGAAGATAGAAACAAACTGATCTGAAGTCAAAATAAAAAAAGTAATGGAATCAACAAGCAAGAATATAGGACAGCTGGAATAAATAATTCAATTTCATCATCATTACATAAGTGCTATAAAAAGGAGTCAAAACTAAATGAAATTTTTCACTTTTAATAATCCATCATTTTCCCCAGGGAAGAAAAGAAATGCAGGTACGTACGCATTCAACAATATGTAATTAGTGTTCCAGATAGTGTCTATTTCTTTTAATTTTTCACAAACTTTCTCTACAAACTTCATTATCATGAACGATATGCATAAACTTTTAAAAAAAGGAAAGAATCAAAAAAAAAGAGAATGATTTTTCTTACTATATGAACTGATATATGTTTTATTTATGTGATTTCTTTTAACCCTTAAACCGCTAATTATATTATTGGTTGTATGAGGTAAAAATCAAATCTTTTAATTGGCCAACTCACAAACTGAAGACAAAGCCTATTGTTAAAACATATTCGCCTATAATATTAAATTCAACTCAGATACGTTTATAAAAAGTATATTACTAATTTTTCAGGTTATGAAAGAGAACAAAAGTTCTTTCAAAAATAAATTGCTATTTATTTATTATAAAATATATTCAATTTCGGCAAATATAAAGCAAATGTCTAAACAAAAAAGTGCTGACGCAAATGCTTTTTTTCAATTTTAAGTTTTCGAAAAGTAAAGATTTCTTTTTGCTAAATCTTAAATATTTTTACTAAAATCTTCAATATTTTTCAAAAATAATTTTGTTTTTTTGGTATATTTTTTAAAAAACTAGTTTAATTTCTCAAATTATATTTTTTTAATACTTAAATTGCATTTGAAATGAAAATCTCAGCATTTGTCTTTATTTTCTTTGATCAGGCGGTTTCTTTGTTCTTTCCAGCCAATCAGAATGTCCTTTTCGGCTGAGAGCCAGCTGACAGCCAATCACTGACAAGTTTCTTTCTTTGTTTAGTTTAAAATGTGTTTTTTTTGATTTTTTACTTGTAAAATAATTCGGAAGAGGGCACCATCTTACAGAACTTTTAAAAACCTAATCAATACCTGTCAAATGAATATTTTAGCATAAGAACTAGCAGAGTTAGAGTGACGTCAGATATTGACGAGATACCTTGTAAGAGGCGACTGAAGAATTAATATCTAAGCAGAATGTGTATGCATGTATTTTTTTAAAAATAAATAGCACAAAATATTTACTCATGGTAAAATAAAAATGTACAAAATTTAAAAATGAAATGAATGTTTATTGGTATTGTTTATTTAGGTCTGTTTTTATAAAAGTAGAAAGAATTTAGAATAGTATATCAAACATATTAAAGTATAGTAACCTCCTTTCTCGTAGATTTCCATCAATTTGTCAATCACCCGCCCTGAATAGAGCTAGTCAGGGGTATTTCCATATTGGTATTCCAGCTCTCCCAGCATAATTCATATAGTAATATAGGATTGGCACTTGAGGTCATACATTGATGCTCATGAATATGCTGGGCAATAAATGGAATAATTTTTGAAATACTTTTAAGAATAAATATTGTTTTTTAAACATACACATATACGTGTATCGTTATATACATACACGCAATCTTACAAATGGTTGTATATATATGCGTACAATATATATATATATATGGAAAACGGTAAATTCCATTACAATATATATATATATATATATCACAATAACTTACTTCACAAATTTAATAAATATTTATGTTTTCCATTTTTAAGACTAAAGTGTGACATTATTATAGTGAATTATAGTGCATTTGCAGTGTTTTTTTTAAATCACACTTACTGATTTAATTGGTCATTTTATTAATGATATTATAATTTATAATTAAGTCATTCACAGCTTAATTGCATGCACATTTGTTTGATTGTTAATATTGCATATTTTTAATGATGCTCTCATGAGCAGTTATTGTTTATTAATTCATTTAAGTTTATTTCTATTTTAATGTAAAATATTACAACAGAACCATCATTAGATAGTTGTTCCTTCTATGGTTTTTTAAAATGCTCTTTTTCATTATGTTTATATTAGTGACAAAAGAGATAGATAATTTAAAAAGTCAAATGACCCATTGCTATTATTTTTTATTTATTTTTCATTTATATAATATATACACTATTCAATTGTTGTTTTCTTAAACTGGTACTACATTGTTAAAATTTGAATACAGTATACATATCATTTAGTATACAAATCTAATGCTATACCTAGCTTTCAATAATCCGCCATCTTCAGTAGCTTGAACTATAACATTAAGAAGTTTGAACATTTTCCATGAAAATAATCACTCTGTTAAATACACCTTGGTAGTCTTATTATAGGAGGCAACGATAGATTCATAATATAATTTTTTAAAAAAAAAAATTAAATCAGACTATTCTAGATAATTTGCTACAAAAATATTAATTGATGTTAAGCAATAAAAATAGTAGTTGAGTTATATAGATGTTATTTTAATAATCTATGTTAAAATTGCAAATCCGTAGAATTAAGACAATAATAGGAGAACATTCAATTCTTTTTAATTATTCATTTCTTTGTGGTTAATATATAAAAAAACAACAAAAGAGAACAGATGTCTAAAAATATAACGGCTAAACCTACTTAAAAATAGGCAAAAAAAAAAAAAAATCGTGCTTTTGGCACCGTTATGTAGATAATTATATTTGCATATATATATATTTATTAGGTTATCAGAAATATAGAAAGACTTTTAAAAATATATTTTAATAATTCGTCTTTTTAAAGTAATTGCGAATTCATTAAAACGTAAGTTTATGTTTTACTAATTTCTAATCAAATATTGTTTATTTTAAAAATTAAAAAAGTACTGATTTCTAATTATCAAGCAAATTTTTAATTATAAATTTTATAGATCAATCTTTTAAAAAATAAATGCGTGGAAAGTCTTTTATAAAAATGACATTTCAAATGACTATTAGTATAAATACGATATCTCCGTTCAAAAAAAATAAGAAAAGGAAATTCAGTGAAGAAAAATATAAAAACATAGATATTGAATATCTAAAAGAAATGTTTTTATTTTAAAGTTTGCTATCCAAAAATATACTACGCATAAATAATAAAATGGTAATAAATTATTTTTTTCTTGATTCAAGTAAAACTAATAATCGGAGGAAAACAAATTTGCTAAAACAGTTGAGAAAAATAAAAGCAAACGATATTTATAACTGAAAAACAACATTTATTTATTTATTTTACTATTATTAAAAAAAATAAAACGAATGTAAAATGAAACAAATATTAGTATTTTATCAAAGATATAAATTTATATAAGTAGAATATATATATATTTAATTTAAAACCCATAGACACGTATACTACTGCAAAAGTCAAGTTTATATTTATATACATACAACATATTGTTATCCATCATGCTAACCACATTTAAGAAAATAATTACTGTTATTCATACAGATATTAATTTGAGGACTATCATAATGATGATAATCCAAATACTTTAGCATTCTGTAATCACGTGATCTAAAGATACCGAATTATCTGAAACATTCTTGAACAGTAATTTGAGAGATTGATCTTATTCATGATATTTCTCAAAGAACTTAATCGTATTTTTCATTAGGGCAATTTTATTCTACATAGTTTTTTTTTGTTATATTTAAAACTTTATTAACTGAAATATATACAAGATAAGGGAGAGAGAACAATGTTTTCTTTTAACTACACCGTTTTCAGCTGGATAAAATTACAGAAGTATTTTATAACATTGCTTTCTTCACTATCTTGCTATTTTGCCCATTATGCATTTATTTGATGATAGAATCTGTAACTAAAGTAAATATTGAATTATTATTATTATACAAAACATCTTAAAATGACAGTTTTCTATAGAGAAGCTACTATAAATGAAGCAACATTGCCAGTGATTGGTAGATTCTTTGATCTCTCATGAAAAGCACATGCCAGACTATGTATAAACTTCTAAATATTGTTAGCAATAATCAAAAGAAAATATATATTTTCCATTGTTTAGTTAAATATTTATGATAATTTTTACAAAATATTTGTATAGTAATTCTTGATAACAGAAATAATTTCATGATAACACTTAAATTTTATTTGCCTTATGTTTTATTTAAAAAAAAATATAAATTAAAACAGTAATGCGATGTGATGTGATGTATTGTGACTTCTCCTTAAACGAAGTCAAGAATATCTAAGCAATTATGCCCAGATAAACCTGGTAGCCACTTTATTTTTCATTCCCCACATTAAATTTTTTCATAATCTGCTCAATCCCATTTCCACAACACAATCTTTGTCAACTCTATAACCTTTATATCTACCCCCTCCCCCTATCTTTTTCCAAACCCAGCATAAAAAACCAATAATTCACTGTCTGTATAATCACTTTTTGCATATTTATTCTTCCATAACTTCATTATATGTACCCTTTCTGTTTTCAAGCATTTACATTCAATTAACAAATGCCTAATATTTTCTATTCCTTCCTTATATAATTTACAAAATAAACCACCCATTTTTTTCCATTTACATGTATATTCTCTTGTAACTAAAGATCCTGTTCAAGCCTTAAATAATAAACTACTTTCCTTACTATTATCATATATTAACTCACACCTAATATTATGTTTATTTCTATATATATATTTAAACTCTTTTTACTCTCCATACTATTTCTCCATCTCTCTAACTCCCTATTCTTTATTAATAAATCTATTCTTTTATCCCATTCCTTGCTACTATAAACTCAACAATCCTCTTAACACAATCATCCCATCTTTTGTACAAATATATTGACATAAATTCTTTATCCAAATTTTTTTTTTGGAGAGTAGCAAACTCTCCAGACAGTACTGCCACTCAGTGCAAACCATAGTAATTAATGGATGCTATTGTCTGGAGAGTTTGGTACTATTTTGAAAGCTTGGGTCGCATATGAAATGGTGATCATGTGATATTTTTGTGGTAAAGTGAAAATTAAGAAATTTATATTTAATGATTAACATGAAACCATTCAAGAATACTCTACCAAATACTATAGCACAAAAATTTTGTGATATTTTAATAATTATAAATGTAATTTTAAAGTTTAGAACAGACTATCATAACTTAATGATGATGTAATCAAAATTTATTTAGGTTTAAAAATGAAATTCAATTCGTGAAAATTTTGTTAATTTAGATTTTTTATCAGCATTGTGGTAATCCCTCACTAAATAAATTATTGTTTTCATTATGTATTTCACTTTATAATTTTGTTTCCTATATATGCAAAATTCAAGTATATTTTATGATGTTTTTCATTTATAAACTTACAATTTGTAACAAAATTATATATACTTTATTGATTCATAGTGCAGAATGATAGTTTTAATATTAAATAAAATGTTGAACTATAGCTCAAACAACTCATTTGAATGTGATGCAAAAACTTTAAAATGTCAAAGAGTTAACCTTTCATAATCTTAGTCTGCAACTATATCGGTTTTGACCAATTCACCCCTGGTGAATTTTTCTGCAAGTATTGTATGTTAAAATGTGTATTTTTTTGTATATTTTATTATATAAAAATTTCATTCAAAAATTATGATAGATGATGGAAAATTAAAAAAAACCACTTTACAAAAGACATAAGCCCAACCCTGACATGTTCAGTCTTCGTTCCAATGCAAGGCTGTAAAACATTCAGTGTATTACAACATTGTTTAAAGAAAATAGTTTCAAAAACCAAAAATGTGACTATTTGTGCATTTACTACAATTTTAGATATTTATTTGTCAATGATTTATACTATAAATTATTAATAACTTACTTGACTGGAAATCCTTTATTTTCAAAAATATGTTATATTAGAAGGTAATGTGAATATGGCCTAAAGATATTTAGAAGCTTAACTTCTATGTAATCAATCTACTTATACTTATGAGTATGAAAATATCACAATATTTCAATAAATATTCAAAAATTTTAAACTTTTAAAGCAGAATTTGTTAAATATAACAAAAGTAAATAAATGTTCATTCAGGTTTTTAAAAATAATCAAAAATAAGAAAGATTTTGCTGCTTTTGTAAACTGAAAATAATCTTTCAGAAATGATGACATGCAATATTTTTGTTTTGATTACAATCTCATTTTTAAAATATTTATAGAAACAAAATGTAGAACATTTACAATTTATTTTAATAGTAAACATAAACATCAAATGAAGTAAAATTTATTATTTTCTGATAAATAATAATCATTCAATCATATATTTTACATTGAAGTGTGAAACAAAGAAAAACATCAGAAAATGCTGAAATGTTTGAGTTTAGGTTGCACTTTTAAAAGTCATGTACTTCTGGAATTGATGAAAGAAAAAAATATAAAGTTCTAACACCTGAATGCTCATATAATTTTTGTTAGCTAATGAAACAACAGTGACCAAACATTTTATTTATATACACTGTTTTATATTTAAAAAGAAATATTTAAATCATTCTTTCAGGAAGTCATTTTCAGAGAGCATCCAATTTCAAAGCTAATTACTGATTAGATGCTGAAGGATAAATTTAAGTTATGTGAAAATAGTATTTATATTAATTTTTAATTATGAGTTCTACTAACATACTTGAAGGATTTCAGGATTTTAATTACTAAAATTATATATTTGTCAACATAGATTTTACAATGTTTTAACCTTAAGTAAACGTAAGCCATTGTTATTACATTTTGTGATCTTAATTGGAATTAAATTTTTTTCCTTCAATTTGTTCAACTTTTTTCGTTTTTTAAAAATCACTTTCTCCTGAATTAATAAGGATCCAGAAGATTAAAGTCTAACACTTGATCAGTATTAAAGTGAGTTAAAAATCCATTTTTAAAAAGAAAAGCTGTAAAATTGTCAGGGATTTATACTCTTAATGCAGTCTAACTGAATTGTTAAAAGAATTTTAGTTTGAGCTGTTTTCATGTTATGGAACAAATGGAAACACTTTTTGTTAATGTGAATTAATCAAAAACAAATGACAGTTGAAAGCATCACTGCAGCAATCATTGTGAAAAAATTAAGGGAATGTGTGATTTTTTTTATTTGTTATACCTATGTTTCTGCATAGGAATTTTATTTCCGTAAAGAAAAATCTGGTGATGCTCTTAGTACTGATAAGATTATTTCTAATAATATCTTTTCCAAAATCATAAGTTCAGAAATCCTCAGTAAAAGAAAATCCAGTGACCCTCTTAGTGCTGATGAGACTATTTCTAATGATATCAAGACCAAAGTCATATGTTCAAAAATTGTCAGTAAAGAGATTTTTATTAGATCAGTATGTGTACATTTTAATGTAGACTGGTGAAAGTTGAATTTTAGTTTTCCTTAAAATGTTACCATTCAATATGTTCAGAAATTAATTTTATATCTTCAATATATTTTTGCATATTAATCGTGGCCATAGTCTAGAAAGGATTACCTCTAAATATTTATATTTCATTGTAAGATTTTTTTCTAGAAAGGATTACCTCTAAATATTTATATATCATTAAAGATTTTTTTAAAGATAATAATAAAACAATTGTTAGCTTTATTATATACCATATATAGATAATTCATTGTCCTGCACAGTTTACTACTACTACTACTACTATTATTATTATTATTATTATTATTATTATTATTATTATTATTATTATTATTATTATTATTATTATTATTATTATTATTATTATTATTATTATTATTATTATTATTATTATTATTATTATTATTATTATTATTATTATTATTATTATTATTATTATTATTATTATTATTATTATTATTATTATTATTATTATTATTATTATTATTATTATTATTATTATTATTATTATTATTATTATTTACTTTTGTTCAAATACTGATTTTTAATTTTTTCTCTATTTGTAAAGCTGTCAACTCAAATATATATAAATAAATGGTTTCTAAAGAAGCATTTCACACTGAAGCAACACATTTCACTTAGCCTAAGCCAAAACTTTTTATACCTGTCTTATATTTTTTTTTGCATTTTGACACTTTCTATTGTTCCACCTGGTAAGAGTTTTCATAAATGCTCAACATTCCTGCTTTTATAAAAAAAAAAAATACTATAACTCAATACTTATTTTTCTTTAATTTAATTTTGTAAGTGAATAATTTTGTAAAAGATCTCATTTGATGGTTTTAAATATTTAAAAACTGATTTATAAATATAACAATGCTTAATAAATATCACCATAAATATTTATCTAAATACTAAAACTAAAAATGAAGGATTTTTTTTTTGTATTTAAAGTTTTTTTTTTAATGTGAGATGTATGATAATCCTATCAAATTCTGCTTTAAAATCTGATATTTTCTTACAAAAATACAATATCCTAAAAGATTTTAACAATAAGTCAATTTTGACAGACTAATAATATACTAGACATGGTTGTCTTTTTCTTTATATTTTCATCAAGTTTATCCACTCCTATTACTAAAAATAATCAAAAATACCTTACAAACAAGGAATAAGTCATGTTAAATTATATTTAAAAACTTTTGTTGGAAAGGAAGAATGCAAATGGCCTCTGGGTATTTTGTTCTGTCAAAAGAGCAAAAGAGATATCTTTTAAAGTTAGCCACAGTCTGCAGGATATTAGCTTCTCTAGATTATTTTTTCAATTTTAATATCATTAAAAGCATTATGTTAAACTCTATTTTATAAAAACACTGCTTGTCATTGTCAGTTATGATAGCATTAACACTACAATCCAAAGTTACAGGGCAACAGAGCCTTTTATGAGAACACTTTCAACAATATTCAATGAAGGTCAGTTTTTACACATTAAAACTGTTAATTATTAATATATCTGCCTTTGAATTACACATAAACACATGGAATTATCCAATTTTATCTCTGATTTAATGTGTAATATCTCTTTTTACATATACTTAAAACTTCAATCCATTACATATTCTTGAAACATAAATAAAGACCTCAGAAAAATACACGCCCCCCCCCAGATATTTCAGTTAATCTAAGTCATAATATCTTATACATGTTATTCATATATATATTATTACTAAATTATTAGTCTTGATGTTACAAGTGTGGAACTTTCTGCACTCATGACATGGATGATAACTGTTTTGGATAAATAGGCTAATGGATTTTACTAATGATTTATATATATATATATAACTTGCATTTTTGTTTATCATATATATATATATAACAGGACGATCCTTTTCAGGACTCAAGGAAGTCACATCTAACTATAGTCAGACTTTGAGTCTTCTTATAGAATGCCATGGATGATGTGATTTAAAATATAATCCAATCCACTCCTATTAATAACCTCGTTACTCTCGGAATTCGAGCTCAGAATAGAAATCGCAATTAACTCTCTTCAGGCATTTCCACAAATATCCCATAGTAATGATAAATTTAGTATAAGCTATATATAACTTTTTTATAAATATTAAATCACTAAGTTGATTCAATATATATATATATGCGTGAGTATGTATATTTATAATTATTGGTTTTATAAAACGACTAAATAAAATAAACAAACAAGACCTGTTTAATTTTGAAATCAAGTTTAACACATTTAATCAGTAATACGAACAAAAATATTATCACGTAAATGATTAAAAATATTAAAATTTAGAATTATAATCTGTGCTTATATATACACTAATAAACTATTTAACATTCAGAAAAAAAACCCATAATGTAATTATTTACATATATATATATAATTCAAAATCATATGTACAATAGATAATACCACTATACATTATAAATCTACGTATTGTGTCATTAAAATGATTCAATGTGTGTTGTATGTCTATATAAGATAACTTCCATCCACACTAGATTAATAATAGAATGTATTCTGATATTAATTATGTATGTTTAAAAAGAAATTATGTTAATTGTCAGGTAAGATTCAATTTGGAATATAATAAAACTTACTTCCAAATTGAAATAATTTAAAAACTTTTACCTTAGTCAGCCGTCATTTTCATCAGAGCATATATCAAAATATCAACATCTAAATTTTATTAAATAAATAAAAATAAAATGTTAATCTTATCAGCTCTCCACTTATTCTGTTAAAATCAATTTAATATATAAAATAATTTCTCCATGTAAATATAGTTATCCACAAAGGAAATAAAGTTTAAGAGTTCTTAAAGTACACAATGAAGTAATCCAAGATGAGAAAGAATAACGGTTTTATATCCCTCCTTAGATGAAATAAAATGATGATGAATGTTGAAACATAAAGTTCATTGATCATCCTTCGAAGAAGCAATCCACATATTCATTCTTTTAAATATTTGCACAGTAAAATATTTAACATCTTCAATATAATACTCCATTATTAAGGCAGCTTTTTAAATGAGAATTACAATTATATCTTAGGCATTGAGTAGAAATAAATTTACATGTTCAGGTTTAAAACATCAGCAGAGATCCTTGGCATAAATTGTCTAACCAGAGAACATCTTTATAAATTTTTGTCTTCTTAAATATATATTTTGAAAACTCATTTCGAAGACATTGATAACTTTTATAACCTTGTTAATTTCAATGATTATTTTTTTATAGTTCTTTATAATATTAAAAGTAAGTAAATTAATTACTTGAAGACAGTTTTAAAAATAGTAAATCTTCTTTTTTTTTTAAATGTGTTCTAAATTCGAACACGTTTAAATTTACAGATGTAGTTTTTGCCTTGATAACTAAATAGAAGATTATTGTTATAACAATATTAGTTCAATTTTATACTGGATTAATTTCTGCAAGCATATCACATAATCATGCTCACACTCTATTGTTTAAAATATACAATTTGTAATGAACCCCAAACGTTTATTTCCTTTGTTTCAACTGATAAAAATGCAATGATGACTTAAGGCTTTGTCAAATGTCAAGTTTTAGTTAATAAAAAAAAATTTTATTAGTTAGAAACCTTTATTTATGTGTGTGTATAAACAAATTAGAACTATTCATTTTTAGAATTATTCCTTTAATACTAACTAGTTTATGTATATAGCTGATATATGAAAAGCTTAAGATAGGTGTAAGTTATTTATATCTATTGATTCGATATAGGCACAGTTAAATTCACAAAGAAACACAAATTGTTTTAGGTGAGGCTCATATGGTACTCTCACAATATATATATATATCTCACTATATATATATATATATATATATATATATATATATATATATATATAAAATTAAAAGAGGAGTGAAATTTTAAATATATCTAAAAAAAGTTTTCACTACATGGAAAAAAGATGGTGAAGTAAAATTATTACTTATGCTCACATTTAAATAAAAACAGAAATATTACTGTATTAAATAATATCCACATCACCAAATCTTCTTTTGAAATCATATGAATAAAGTTACAATAAAAGACAAATGACTTCCAAAATATATTTTAAGCTGGACAAGCATTCATCAGTTGCCCTAGATTATTATCTCTCATATATATCTTTATTATATGTCCAATATTTACCAACAGTAAATTGCTATATTTGATTTACAAGTGTCAAACATATTACACATCATTACTTAAGTTATTATTTACATTATAAACAAACCAAATCTTGTAGACAGTATAATTTTATGGAGATAAACCGCTACATATCTGTTACTAAATGTTTAAACTTCCAAGTGTCCATTATTTTACAAACTATGTGGTCTACTAAATAACAATAGATCCTATCTGAGCTATTTTAAATTAAAAGATGAACCACTTTCAGTTTAAAACTCAGGTTATTGTCTTGCATTGGTGGTCAAGAAGGCAGCGAGACTGCCTTGCACTTGCAGGTAATTGCCTGGGTTGCAGGTTCGCATCCCGGCCGATGCTATGGCACTTAAAAAAAAAACTCAGGTTATTGTAACAGTTATCATTCAGACATACAAAGTATTATAAAAAACACCTTTAAATGGGCATATTTTGGCTAATATTGTTTTTATTAAAAATAAAAAATATATAAGAATTGGAATAATTTTTATGAGTCATTCATTGGACTGGAGATTATTCATTTAATAAATAATATTTTGTTGTATAATTTTCACTATACTACTCTTATGTAAGATAGGGAGTGATTTCTATCCATTTTTACCACTGTATAGAGGGATATAATATAAACATATGACCAAAAGCATTTAAAAATGTATAATGACCATGATACCTATTTTGTACTGAACCAACACTGATTAGATGGTCCAGATCATGTTCTCTTACACATACCTTTATCATTGTTTAGTATTTTAGATATGGAATTACTACAGTTTAATTGATGTATCAAACTTACTGCTATAATAAATTTTCTAGAAGCAACTTACTGCCTTTACAACTTTGTCATAAATCACTTGATCATTTGTGTCAAAGTTATGAGATACTGAACAATGATAAAGATACATGTAAGGGAATGTGATCTGAGACAACTGATGAGTGTTGGTTCACAGCAGAAATGTGTATAATGGGAATCATACATCTTTTTCCCATGTCTTTGATCATGTTTTATGATTATATCACTCCACAAGGTGCTAAATGTGGGTAGAAACCAGTGCTTACCTGTGGGGAAGTGAAAATTACATATTAGGTATTTTTTAGAGAGATGTATAATAATGTTAAATCAAAATTACAGTGAAAAATTATAAAATAGGTATAAACAAGAAATGAATACACTAAAAGGTTTTAATATAAAAACTAGGCAAGTATATTAATTTAAGAATTGAGATATGAAAGGGAAGAGGCTATTTAAAAATAACAGAAAAACCTTGAAGAAGAAATGAAAAATATAATTAAGAAACACTATATTATTGGTTTATAATAGATATTAAGTAGGATGAATATTGTCGAAATAATGTAGTATATTTATGAAAATGGAGAAAAATATTATAAAAAAACATTTAAAGAAAGTTATGTATTATGATCAAAAAGAGAAAATCGTATAGATAGCAATGGAAGTTATTAAGAGTGAAAAAAAATTGGGGATTTTTATGCAATGCAGGTGAAGAATAAACTGAAGTTTCTAGCAAAATTAGAAATAGGATTGAAAAGAAATATGGTTCAATTTGAGGGGAAAGAGCGAAAAATGAGTTAAAATGTGATAAAGTTTGCTTTAATAATAATTTTGCTTTCTAGGTATTTCTTTAAAAATCAAATAAAACAGAAAAGAAAAAAAATTCTGGCCATGACATAAAATTATGCTATAATTAAATAGAAAAATTTTCAATAGCAATGAAGAAAAATATTAAAATATATATAAAAATTTTATCAAACGTATAGTGATCTAAACTGATATATTTATAGCAATAAATAATGCATTTGTAATAACAATATGTTGTTAATTAAAAAATGATTAATTCTTATTGTAGTTAAATATATATTATTTTAGTTCTTTCAAGTTGAAGACATTGGCAATACATGATACCATAATCACATTTTTTATGTATACTATACATATAATTAAACCATAGTCAAAAAAAATTCACAGATGATAATCTTAACTATTTAGTAAATTAAATATATATATATTATCCACTATAGGTTATTATCAAAGATAACATTTATCAGAAATGTTACATCTAATTTAAAAATATCGTCAGCCTTATTATGATTTTTGATTTAATTAATCATATATTAAGAGCAGGTTGCTTTCTAAACTAAAAGTAAAATATTTAAAAGTTTGGAAAAATGATAAATAAGTGAGACAGTGAAAAATATGAAAAATAGGGTTAGTGAATGAATTATTATAGAATGGGAAGGGGGGTAGATTAATATTTGATTATTGGAAATAAGACTTTAATAGTAATTGAGGTATGCATTTTCAACAAATAAAATACAGGAGAAAAAAATAGAATAAAAAAAATTATGTTTAAAAAAAACAGGAAGAAACAATGAGATGACTAATATGTTTATAAGAAAATATTTTTGAAGTGTTTTATACAAGTTTTATTTAACAATGTTTATGGGTTTTTTTTTTCTGAATTAATAGCATGTTAGAAAGTATTCACTTCTATTTAAAATCTAAGTCAGAGTTTGCTCTAATCTTGACTAATGAATTAAATGCTATTAAAAGTTTTTCAACATCCTTTATTTATTACCTTACATAGCTAATCCAAAATGATCATTTGCTTTAGCTGCCCCAAATATATATAAAGACAAACATATAATAAACACAACCTCATTTATATACAGGCTAAATTTCATTGAAGAGTCAATTTTGTACCATTTTCAATCCCATTCGTAATACAATAAAAAAAATACATTATTTTCCAAAATTATGTGTAATTTTTATTTTGATTAATAAACCAAATACTATTAATTAATATGACAGCACTATTTTATACGATCAACTCACCTATTGTCTTAGATTTATATAAGAGCCAGCACCTCTTTATTAGATCACGACAGCTAATGTCTTAGATGTATGCAAGGATTAACAAATCTAGTAAGTTGATTATATACATATTGTATATACTTGGCTGAGTGATCTAGTAAATAAAAGAGTACTGACATATTTATTATAAGCATTTAGTTCATTAATCAAGACCAGAAATTAAATATAATATTGGAACAAATCCTATATTTATTATATTACAAATATATGACTTGGAATTCTTCACTTGTATAAACTTGAAAAATAATTTTAAAATGCACACGCCCGTGAAAGTTAGAATTAGGCTGTTTAGCCTTATATACATCAAAGTTTGGCTGAGCAATCTAGTTAATAAGAGTGGTAAAACGTTTATTATTTAACAGTAGTTATTTCATTAGTCAAAACAGGTAATTATATATATATATAATGTTAGAAGATGTAGTATTTATTGTAACAGTCAGAATCGTCTATCTCACTATCACACTGCAGAATTCAAACCCCAACATGAAACTGAACATTCTAGGAGGGTTTGCCTTCTAGATATACTAAGTTTGAATCTAAAGCCCAAATTTCACAGTGCCATCTATGTGACAACGCATCTGATGCCACTACTAGTATGATCTTTGACCGGTGCCTGGTGGTCAGGGAGAAACAAAAGACTCTATACTAAAAAAAGCTTGGGTGGCTAATTAACGTCTGTGGATTTACAAAAGGAATGCAGAATATATATATATAGACCGAGACAGTGATAGGAATCAATAAAATAAGAGATCAAATTTAGTTTTAAATAATCTCACAAAATTTATTTATATAAAATATATATATCATGCCACTGTCGGCTTATATGAGACAGGGACACGTATTAAATAATTGTTGGCATTATATTCCAATAAATGACAAAAAGGTTTTAAAACAAAGTGATATATTCTATTCCTTGGGCTAATAGCTATGATAATGTGCTTGATGAGATAGGAGTATGTGCGAGGTGCTTTGAGTAATTATACAAGTTTAAGAAAATATCTGAAATTAAGTGTTATAAAATATTTATTGATTTCGAGAATAGCACGGACAAAGAGCTTACTAAGCAACAAAGTAGGATTGCGATCAAAGCATTTATTTGAGAATAATAATAATAGAGTTGTATTGGGAGGTCAGTATTGCTGATAATGAATTTATTAAAGTTGGAGGGTGTGACACGTTTAAGTCATAGATGCTTTGTAAAATAAATATAAAATAAAACAATAATGGAATATTTGGAATGATTATGGAGGGCATCTTGCCACTAACCTGTAGGAAAGGATTTTATGAACAGCTGAAACTTAGCGACTGGGTGACGATTGCGTTTAATTCCCAAGTGTGTCATTTATGGACACACTCTGCCTGGAAACTGCAATAAGCGAAGATAATGAACTTGGCCATGTAAAGAATCCTTGGAAAAGTAAAACAAAGTGGTCTCAACAACCAATTCACTTACCAGCAATACTAGACTAGTGTATTTAAAACATACTGAATGGGTTTTACTTGGATTAAGAGAAATGCCCAATCAAATTCCCAGAAATTCATTTAAAGGGGTCCGCATATTCTCGACGTCAATGATGAACTTTGTAATTAAAGTAGAACATGGTAATTAAAATAGGACAATGCATGCTTGCAGGTTTGAAAAGTAAGTATATATTTATATACGCAATCATGCATTAGGGGACACATTTAATCATTGACCTCGCACATACTCTCATATTAGATTAAAATCAATAACATGTAGATTTTAAACTATGTGATTATATTATATATTAAAGAAAAGAATCGCCCTCGAATGAGTGATTTGCAAGATAATAAAAATTGAAATTATTTAGAAATTTAAAATATGCCTTTATAGCAGCGTCTTAGTTTCAACAAAATGAATAATTAACTCGGTCAAAGACGATTCTGACACATTATCATAGTAAAATAACAGAAAGCTTAATCACTAGAAAATATTAACCCAAGGATAGAGAGCAAAATGTTGAGTATATTTAAACACGTTAAAGAAATACATAATGAAGTTATGTGAAATATAAGAAAAACAATTTTAAATAGCTATAGCATGTTAGTTATCACAAGAGCTCTTGGGTTAATTTAGGGTTACCTCTGGAGAAGCATTTTAGGTAGATTGATGGTCAGCAGGTTTTTATATAATTTAACAGCAAAATGTGGAAATGTTCATATTTTTGGCAGCGGCAGCAGTTCCGGGGTTCCTTATGTGATAGCTTCCGATGGTCTGGAGCAGTGGCCAGCTATTCCAAGGGGACATAGCCATCTTGATGCCTCTACTCTGTCACGTCAAGGTTAGCAAATTATTAGAATAGAACTCAGAATGATTTCTCTTAGAAACATTAGAAGAATGGAGAACAAAAGAAAACCCTCCTTTTTATAGTGGAAATTAACAATAGAACTGCCCTGGAGCATTACAAAAATATATCGGACTTATCAGCTATAATTAAATCTATCTGAATGTCTAAAGGAATTCAACATTAATTAATTTCTTTTGTTAATTTCCCTGTCGACATTTGAATTACAAACTAGATTTAATTAAAAATTACTTTTATTAATTAAAGAAAACCTTAAGTGGACATCTGCTGTTTTTACAGTATTTACCTTGCTATGACATAATTACCCTGAAGGCACACAACTGTAATTATCCGATATTTGTCGTCGGAAGAACACATGAACGTTGTCATGGCAACAAAGACAGTGACATGACTAATTCTAGAAATTTTATTTTTTGTTACATTACTATTACGTCATAAGCCTGAAGGCATACCGCTGTAATTATCCGAATTTACGAGATTTTTTTTTTGTCTTGACCCACGAGATTTAAAAGTGTATTTTTTCCTATTTGTTGCATCGTTTTATTGAGTGCAGCAGCGTTTTTTTGCATACCATTTTCAGAGCTTTAATTTTCAGTGATTTCAGAAAACTTTTTAAAGAAATCATTACTTCCTCAACAATTGTAAGTAATTTACATGTTATTTCTTCTATGATATTAAGTGGATGTATTTTATATTTTATTAATTTCCCGGATTTTCTGAAAAAAACTCCCATAATAAAAGGCACGTGGTTTGAAGGCTCCAGAATATCCTTCGTTCATTTTCAGTGTTTTAATAGTTCAGCAATTTTTTTATCATTTTTAAAAAAGAAATCATTACTTTCTCAACAATTGTAAGTAATTTACATGTTATTTCTTCTATGATATTAAGTGGATGTATTTTATATTTTATTAATTTTCCGGATTTTCTGAAAAAAAACTCCCATAAGAAAAGGCACATGGTTTGAAGGCTCCAGAATATCCTTCGTAACGGCTCTCCGTTTTATATATTGTTGGTCCAGAGAATTAACGTCTATCCTATTTTGTGCTGACCAGTTAGAAATGGCGGACAAGACTGTGATTGACTGGAACAACTATCTCCGCGAAGTATGTGCATGGAAGCTGTTACATAATGAAAGGCGGAAAATCGGAGGCCCTAACACAATTGTGGAAATAGACGAAACTCTATGTGGAGGCGTACCTACAAAGATGGTCATTTTGGTGCAATTCTACAACATATAAGCCAGCTCAGTCCACCGCAGTAATCGTTATTTGGGTAAGTATGCATTTTGTTGCGATATTCATCTTTTATTTTCCTTATAAATTACAGTAGTAGACTCACAGTTTTCACTTTATGATAGGTTTTTTTAAGACGACAAAATTATTATTTGAATACTTGCAGAATTATTACTTCTGGACTCGCACTTTATACGTTTTTTAAAAAAGACAAAATTAATATTTGTAGACTCGCAGTTTTCACTTTATGATAGGTTTTTTTAAGACGACAAAATTATTTGAATACTTGCAGAATTATTACTTTTGGACTTGCACTTTATACGTTTTTTAAAAAAGACAAAATTAATATTTGTAGACTCGCAGTTTTCACTTTATGATAAGTTTTTTTAAGACGACAAAATTATTTGAATACTTGCAGAATTATTACTTTTGGACTTGCACTTTATACGTTTTTTAAAAAAGACAAAATTAATATTTGTAGACTCGCAGTTTTCACTTTATGATAGGTTTTTTTAAGATGACAAAATTATTTTTTGAATACTTGCAGAATTATTACTTCAGGACTCGCACTTTATGATACGTTTTTTAAAAAAGAAAATTTAATATTTGTAGACTCGCAGTTATTTGTAGATTCGCAGTTTTCACTTTATGATAATTTTTTTAAAATTTATATAATAATTTTAAGATGACTTATTAATTTTGTAGTGATATTTATCTTACATTTTCCTATTTTGCGTCCAATTTTAGTTAATTATTCATGAAGTATATATTACTTTTAACCTTTTTTTGCCGCATATCACTATTTTGTGTCCTATTTATTAATATTTTTTTTCAGGATTTGTGGACTCGCAGTTTTTACTTATTAATTTTGTAGTGATATTTATCTTACATTTTCATATTTTGCGTCCAATTTTAGTTAATTATTCATGAAGTATATATTACTTTTAACCTTTTTTTGCCGCATATCACTATTTTGTGTCCTATTTATTAATTTTTTTTTTCAGGATTTGTGGACTTTTTTACTTATTAATTTTGTAGTGATATTTATCTTACATTTTCATATTTTCCGTCCAATTTTAGTTAATTATTCATGAAGTATACATTATTTTGAATCTTTTTTGCCGCATATAACTCTATTTTGTGTCCTATTTATTAATTTTACCATTTTTTTTCAGGATGGACGTCGCCGACATTATTCTGTACCACGTGCCTTTTTCTCCGTTTTGACCTCCTGACCCTGTACGACATTACCCTGAGGGCATCCTATTCTAATCTAGCGATCTTTGACGTAACGTCACCACATGATATGCTGAAAAATTTTAGCGACTACATTTGTCCGCAAATCACTAGGTGACATTATCTTAAAAATCGGGTGGTTAGAGTAGTATGCCTTCAGGCTAATGACGTCATAGCAAGGTAAATACTGGACTACCCATTAACTAATTAAACTATTGTCCCTCATTTAACAGAAATATTTGGGATGACTTTTATTAAATCAAACAAAAATTATTTTACTTTTACATTGCAATATTTGAATCTATTTACTAAATGAATATTTACTAAATGAGTTTTATTTTAAATCAAAATATATTACGACGGTAATATATTTGTAAATAGATGCAAACAAAATAACTTTAATAATTTATAATTTTGATATGTTTTAAAATGCATATCATAGTGTGTGTGCAATTACAACTTATATAACCTACTTTTTAATAAATCAAGATTATGTGAACATATACATAATCTATAATCTTTTATTTTATTTGGGAATGACTATATATATAATACGAGCATTGTACTCGTGGTTTAAAATTAGGCGGGATTTTCGGTATATAAGCATATTGCAGACACACTACGATAGATTGGGGTTCAAACTAAGGTATGAGGGTAGGAAGTAGGTGAGAAAAGGTGAAACAAAGATCTGCAAAGCAGACCTTACTGTTTCATTATTGACGATTTACGATTTAAATAAACTTGGGCTGTTGTTATGCAGTAGTAGCCTGGCATTTTTACATTCACTCTTAGCCTGAGTTATTAACCTTGACTAACTATTATCCTAGGTAAAAAAATTTTTTAATTAAATATAAATGGATAACTCTCCGTAAATATTTTTACTATGTACATGTAAATTAACAAGTTATCCGTTAATATATATATATATATATATATATATATATATATATATATATATATATATATATATATATAAAGCACATAGGAAGATTAATGATTGTTTAATTTTATATACATATAAAATTTAATCTGTCAATTTGTGTGAAAAGTAAAAATTACACTAAGTCTTTGTATATTCGTTTAAGTCATATAATTGTTTTTAATTGCTGGTAGACTGAGCTGTTCGTCAGTGTTTTTTAAATGATTATGTTTCTCTGGACAATTCTAACTATCAGTCAATTCAGTCTGGAAATCTTAAATTATATATATTTTTTGTTTATAAACCAACATTAAATAAAATTACTTACATACATAACTATTATAAAAGGAAATATATATATATCTTCATGTAATAAATGTAACGTATATATAATAAAAATGAAAAAAAAAATGCATTTAATCACATAAAATTTAATATATTAGCTCTGAGATAGATACTAGTAGACAGCAGCTATGTCTTATAAAGTAAGAATAGTAATTTTATTTATAATTTTTAATATTTGCACATTAAAATCTATAAATATATACATAAGAGTAAAAATTATCGCATTGTGTAGTGATTAATATATTTTGTGTATGATATACAACAACAACAACAATAATAATAATAATAATAATAATAATAATAATAATAGTAGTAGTAGTAGTAGTAGTAGTAGTAGTAGTAGTAGTAGTAGTAGTAGTAGTAGTAGTAGTAGTAGTAGTAGTAGTAGTAGTAACAACAAAAATAGTAACAATAATAATAATAAGAAGAAGAAGAAAAAAGGAAAAAATAAACTTCATAATTTCTTTAGCACCATTCGTTCTATAAAAATATTGATTCATTTTGTAATCTATATCACAGGGCCAGGGAAACACAACAACACATCTTTTATTTGTTCACAGCTTAAAGCAGGGCCAAGGAAACCCAACAACACATCTTTTATTTGTTTGCAGCTCAAAGCAACATTTAAAGATCATGACCAGCAATTACAGGCAATCATGTATTTCACTATAACATATTTAATTCTACCAGAAACCCATAACCCCCATTACATATGACAACACATTTGCACTCTATGAACACTGGTGCACTTGTTGCACATTCACCTTTAGACACAACACCAGGAGACATTTCTCCATACTGTATTTATATATTGAACTATTTCCAGAATGTAATATAAATATTGAACACCCAACTTTATTTAAATATTCCAAATACATTCAACTGTTAGTAAAAACCCACAAATTAGTAATTGCACACTGTTTTGAAAGGTATTATTTTCCTTTCTTCTTAAGATAGTGCTGGCCTGATCAGTGACAGTAGTAGTATGGAAATCAAACCTGGACTCTTATATTCTTTGGTATTGAATTTTAAGGTAATGCTCTAACCAGCTGAACCATCCTGCCAATGACAGCAGTTAGTAAAAATTCCATATACTTATCTATGGAGTTCCTCCTGATTTTACCGAATTTTTCTTAAGAACAAAGTTGATTAATTGTTTCCTTACATTATATATAGTCACACTAGGTTGAGTTATAGCTTTGTCCACCATTTCCATATGAGCAGCTTCTTTAAATTTTTATCTTTGTATCTTTTCTTCTCTATCCAATATTTTTGTATTTTCTGAAATAAACATATGTTTATTAGTAGATATATGGTTTACTGTCCTAGATTCATCTGTTTTCTCTCCTCTAATCATCAGTTTGTGTTCTTGCAAGTGATTTTCAATGGGTCAACTGGTCACACCAATATACATTCTGGCACATTCACATGACATTTCATAGATGCAGTTTCTACTTTTCAGCAGTTCTAGTTTAGGCTTTGTAGATATTAAAATTCTTCAAATATGATATAAAACTGTTCTGATGTTATACAGATTGCATATTTCTCTTAATTTGTCTGCTATTTTTGGTATGTAAGGATATACTATCCTGTTAATAATTGTTTTTTTTATTTTGATGGTTCTATTTGTTGTCTATCTAAGAATTTTCATAATAACAGCTAAAGGATAACCATTGTTCATAGAAGTTTGTTCCATATAGATCTTTTCTGCTTTCAAGTCACTAGTTTCTGAAGAAACTTCTTTTGCTCTGTTCCATAGTGATAATATAACTCTATGTTTTTTTTAATTCTAGTGGGATTAGAAATATAGACTAAGTATTTTCCTGTGTGGGGGGTTTTCTGTAAACTGTTGGATTTTATGAAAAAATCTTGTTACAAGAACACTAAGAATGCCAATTTTTATTCTTGTTCTGATTGTATTAGTGAATTTAACTGAAAGTGATATGTTGTTGATGTGGTTCCAGATAGTTTATAGTAGTGCTCTACCATGTACCCATATAATAAATGCATCACTAACATAGCAAAGCCAAATTTATGTGATGTGGAGTAGTCTTTATGGCTGTTGTTTCAAGTTTTTTCATATAAGTATTGGTAATCAGAGGTGACAGAAGTGATCCTATAGCAAAAATAGGTTGTTATTTTTCAAATTGTTAATAGTTACATTATACTATCAATAAAAAGAGATGTGTTGGTTTGTAGGATATTTTCACCATTTAATCTTTACTTACAATAGATAATGCTTCTTCAAATGGTACATTTATAAATAGTTTCCACATCCATGCTAGTAGTATGTCTACTCATTAATTTTCATGTCTATGACATGTGACTGGGTTTGGTATGGCAAAAAATTAAGAACAAGAAATCTTGACAAAATTTTGGAAACATGAATTTTTAGAACTAACGATAGGTTTTAATAAAATATGTCACATGGATTTTAGGTAGACCATAATGATGAGATATTTTTCTGAAATATGATGTTAACAGATGAAATTGTGGCAACTTATAGGTTAGACATCATTATAATGAGTGACCAGGTGGTCAAAAACATCTCTGGAAGCTATGTTGTTATCCCATGAATTTAGGTGATGTAATTTATTGATAAAATGTGGATGGATGTATTCTGGTGTTACTGCTTAACAATAAGGTGTAATTGGTACACCAGAAAACAAACAGGGTAAATGTTACTGTACGTACTGATAGTATGTGTAATCTTTGAAAGGATTAAGTTATGTGGTGGATAGAAGTATCAGGAAACCTATATGCATTTAATATAATTTTCTATGTGGAATATAGTGATCAGCAGTCATTGAGATGTGTTGAGTTTTCTTTGCTTCATGGCATAACCCACGGAATGGTTCAATATTTTCTACAGACAATATTACTCAAAATAAAATCTTGGAAGTGCATGCAGGTTGAGTCTAATTAGATAGTCAAAAACCTTGAATTCTAGTGCTCATTTTTTAGATTGGCAATGAAGTTGATGGGTATTTATTCCAAGCATGGAGATGGGGTAATTTTTACTAGGGTCTGAATAAAGCAGTTTATATGTTTTCCAGTAAATGTACTTGCAATTATGGGAGAGGTTGATCTGGTTGGTGGTATATTAGAATGAGCAAATAAGATCTGTGAGCTTTCTAATACAACTAGCTACAAGAAAAACTATGTTCCAGATATTTATTACAATAGTTTAATATGATAGAAGGTTATCTAACTAGACCACTCAAGTTCAAGGCAAATGAATTTTTTTAAAGATTATGAACATTTATTTAAAGATAAACTAACAATGAATGGGTTGTAACTTTTCAAGATCTCTAATTTTTAATTCTAATAAATATACAAGTTCATCTGTGTATGCTTTAACCTGTTCATAAGCTACATATTTTAATGATCTTAATTATAAAAAAAGTTAAACCACTAAACATCACATGATCACCATTCTTTTTGCATACACAAGCTGTTTACACAGAGGCAAAACTCTTTACACAGTAGTGCCACTCAGTGCAAGCCAGAGTAATGAATGGATGCAGGAAGATTTGTGCATAAAATCCGTATATAGTGCCTACTCATCCCATGTCCACAGGCTTGTTTGCAGCTTGTGTCTTTCATCAGTAAGATCTAAGTACAGTGATCTCAGTTTCAAGGCTCTTCGCTGATGAAAGCTACAAGATATTAACTAATCCAGGGATATTGAATCAGTGGGCATTAGATAGGGATTTTATGCATAAGTCTTGCTGCATTCATTGATTACTCTGGCTTGCACTGATTGGTACTACTGTATGTAGAGTTTGACCATTGTATAAAAAAAGTGACTTTTGAATAATAGTTTCTCTGTGTTCCAATACTGACGCGTATAAACAGTTATCTGTTTTATGCAAGTCAAAAAGAGCTTGAAAAAATAGCCTGTGATGTTTAGTTAATTAAACTAGCTGACAAGCAGTAACGATAATAATAATAAAATATTTTACTAAGCTATTGCTTTTAAATTTCATTTCGTAGGCTTTTTTATGTCCTTAAAATTTTTAGTGTAAATCGAATTAAAATGTTTCCATTACTGTATTTTTTTAAGCAAAGTAATGCCAATTTTGATTTCAATCTGAATTCTATAACTCTTAATCTTAATTGAAATCTCTTTTTTCACTATTAATTAAATAGAAAAAAAGTACTAAATAAACTTTTTTAATACCATTACTTCTACCAGAGCAACTATCATTATTAATACTTTTTACAAGTTATTCATTAGACTAGAAATTATCCAATAATGAATAAGATTTTTGTAGTGTAATTTTTTTACATCACTCTCACGCAAGATAAAGACTGTGCGACAAAGTTGTAGAACAAATCATTTGTCACATATCATTTGACACATATCAATTAAACTATAGTAATCTCTCTCCCTCTCTCTATCTCTTCCCCCTCTCTCAGCCGCCATCGTTCTCTCTATCTATCTATCTATCTATCTATCTATCTATCTATCTATCTATCTATCTATCTATCTATCTATCTATCTATCTATCTATCTATCTATCTATCTATCTATCTATCTATCTATCTATCTATCTATCTGTCTGTCTATCTGTCTATCTGTCTATCTATCTGTCTATCTATCTATCTATCTATCTATCTATCTATCTATCTATCTATCTATCTATCTATCTGTTTGTCTGTCTGTATATCTGTCTGTCTGACTGTCTGTCTGTCTGTCTATCTATCTATCTATCTATCTATCTATCTATCTATCTATCTATCTATCTATCTATCTATTTACCTATCTATCCATCCATCCACCCCTTCACCTATCTATCTATCTATCTATCTATCTGTCTGTCTGTCTGTCTGTCTGTCTGTCTGTCTGTCTATCTATCTATCTATCTATCTATCTATCTATCTATCTATCTATCTATCTATCTATCTATCTATCTATTTATCTATCCATCTATCTATCTATCTATCTACATATCTGCCTACCTAGCTACCGATCTACTTAGCTACCTACATATCTAGCTACCTAGTTAGCAAGCTACCGAGCTACCAAGCTAGAGCTACCTACCTACCTATCTGTCTACCTACCTATGTACTTATCTATCTATCTATCTATCTATCTATCTATCTATCTATCTATCTATCTATCTATCTATCTATCTATCTATCTATCTATCTATCTATCTACCTACCTACCTAGCTACCTAGCTACCTACCTACCTAGCTACCTACCTACCTATCTGTCTATCTATCTATCTATCTATCTATCTATCTATCTATCTATCTATCTATCTATCTATCTATCTATCTATCTATCTATCTATCTATCTATCTATCTATCTATCTATCTATCTGAATAATGATAAACATATGTGATGAATGGTTGTTCAACATGAAATGGGCTTCTTGAGGATCATAGATCTTATTCACATCTTTGGTCATATATTTATTATTACATTCTTCTACAAGGTGGACAAAATTAATAGAAATCAGTTCCTACCTTGCATGAGAGTTGTGTATTGAAAATTGTACCACAGGAATATTTATTATCGTTACTGTGTCTATTATATCTACATATTTTGTTGCTATTGCCATTACCATTGTGTTACCGATACTAATGTTACTTATTAATCATACTATTACAACTGCTATTGCTCTAGTTACTATAAGTTCTATTGTTTCTAATTTTTCAGTTATTATTTATTACTATTTTTACTACTAGTCTATTTATTGTCATTACTAATGTTTCTATATTTACTGATACTACTACTGCTGCTATTATTATTATTATTATTATTATTATTATTATTATTATTATTATTATTATTATTATTATTATTATTATTATTATTATTATTATTTTTATTATCGTTGCTATGGATGTAAATAAATAAAAAAAACTTTGAAAAATATAACTATCTTTTTCAAGAGTATAAAGTGGCTGTATATATTTATATTTGAAAGCTCAGGGAAGTTGGGTTATTTTCTTTCTACTATAAGTATACACACTCATATATATATACCATATTATAGCAAAACAAAAAATGCCAAAATAATAATAATTCGCAAGACAGATTACAGTAATCACTTAACACACTAATAAAATGGCGATTCACTTTTATTCTACTATTAAGTTGTCATAAATAAATAAGTCAATAATTAACACAAAAAGGATAATACTTTCTATTAGTGGTGATCTTTAAATCAGTTTATACTTTTAAATAACATTTAAAATTTAAATTTTAATGATTTTAAAAAGCCTCTAAATAAAAGAAATATATATTAAACTACAATATATCGGCCTGAGAATGTATCACTTTATATAGAATCTATGCAAATAATAATAATAATAATAATAATAATAATAATAATAATAATAATAATAATAATAATAATAATAATAATAATAATAATAATAATAATAATAATAATAATAATAATAATAATAATAATAATAATAATAATAATAATAATAATAATAATAATAATAATAATAATAATAATAATAATAATAATAATAATAATAATAATAATAATAATAATAATAATAATAATAATAATAATAATAATAATAATAATAATAATAATAATAATAATAATAATAATAATAATAATTCAATTCAATTCAATTCAATATCCATTTATTATGTGCATTTCAACATTTACACTTTAACAGAAATACAATAAAAAAATAATAATAATAACAATGATAATAATTAAAATTAAAAAAAAACAATTATAATCAAATCAAGCTAAATACATAAAATATATATACATATATGTTATAACTATACATTTAGTTGTTTTTTAACATTATCACAAATTGATCAAAAAATATCAATATTATTAAAAGTTAGATTATATACCATTTGCAATCTATTAATAACTGATTTACCAAAGAAAGTATTTTTACATATACTAATCTTGAAAGTTTGCATTTCTCTTAATAAGCACAAGGTACTTTCAATTCTATTTTTGATATACAGTTACTGACATCAATTTTCCCATCAATCAACTTTTTCAGTAATATCATATCCTTCAACATTCTCCTTCTTTCAATACTGTTTTGACAGTTTGACATTCACCCATTATTAATTTATTAAATCTTTTTCAATATTATATATTTTAGACTGAATATTAATCAGATTGAAGTTCCATATACAAGAATTATATTCTAAAACTGTAACAACAAGAGAAAAAATAACCTATATTTTATGGAAATAGATAAATCTCTCCCATATCTCAAAATCAGCCCATCTTTCTGTATGCTTTATTAATAATACATTTAATATGTGCATTAAAAGTAAAATTGCTACAAAATATAATTCCTAAATCAGATACAGTCTCTTTATATTTAATAACACCATTCTCAATTTTATATTGATAAACAGATTTTTCAGTTTTATTAGTATAGGAAACAATACATGTTTTATTAATGTTAATCTCCATGTTGTTATACCTACACCATATAATAAAACTATCTATATCCTTTTGAACTTCAATATGATCACTATAAGTAATAATTCTTTTAAATAACTTACAATCATCAGCATAAGTAAGTATCATACTATTTTTTATGCTATGATCAAGATCACACATATAAACATTAAAAAGCAATGGTGCTAATATTCCACCCTGAGGAACACCTATCATATTATCAAAAAAAGAGAATTAGTTTTATCCATATGTACATAAGATTTTCGACCCTCAAATAATTGGAAAACCACTCAACTAAATGAGGACTAACACCCAACATTTTAAGTTTATACAAAAGTCTAATATATGAAACTTTGTCAAATGCCTGAGTCATATCAAAATATACAACATCTAATTGCTTCTGATCAGATAAGGCATGAGCAATATGATCAGATATCACCATTAAATTAGTTTCAGCAGATCTACCAGGTAAAAACCATGCTGATAACTAGGTAATACCTTAATCATATCTACAATAATATTACTATAAATACACCTTTCATAAATTCTAGCAAAAGGTGACAGAATTGAAATAGGTCTATAATTACCGAATCAGATCTATCCCTTTTTTAAAAATTGGTATAATTTTAGCTATCTTAAATATATCAGGAATAATAGTTTTCTCAATTGATAAATTAATAATATAATGCAATGGTGCTACCAAACATTCAGCACAACCCTTGATAATAAAATTAGGAATATTATCATATCCCATAGAAGATATCGATTTAAGTTTAGAAATTGCAGTAAACACTTCAGGAATTGCAATTTTATTAACATCTATATTCCAAAAACTTTCTTTATTAAATTTAATATCAACCATATTATCATTACTTGAAGTATCTAAGTACATATTAGTAAAATGATTGACTAGATCATCCATAGAAGGCCTAATTACATTATATCTACAACTTTACTTCCAACAATATTAAGATCTTTTATATAATTCCAAACATTTGTGGATTATTCCTAAAATTTTCTTCAACTCTATTTAAATTATTATTATAATCTCTTTTCATAAGAGTTTTAGTATAAGCACAAACCACTAAATTTCTTATACAATTCTTTATCATTAGTTAGTTTATATAACCTATGATATTTGTGCTTTCTATTTAAGCCCTTACACAATTCCCTAGAAAACCATTTAGGATATTTGTTATTAGTATTTAAATAATGCCTAACAGGAATATATTGATCTAGACAATTTTGAACTATACCAACAAATTATTTGCCGCTATATTTGGATCATTTTCCATCAAAATTACATTCCAATCAATGTCCTCAAAAGCTTTATAAAGGCATAATAGTCACCATGTTTGTAATCTCTCTTACTATTTACCATAGGCTTTATATGTTCATGAGAACCATCTATTACAAATTCCAAAGGTGGATGATAAGGATCAGGGGGCAAAAGCTTGATCAGCCTCTTTGCACTTCAAATCATTCTTAGTGCTAAACAATAATCCAACATACCCCCCTAAAATTAATAATACTATTAAGTTGAATTAAACTAACCAACTCAACAAAAATTTTTAATCTATAAAGTTTACTATTATCAACATTCTTATTACTATGTCTTGAGTAATCAGCTTCATTAAAATCCCCAACTATAATAATATCATATTTATATTTCACCAATATATCCTCAACCTTAACTAAATATGCATCTAAATCATTCATTGACAAAGTAGGTCGAAGATATATAGTACCTAACAATATTTTATTTTTATTTTTTAAACTAACTTCAATCCAACAAGATTCAATATTATTATCATTAATAATTATCTGTTTATGCTTTATGTCTTTTTAATAAAATCAAAGTACCACCTCCTCTTGTTTCATAATTATAATTTCTATCACATCTATAACAAATACCTATCATCAAATATACTAATATTATCAATTTCTTCTTTTAACAAGTCTCTGTTAAAAGATAATATCATATTCATTAATAACAATTCAAATTTAAAATCAATTGTCTTAGTTCTAAGACCACTAACATTTTGATAATAACAATTCAGAATTGCTATTTATTACAAGATTATTTTGAAATTTATATCTTGCACTATAGTGCTAATTTCATCAACATTATCAGTCAATATAATATCTTCTGTCTTTTCTTCAATAATCTTATTAATATTTAATATAGCATTATCCTGTGTACTATCAACATTAAAATTTCTTAAATATTTTAAATCTCCATAAAGCAATATGACTGCTGACAAAGCAAAGTTAAACAAACTTTATCAGATTCAGATTCCTCTATAGATAAATAAAATGAAGAATATTTTTTAGATTTTGTATTAAGTTTATAAAACACTATTTATATCTAAAACATTTTTCAAATGAGCAGTCACATCTTCAACAGAGGTGTCATTATCCATTCTAGTTAGAAAAAATTTTTTAAATTTCTTTCTTGTCTTAATAGCTTTTAAAACATGATTAACCTGATTTCCTATAATCGGTGAAGAACTTGAATTTTTAATATTTTTATTCTTATTTTTACGATAAAATACAGTTTTAAAACCATCATTTTCTTTATCCACAATCTTTCAAATAAAAGGCATATGAGTTTTTAGAGGTGCTATCTTGATTAGAAATCCCAGACGATTCATCTGACGTTACATTTGTTTTCTATCTGACTGACCAACCTTCACTTTAATTGCTTTATTTGTGTTCATTAAATTTAGAACTTGATCTATCAGTGACACTAAAACTGCCTCCTTTTTTAATTGATCAACTCCTTCACTTCTATTTATAGTAGAAGTGGAGGGAAATTTAAATCAGAAACAATAAGTTCAGGCGTTTGCTTTTCTTTATGCTTTAAAATAAGTTGACTTTCTTTTTATTAAAAAAAAGAATTTCTGTTATGCTTCTATAATCATTATTTTTATTTATATCAAATTATTAACAGATGCATTTAATAAATATTTTTTATCGTAATATTTTCTTCTTTCATAATTTAATTTCACTTGATAAATCTGTAAAATATTTAAAATTCTATTCAATAAAAAAGATTTTTCCAAGATAAACAATTATCCATTTTAGATAGATTTTTTCTCCTTTATCAAAATCAGATTAGATATAGCATTAATTTCTATTAATTTAGAATGTCATTACCTTCATTTCTAATAAATTTTGAAAATATAAGTCTTGGAATCATTTATATCTGATAAAAATCTATTTTGTTTTCATTGACTTCCATTACGTTATTACTATTTGAATGATTACATTTATCACAAATATAGGACTCCATTTCTATTTCATTTTTATGCAATATTATTCCATTAGATTTCAAACATGTTTTATGAAACTTATTATTGCATTTAATACGTTTAATTCTTGGCTGTTTTCCAAATATAAGATCACTGCAAAGAGCACATGGTGTACCTCCCATAGCAATAATAATAATAATAATAATAATAATAATAATAATAATAATAATAATAATAATAATAATAATAATAATACACTGCTCATAGTTTAGTTTTTGCACAGCACCGTGCTTCAGCTGGGCATGATTGTCAACCGGGAAATCCAGTGGTGGTATGCAGAGAGCGGCATGATCTAAAAAGAAAGATAAAAGAAGCTTTCTTTATATCAAGAGATGGCGATGCCATCAATAGAAAAGACTCTTGCTACAAAATATCCAAGAAATGGAATGCATAATTATTTCATTTGCATAAATTTGCATCACTCCAAGTCAATTTATTATATTTTGTAATATGGCTATGATTATGAGGGCTTGAACCTTGAAAGCGCTTAGCCATTTAATGAATAGATATTAAAATAATATATATTTGCTTTATTTGTTTTTAGCTTTGTGTGCTTGTGCATGTTAGCGCATTTTATATATTTTGAATAATAATAATAATAATAATAATAATAATAATAATAATAATAATAATAATAATAATAATAATAATAATAATAATAATAATAATAATAATAATAATAATAATTTCTAACTGATAGAATCATTCCACCAAAATAAATAATTACCATTTTATTGTATCAATGCTAATTTATTAAAGCACTAAACATCACATGAACCCCATTTTTTATGCTTGCTCAAGCTTTTAAAACAGGAAAAAACTCTCCATAGAGTAGGGCTACTCAGTGCAAGCGAGACTAATTGATGTATGCAAGAAGGCTTGTGCATAAAATCCCTATCTAGTGCCTACTCATTCAATATTCCCATACTGGTTTCTAGCCTGTGACCTTCATCAGTGAGGAGTCCTTGATCTGAGAGTACCACACCCAGATTTTAGGATACAATGCAACCCTCCAGCAGCCACTTTTTATGTCTAATTAACTAAAAAACTATGAGTCTAAAATTAAAAACACAATATTTTCAATCCAAGCTCATTAGCTTATATAGTGATATAGGTCTGAACTCAATTAATTACTCATACATTTTGGTGTATTTGGTTCTTGAATAATCATAGTCACAACTATCCAATTAGATAGGATTTATATTAAACCAATAAACGTCACTTGATCACCATTTCCTATGCTTGCTCAAGCTGTTCAAACAGGAAAAGCTCTCCATACACTAGTGCCACTTAGTGCAAGCCAGGGTAATCAATGGATGAAGAAAGGTTTGTGCACAAAATTCCTATCCAATGCCTACTCATCAAAAGGTTGCTGTTGGAAGGTTGTATTGGAACCTAAGATATGAATGTGATGATCTTGGATATAGGACTCCTCACTAATGAAGGCCACAGGCTAAAAACTGGTCTGAGGATATTGGATGAGTAAGTACTGGATAGAAATTTAATGCACAAACTTCTTGCATCCATTGATTTTTCTGGCTTACACTGACTGGCACTACTGCATGAAGAGTTTTGACTGTTTTAACAGCTTGAGCAAACATAAAAAATGGTGTTAATGTGATGTTTAGTGGTTTAATACCAATCCTACCCAATAGGATAGTGGTGGTTATGGTTATTAAAGAACCAAAGACACCAAATGTATGAGTACTGAACTGAGTTCTGATGTATATAACTATATAAGCTAATGAACTTGGATTGAAAATATTAAGCAGAGATAAAAGGTCCCATTCATTATTCTGGCTTGCACTGATTTTGCTTATTTATTATTAAACAAAAATTGATCCATTTTTATTCAACTGCCACTTATTATAGTAAATAAATAAATAATTGTAAAGTGATTTTATATTGCAGTTCACAAGAGAAGAGTGAAATGACTATATATTACATGATCACCATTTTCTATAATTACACAAGTTATTAAAACAGGCAAAATTCTCTATAGAGTCGTGCTATCCCATGCAAGCCAGAGTATTAAATTATGCCAGAAGGTTTGTGCATAAATTATCTTTCTGGTGCCTACTCATCCAATATCCCCAGACTAGTTTTTAGCTTGTGGTCTTTTATCAGTGAGGAGTTTGGATTTGAAAACAATGCATCTAGATCTTAGGATATAATATAATTCTCTATTAGCCATCTTTTACCTATTTAGTTAACTAGAAAGCTATGAATCTAAAATAAAAAACATAATAATGTTTTCAACCCAAGCTCATTTACTTGTACAGTTAGATGATCTGGAGATATTGAATGTGTAGGCACTAAATATAGATTTTCTGCACAAACCTTTTTGCATGCATTAATTATTCTGGCTTGCACTGGATGGCACTACTGTATTTAGAGTCTTGTCTCTATTTTAGCAGCTTGTATAAGCAAAGGAAATATTGATATTTTGATGCTTAATGGTTTAATACCATTCCTGGCCATAGGAATGCTGAACCAGATTCAGATCTATCTGACTATATGAGAGAATGAGCTTGGAATGAAAACATTAAAGTGGCTGCTAGAAGGTTAAATTTGATCCTAACATCTATATCCTATTAGATCCAAACATCTATGTGCTGTGCTCTCAGATCCAAACCTCTTCATTGTTGGAAGCCACAAATTAGAAACTATTCTGAAGATATTATATGAGTAGGTACTAGAAAGCGATTTTATACAAAAAATTCCATGCATCCATTGATTACTCTGGGGTGCACTGCATGTATTGAGAGTTTTCCCCATTTTAAAAGATAGAAATTAAATATACTTACAGTGAAATATATAACAGATATCCCTGATATCATTTAAAAAAGAAAAAAAACTGTAATGGAATTGATTTGATCAACTTGCTACAAAATTTGTTAACAGATGTGCGTCTTAATTTCTTAAATTAGATCCTAAGCCATTGTGAATAAATGTAGACAAATATAACAGTAAATCAAATGCATCAAGGATGTTTTCTGATGACGTGAGGGGCAGGGGTATCTATAGATTTAGAGAAACTGAAATAAGACAAAAGTCTCTATTGATATGGATTATTATTGGTTAAAATTCAAGGTGGTGATAATATGTATATATAATAATTGAATAAACACAAACGATTACCTTCAGATGGTTGGTTAATTAAAATAATTGTTGACAGGCTTAATTTATATTTTTGTTTCTAAGAGATAAATGGTTAGGAAATTATTCAATTTTTGTTTACAACAAAATTCAATTAATTTCTTTTTCAATAAACAAGAAACATTTTTTAATTACTCAATTAATTTTTTTTTAAAAAAAATTTAATTAAATTTTGTTTCAATATATATAATTTACTTTCACGTTTGCTTTAATCAGTTATATCTTATAAAACCCAATATCTTAATGTTAAATAATCGTTTATTATATTTAAACACAATTTTAATAGGTCAAAGTAAAATTACCTAATTTTTATAGATTATTTTTATGTAAATTAGAAGGGAATTGAAACAGACTTTCAGTCCCTCTCATCCATCCATCCTATCTTATACAAGTGAAACACATGGCCACTCTCATGTGAAAAAAAAAAATTATGATATCCAATATACCTATTTTGTGCTAGTTGGTCCAGCTCATGATCTCCAACACATATATATAATCAGTGCTCAGTTTTATATTAAGATAGAAAATCTTCGAACCTTAATGAATAGTCTTCAATCTATTCCATCTCCAACTCTTTCACCATCCATATCATTGAAAATTTAAAGATGGAATGACTAAATCTCTTTTTGCTGCCAACATTATTGTTATGCCCATGTTGATTTTAAGTCAATCTGACCCCTCATGGATAGAACCTTATCCATTTCAATAAACATCAAGGGGATGGACAGCATACAGGCTGAATCTAAAACTACAAGTATATAAACTATACTTATATTAAATCAAATATTACAGATTATTTTTATTACCTACAAAATTACGTAATTATGATTTTAAAAAACCTTCTCTCCCAATAACATTTGCCATCTAATGATCAAAAATTTCTAATATAATTTTTGACTATAGAAAGTTATAAGAATACTCAAAATCTATTGTGAACAACTATTTAATAACTGTTAAACTCTATCTCATCTCATGAACAGCTGATAAATAATAAAAGAACTTTCACAAATAACAGCAATCCACTCTACACAATAGCTATTTATCTAACTAAGAGAAATCATAAATCTTTAAGTGATATTGGTTCTAGATTTTTGGAAATTTTTGTTTGTACCTATTGGCTTTCATCAATTAAAAAAACTGGAATATATATATATACACACACATTCCAAACATAAAACTAAACTAGTCAATAAATAATTAAAATTACTCCAGATTCAAAACTCAATCAGACTAGCCAAAAAAAAATAAACAAAAAATACAATGAATGTTTTCCCTGCTGCAAGTACACTTATCAAGTATAAAGAACTACAAAACAACACCATATTTATATTAAACATTACCCACAAATCCATTTACTTTCCATTCACTCTTAATATTAAAAGAACTTTTAAATAAGTTAATTGCTTTAGAATAATAAATTTTCAATAAAGATTTTTTAATTCTTTTTTTTTTATTTCATTTCTCTCAAAGAAGACAATCTTAGCTTCGTCAAAATTAATAGTGTGGCCTGTATCTTTTTCATGGACATACAAAGCAGAACTAAGATATTTATTATTTTGATTTTACAGGTAGTGTTGTAGAAGGTATTTCTATATTTTTTTAAAAACAATTTGTTGATTTTGGTCATTACATAGTTTTTTTTTAGACTTTTGGATAGATTAATAATTTTAAAATGGAAAGTAATTGGGTATTTGGCAATTTAGATATTGAGAATGTATATCAGTCTGTTACTAGGTTAATAGATTGCCAGTTAGATTCCTGCCGTAGTTTCTAGCTAGCTATTTAAATACATCATTGTTAAATACTGGATACCAACAAACATTCACTTTATTATAATTTTATATTCTACTATCAAAATAACATTTTTAATTATAATATTCAATGCAGAGGACATATTTTTGTTTAATTATAAATGTAATTAAACTTTAATAATTTTTAAAATCGTTGTATTTATTTTATATTTAAGTAATGTAATAGTGTTAGAGAACCTTTTGTATTAGGATAGAATTCAAAACACCTGTAAGGTTCCATTAATAAATACATAAATTAAGGGTACAGACGAATAACATTTAGGTGTGAAAAAAATGGTATTTTGCTCTTAATTTATATATGACAAAAGTAAATCATTTTTTAAAAAATAAGTGGCAGGTTTTAACATAAAACCCTGGGAGATGATTGTTTAATTTTTTTAATTCAAATAAAGATACTCATTTAAATAAAATTTATTTGAGCAAGAAATGCTTCTTTGAGTTATCTAGCTAATGAAAAAAAGATCCTAACCTAAATTTGCTTTTTGCAAATAGAATAATTGCAACAAAATGTAAGATGTTGGGAATAGACATAATTAAATTTTTGATGTAATCTATATCTATTTGAATGTATTATTTTTATTATATTCGACAGTGAAGCATGAAAAGTAAAAATGAAGATGACTAAAATAATATGGAAATTATATTTTATGATAGTAACTACAGAAAGTCATAAGATTATATCGGAATGATAGGATGTAAGTAAAATGTCAAAGTGTTATAAATGTAATAAAAGAAAATAGTTCTTATTGTTAATATAGAAATATAACTGATAAACCATATTGTGCCTTTTTCCTTTAACATTTATGAATTTATAATGCAGAGTCTTTCACAGAAGTACATTGCCTTTTGAATATAGTTAGTCAGAATTTATTCTTGTCCAATGTATTTGAGGATTTTCAGTTATATCACGTGTTTGTGGGATTTTTAAGTTTAGTGTTTTATTAAATATATAAGAATGTGAATGACTGTTCAATATATTAGTTATGAAATGAAACCATAATTGATATCTGTGTAATAAATAAGTGTCTTGGGTTTTTAGTGCAAATGTAGATTGATGGATTCCAAAGCTCAGTATTCCATCAATTAGACTTTAGTTTTTTGTTCCTGAATAATAACCATTTGATGAGGATTGGAATTACTACTACTGCTATTACTAGGTTTAAAAGAGATTATTAAATTATTTGCGGTATTACTGCTACTACTATTATTTCTATTATCACTACTACCACCACCACCACCACTACTACTACCACTACTACCACTACAACTACTACAAATACTACTACTACTACTACTACTACTACTACTACTACTACAACCACCACCACCACCACCACTACTACTACTACTACTATTACTGCTACTGCTGCTTCTACTACCACTAATACTATCACTCTTACTACCACTAGTACTACCACCACTCCTACCACCACCACTATCACCAACAATACCACCACCACTGCCACCACAACTACCACCCCCACTGCCACCACCAGTACCATCACCACTACCACCACCATTACCACCATCACTACCACTGCCACCACTACTACTACAACTACTATTACTACTACTACTACTACTATTACTACTACTACTACCACTACTATTACTACCACTACTACTACAACTACTACTACTACTACTACTACTACTACTACTACTACTACTACTACTACTACTACTACTACTACTACAATAATAATAATAATAGAGATTAATCTAATGCTAACCAGAATTTTTTAATAGAACATCCTACACTCCATGACTTTTTAAAAAAGCATGATTTACAACATATCCAAATTGTTTCTTATTTTATAATAAAAGTTTAAATAAGTTGAAAATTGCTGAAGATTTTGTGAGCCATAAAGTATATTATTACAATATTCAACACAATTAAAATAAGTCTACATGTTTTTGGTAGATATTGAATGTTGAGAATTTTGGGACTATGAAAAATTGGACAAAGTTTTTGCTTATTTCTCAAAAAAAAAAAAACTAAATTTGGTTTTAATATCAACACTGTCCAATTTCTTGACTTGAAGTGTCAACATTAAATAGTGTTCAAACATTCCATATAACTATATTTAGTAAAATTGAAAATAATTCCCTTTAGGACCAACAGTGCTTTTTATTTCATTATCATTTTCTTTTAAAATTTTTATACTTGTTTCTGTTGTTCAAATGACCATTAACTCCCTCAACAGCTTTCATAAATCCTGTGGTTTTAGGTAATATTTAAGATATTTTATTGGGTGGAGAAAAACAGTAGTATCTTTAATTAGAATAACCATGCATTTAATCGATATTAAATAAATGTTCTATTACAAATACATATGCAAGTAAAGTATATTGATTACAAAGCTGCATGCTTAATAATGACTAAAGAATCACTTCATTATATTTATTAATGATCAGTAGTGTGCAAGATATATGTGATCACTAGATGGAGCTTTACCAATAACTCCAAACAAGCTTTTGTTTACATAAATGCCAATAGAGATAGAATTCAATATCTCTTTCATTGTCTCCACCTTTAGACCAGCTGATTTCAAGCTAGTTGGCTCTTGTCAGTGAAGGGAAAGGACTAGAAACTAGATTTAGTTGCCTACCCTTCCCTGATGAGAGCCAACTAGCTTGAAATCAGCTGGTATAAAGGTGGAGACAATGAAAGAGATATTGACTTCTATCTCCCTTGGCATTTATGTAAACAAAAGCTTGTTCAGAGTTATTGGTTAAGCTCCATCTAGTGATCATTAAATACAAACTGAAAAGCAGATTATGAAATTTATAATTTTGTTTATCATATATATATATATATATATATATATATATATATATATATATATATATATAAAGTGAGATTAGAGTTAGCTGTGTTTGTAATTAAAAAGAAAGAAATGTGCAAAAACAATCACACAATCTCATTTTCTCACTTGATGCAGAAAAGTGGTTGTTTGCTTGAAAAACTGATTATGGCAATGCTCTATATTAGCCTAAGTAACATACTATATAAAACAGTTAAAAAATATAAAAAAAGCAGAAAGAATACAGAGACTAAAAAGTTCTACTGAATCATAAACAATATTCTTTACCTATGATGGGTCAATATATATTTTATAAGCCAATGATAAATTATCATGTGATTAATTGACTTGTTTATTATTCTCAATTAAAGTAAGTCCTCAATCAGACAATTTTGAACATGGATTATTTATAGTCTGGATTGACATTAAAAAAACTCAAATAAAAAAGCTATTATAAGGATTAATGGTTTTGCTTCAGGAATTGCCAATTAGTAGAAATTGATAATTTGTAGTAACAACAAAGATTAAAGGTTATTTTCTATTTACATGAATATTACCTTTCATTTATATGATAGTTTATGTTTGCCTGCTGAATGGGTTTATTTAAATTTTTTAGAAAGATAAAAATTTCAATCTGTTTCAGTCTTGTGTTTTATTATTTGTCAATTTGACATCTTAAATCAGCATAAAATATGGAATCCATCTTTTATTTATAGAATTTGCCTTAACCCTTTTAAATTCTGACACTTTTTATTATAATACATATGAGAAGTTTTTGAAAATGCTCAACTTTTCACTTGTGTATAAAATACTTACTTTATACTAAAACTCAATAAATTGAACTTGATTTATGTTAAATTTAATTTTATAAATTAATAATATTTTAAACAATCATATTTTATATTGATAAATATTTAGAAATTGAATTGTAAATGAGAACAAAAACATCAACAATGGTGTTAGTGTAAACACACTTTCAGAAAATGAATAAATTATTTTTTATTTTAAGTTTTTTTTTTTTAGTACAAACAAATGAACGTGAATTTTTGATAACTCTATCTATTAAATTCTGCTCCAAAATCTGATTTTTGCATTGGAAAAAAATTCTAACATCATGCCAATTTTGACAGGTGATGATGTTGTGTGATGAGTTTTACACAAAGTGTGGTCAAGGAGGAATAAATGCTCTTAATACATTTTTTATTCAAGAAAAATAGAGTAAATGATTGCTATTTTCAACCTGTTTATAAAATACTGACCTCTTCACATTTTTTTATTACACAAGTAACAAAAGGAGTATGGGAAATTTATATCATTAAAGAAATTCTGTGTGAATGGAAGTTATGATAATGGTGAACCAGTGAGCTAAAGCACCAAACTATTTCATTTTTTCAGAGGGAAACATCCAACACTTTTCAATGAATAAGAGACATTAAGTTGATAACAGATAGTAGATCTAATTGTTTATTAAACTTTGGCTGTTGTTCTGTGAATTACAGTTAGTTTATTGATGAATTATGGATTAATATATATATATATGGAGACAAAAGAGCTCATAACATGCAATGCAATGCATATTTAATCTTAAGCTTGTGAGAATGCAAAAGTATATATATATATATAAAATGAAAAAAGGCATAAGACAAATATTTAGGTGTATTTTATTATCGATACTTTATCCATAACCCTATATTTCAAATATATATTACAATTCTTATTTATGGATGGCGTTATTTGAGTTTTAACATGAAAATGTTTAAGACACAATTTTACAATTGAAGGAGTTTCTACATTTTATCAATATTTATAAAAATTGCAGCTTGACTTATTCTAAAAGAGGTGGACCCAATAATTCAATATTTTGAGTAAATTTTTTTAAAACTGTAAAATCTATGACTTTAATGTCATGAAAATGATATATATATATTATAAAAAATACAAAAATTAAACAAATAAAAAAAAACTAAATAAATGTTTTTTTTTATAAAATTTTAATTTTAAAATATATTAGAACAACAATAACAAAAAAAAAAAAAAAGCTTAGCAAAAAACGATCCATTTAAAATTTTTCACTTAGCCAAAACTTTTAAAATGAAAACATAAATAAAAGAATAATTTGGCTTTCATTCTTTCAAAATTTATAAAATCGTTAATAAAAAGACAGTTTTTAAACATACATATATAATGCAATGTTTTATTATCTAAACATCAGAATTGCAAATTTAAAGAAATTTTCATTAATCTTTTAACATAGTTAAGTATTCAACAACATTAATACTATTATGTCTTATTCAGTTCGTGTTACATTAAAATTATGGATTCTGGACTTCAAGTTTTGTAGATTAGGGTACATCTCTGTATTCTCAAATTCCTTATGAACTTCCTAACAATAAAATGTTTGATTGTTTTTCATTTGATACTATTATTGTTTAACTATTATTGTTTAACAATAACTTGAGTATACTCATATAAATAATACCAATGCGCTCTAACCATCACTTTAGTTAAATTGTTAACGAACCACTACATACATTAGAGTGGTTTGCATTTTATTTTTATGATGCACAATTTATGCTTAAATATGCGTGCTTATATACATATATTGCATATTTTGTCAATCATTTCCACAAACACCTGTATCATCATATGATCACTATTTCTAATGCTTCCACAATCTGTTACACACAGTAGCAACTTTCTCCATACAATATTGCCATCTAATATGAGGATAATAAATAAGTAGGCACTAGATGGTGATTTTGATACTAAATTTCTAGCATATATTGATTACCATGGCTTTTAATAGATGGCAATATGTATGAACAAAGTTGTTACTGTGTTAATAGACTGCATAAGCATAAGAAATGGTGATCAAATGGTGTTAGAATAGTTTTATACTAATCCTAGTCAAAGAACATTGTGATTATGGCTATTGAAAAAATTAAAGACAGCAAAATATATAGATACTGAACTGGATTCATATTTTCATGACTATACAAGCAGATTAAGTTGGATTGAAAAAAAATATTATGTTTTCAGTTTGGGATCATAGTTTATAGATATATAAAAAGATGGAAGAATTCAGAAGATTCAAAGATCTAGATGCAATGCCATCACATCCAAACATAACTGAGAAAACAATTAGTGATAATGGATGCAAAGGCACTAGATAGGAATTTTGATGAACTATTTTTCTAGAATGAATTGATTACTATAGCTTGCAGTATTCTGTAGAGAAAATGGCTACTATATCATTGTCAGGTACCTTATTGTTGGAAGTCATGCAATAATACTTAATGATATAAAACCACCAAAACATCACATGATCAGCATTTCCTACATGTGCCCAAAATGTTAATAACAGAAGAAACTATTAATATAGTAGCATCAGCCAGCATAAGTCTTAGCAATCAATGAATGCAAAAAAAATTGTGCTTAAAACTCCTATTTAGTGATTATTCATTCAGTATCTCCATATAGTTACATAAATAGATAAAAGATGACTGCTGGAGGATTGCATTGAATTCTTAGATCTAGATGCAGTTATCTCAGATCCAAAGTTCATTACTGATGAAAGCCATAAGCTAGAAACTAGTCTGGGGATTTTGGATGAGTAGACACTAAAGAGGGATTTTATATACAAACCTTCCTGGATCCATTGATTACTAAGGCTTGCATTGGGTGGCACTACTGCATGGGGAATTTGCTATTGCTATTAACAGTTTGTATAAGCATAGGAAATGACATTCATGTGATGTTTCATTATAAAGATATCCTTTTTTCTTTATGATTAAAAATAATATTAAGAAACATCGTGCTGAAAAGTAACTTAATTTTAATACACACTATTCCATCTGATGGTTATGTCATAAAATAATTAACTTTGCAAGATTACTTTGGATTTATTTTATTTACGTTTCACAGAAATGGTTAATATTGAATGAATATAATGTCATGTGATGTGATATTTACCAAGCCTATTTTAATTTACAAGTGAACTTCTCTCTAACTGCCATGTTCAATAACTTTTTATAGTAAGAAAATGGATAGCTTTTTACCGTATTCTAGATTGCTTTATTTAGAGATATCCAAAACAATAACAGCCAGAGACCAAACTTAAATCAGCCTATATATTTTAATGTAAATTGATTTTTAAAGAACTGGTATTAAGTTTAAAGGGTAGAAATATTTCAATCACTTCTAAAAATATAATATATAAACACATTAAAATATATAGGCTAATTTAAGTTTCCTCTCTGGCTGTTATTGTTCTGGATAACTCTAAATAAAAAAAAAGATCTAAAATAGGTAGGAAGTGGTTCATAGTCTCTTTCTTAATGTAAAAAGTTATTGAACATGGCTGATAGAGGGAAGATCAATTACTGTTTAATAAAGACTTGGTAAATTTTACATGACTTTATATTTACTTAATATATATGGCACCAGACAGAAAAGGGGGTTTTCTTCATTCAATGTACACTGGCCTATTTGGGGGACCAAATGCACCAGACTGCTATATTCATACCATATCTGGTTGCCAAATGTCATTGAATATCTATCTATCTATCTATCTATCTATCTATCTATCTATCTATCTATCTATCTATCTATCTATCTATCTGTCTGTCTGTCTGTCTGTCTGTCTGTCTGTCTGTCTATCTGTCTGTCTGTCTGTCTGTCTGTCTGTCTGTCTGTCTGTCTGTCTGTCTATCTGTCTGTCTGTCTATCTATCTATCTATCTATCTATCTATCTGTCTATCTATCTATCTATCTATCTATCTATCTATCTATCTATCTATCTATCTATCTATCTATCTATCTATCTATCTATCTATCTATCTATCTATCTATCTATCTATCTATCTATCTATCTATCTATCTATCTATCTATCTATCTACTGTACTGGGATGGATATATGCTGCAATGCTCTTATTTAAAGCCCCACAGATTTGGGAAGCATACATAATGGGATAACCTTTTTCTCTAGAAGAGGTATAGTTCACTGTCATCAGCCAGTTGGTCTTCAAGGTATGTCATTAAACCTGATGATTTACCTGGGTTTTATAAAGTGATTCTATGCTAATTACATATTGAGTGGGATAGAATTCACACTTACAAAACTTATTTTACTTCACCTATTCTTGATCCTTATTACACCACAGGGTTCAAAGTCAGGAAGAATGAACAATATTCTATTTTAAAGTGTATTTATCCCATATATGATGTTTGTATTGAATATACATATAGTGTGACTTATTGGAAAGTAGAAAAATCAAATGACAGACAACTAATTTAATATTTAACAGCTGCTAACAAATATATTTTGATGATGGTTTCCTTTCATGATTATTGTATAATAATTGTGCAGGCATGATCATCCTTCGGTTGTATTCATTAACTATTTACTAACCCAAACCTTTGATCCTGATGAAAGATGATCATTCACCATTCTAATTTAATAATTTTACCTTTACATCAAATATCGTATAAAAAAAGAAACCTATATTTTAATGATTAACTCTGCTAACTAAAATTTCTAATATCAATTGCTCATTAATTTCCAATCTGACTATCTATATTTTATAATCTATTGAAGATTGCTCTTATATTGTAAACCATCTCCTATTTTGATGTCATATAAATGTATGATAGGACAGACCATTCATGCAAGGGTTTAGTCATACATTCCAAATAATAATTAATAATTAAATTAATTGAACACAAACATTAAAGATAAAAAATATATAACTCTCTAAGTGTCAGCATTTAATTTTGAATAAGAGTAAAGTCTCACCTTTTAAGTCAGTAGACTAATGTACTAACTGATAAGCAAGTACAGGAAGCTGATCCTAAATTTCATTAATAAATGAAAAACAAAAAAATAAATTGATAGCTCCTCTTCTTTCTAGAATAATTAATGGTAGGATGGACTGATTCTCTGTTTCAAAAAAAAGAAACCAATTTGGCAAGTGAAATAAGAATAAAAAAAATTATAAAATATAACGTGAGACATTAATCCAGCATAATCTAGCTATAATTCAAAGTTTTGTAGTTCATATTGTGAAACATCCAAATATCTTTGCCTTTAGGAAAGCTCCTTTGTATGAACTGGATGGCAGTTGATCAGATAATCTTTATTCACGCATTGGATCTTCATGTTGATGACTCACACCCTTTTATAATTATCTTTCCCATGCCGAAAAAATTTCTTTGATTGATTGTAAAAGCATTGTAGATCTTTTTACTATCATGGTCATCATGGTGTTAATTTGAAATGATAATCATATCTGGAATCATGTTTACATGATGGGTAGCTCTATCCCCATGATGTTTCTCACTTTTTAGCCATGCATGATTTGTTCTTTTGTAGCTTATAACTTGGATCAAAATATAAACTTTAAGAAAATTAGGAATGGGTTTCTTAACCAACTGTTTCAAACCGCAATTATGTGCTCTACTATTGAGGACAGTTCAAATGATAACTAACTTAATTTTAGAAATGTAAAAAGTAAATTTTTAAAAGACATAATTTACTCTCCGTTCTTTTCTTATTTTCTTAAAAAAAGAATGAAGTTGTGCTATATTGTCTTTTCTTTCACTGACTGATGTGCAAGTTTAAAGATCACACATTTATTTTTATTGTTGACTTCACTTCAACAGTTATAGAATTTTATGCTAGATTAATAAATAAAAAAAATATTTAACATTAATGATTAGTTTCTTTTGTTTTTTTCAGATTTTTATTTGCTTCCATTTATAGGTTTGATATATATATATTTATATATTCTTCCATTTATAGGTTTGATATATATATATATATATATTGTATCCTTTTGAATAGGTTAGGATGAATTGCTTATATCAATTTACTAAAAAAAATTAAATTTAAAAAGTTATTTAGGGGTATGATGTATATAATGTGTTGATGATCTTTTAAAAAGTCTAGTTAAAGCAAATAAGAATATTTAATGTATAATATTGTGTTAATATTTTAAAAAAAACAGTCAACTAAAGATAAATTATAATATTGTATGGTTGGGAAAACTGGCCATAATAAATACTGCATTAATAAGTCTTGTAAATAAATGTTTAAAGTAAATTTAAAAAATAATAACTTGAAGTTAAATAAATAATATATTTGGGTAATAAAAATTAATATTTAATAATTGAATTTAAAATATTTATTGAAGAGTAGTATTGTGGTAGAAAATGAATATTCGATTTTGTGATATAAAACTATTATTTTAAAAGTGGTTATATTATTATTTTATAAAAAATATATTTTTTATAAATAAATTAAATTATTTAGTTTGTTTTCAGCTAAATTGTAAGGGTTTCATCTGGGTTGTAAGTCATGTGACATATAGATGTTGATATATACATGCTTGCGAGTTTTTTTTAGTAAAATTGCAAAACTGTTTTAAAATGCTAATATAAAATTTAAAATATTATATTTGTCTACCACAAGATAAAAATTAAATTAGTTAATATAAAATATTAAGTCGTGGTTTTTATTATTATTTAAAAACGAATGTAATAAGTAAAATTAGATTTTTGTTTTGTTTTGAAAAATAACTACGTTTTAAAAAAGCTAAAGGTAATAATAAATATGATATAATTTTAAAAGTTATTTTGAAGTGTTTGGTAGATATAAATAAATATGAAAATTAACTAGAAATTAAATAATATATTAAATCATAAATATTAGATAAATCATTGTTTATTTATAACTTTGATTCTGCATTGTTGGCTAGGTATGTAAATAAGCTAGCAGCGCATTGTTTAGTTAACCAATCAAAGGAGTAATTTATTCGGGTATAAAAATCAGTGCACAATTATTTTTGAGGTACTACTATAACTACTACTATTTCTGTTAACTAAGGGTGCTGTATTAAACTTCTTAACTTCTATTAGTTTATGGTTTAAAGATTAAGAGTACCATTATGGGACAATTATATTAATTTCTATGTTCAAGAAAGTGCAGTAAATTATTATAAGAGTGTATAATACAGAAATGCTGTGCTAAATGTTAAGTAATTCCTTAACAACCGATTTATTAAGCTTAATTCTAACGTCATGTTAAACATGAATAGATCGTCATTAAATTTAAATTTATGTAAAAAATGTCAAAATTATTATGTTTCCATTAGGCATATAATTTTGTTTATATTAATTAGTAATAATAGTTTGCTATTGAGATTAACAAATTGGACATCATATGAGAAGTTTAAAGAAGATTCACCAGAAATTAAAAGTAAGAAAAAAATGCTTTTATTCGGAGAACTGATTTTAAAATTAAGACTAAGGAAGTAAGATAGTAAAGTTTTAAAAAACTTTTAGCTTGATAAAATAATTATCTTGGGAAGTGCAGAAATGTTTCTTTATGAAGAAATATTTAACAATTAATTTTAAGAATATTATAATAGTTATAAAATGTAAAAAGCAGGACCGTTATCAAAACGTTTTCACATTTTATTAAAAGGAATTTTAAAATAGGTAATAAAATTATCCTATTATTAATATGTGTATGCTGTTCATACAAAAGATGTTAAAAATTATTTATGGAGATATTTAAATATGTAGTAAATATCAAGAAACACTGAATTAGTGTTACGTATTAAAGATAATATAAACTGTCATGGGATTTGAATGAAAATAGCAGAATTTTGAAATTATTTTATAATATGACATCGAAAAGTACTTTCAATAATTATTTTTGAAATTAATGGGCACCATGAACTATTATTTTATAAACTTTTAGGAGCAGATTCATGGTTATTTATGAAGCAATCTGGATATTTTAAAGTCGACTTACGTTATTTTTATTTTTTTGAAAATCGTTGTTCATTTTGTTTTAAAAGTGAAACCAATGGAGCATGTGTGACTTTGGCGTCAGTAGAAGTTTCATCAGCAAGCTCTGGGAAGTTGGAATACTCCAGAGGCAAAAAAAAACCCATTTTCTTTAATGAGCTTTATGGACAGAGTTGTGTTTTTGTAAATATGATTTTTGAATTATTCTTTACTAATTTTAGTGTTAATGCTTATTCATAGGTTAGAGATAGGAAAGGAACATAAAAATATTAGAGATAGAAAAGGAACATAAAAATATAAAACTATACTAACCTAGTGCTTAGATTCTTATAAAAAATATTTAATAATGTTTAAAAGACTTAATATTTTAAGTGTGATAATATTGAATGAATGATATACTATATAATGTTTTATTTAGTTTGTGGACCAGAAAATGTCATTTAAGTGGTCAACCAGTAGAAAGATCACTTATGGTAATAATTATAAAAATATTAATGATTTTCTGATGTATTTTTTTATTTATTTTATGGGGTCAACATATTATGTTATTGTTTTGTGTGGATGTGTAAAAACGTATAAATACACCATACATACACAGAGCTTATAGGAGTTTATTTATTTAAAAATATGCATACTTTTATCTTATATTATAAGTATATTCTAACTTAATGAGAATATAATTATATGATTCTATCGTAACTGAATTTAGTGCTTAATTTAAGTGGTTGAAGTATTGAAGTATTATATCGATAGTAATTATTTATATTTTGGTTCAAGAGTTGTTAGAGAAATGAAGTAATCTTTCTTATTGAATAGTTAGGTCGTTATTTATATGTGAATTTATTTATTGTTGTAGAAATATGGTAAGAATTTTAGCGATGTAGAGTGATAAATCTCTAAAGAAGTTATAAAGATAGTGGCTTGGGAGTAAGTTAAATGAAACCAATATAATGTTTTATGTAGGATGTATTAATATGGGAGTAAGGATAATCAATGATGATGATTATGCAAGTATAGATAACTTAGCCCTATAGCTTGTATATTTTTCATGGCAGTGTTTTCTTTATGTTGAAGTTTAATGTTCCATAGAGCTGGATAAATAGCCTGAACATTATATTTTGTGGTGGAGATTATTAGACAGATAAGTCATACCTCATTTCTTATACACTGTTACCATGATGATTATATAATAGAGGTACTAGTAAGTTTAAACTCTAGTTATTCCATATACCTACGTATTTGGTCACTATCAAAATTTCTAGTATTACATCGTATAGGTTTGTATTTAAAATAGGAAAGGATAAATAAATTTGGAGGTGTGGATCATATTGAAAAGGATAAGATAGGTTGTCTTACTTGGAGTGAATTTAGAGATGAATATAAAGATTATAAGAACATGGTTTGACAGGAAAAGAATCATAATTTTTTTATATTCTAAATTGATTATTTTTTGATAAAGATGTGTAAGTGATAATTAAAGTTGGTTAGTGAAAATATTGAATAACTGTTAAGTATTTGAAAACTTACATATAATGCATATTTTTTGACAAGTGATATGATAAAACCGAATTGTGTTAAATGATACAGATAGTTATAAGTTTTTGTAAATGTTCTTCTGTAGCAACGATATACACTAGCACATACATTTTATCTGATATTAGTTGATATTAAATAAGTAGTGTAATTTAACCACTATGTTGTTAATTGAATTTATTCATACTATTATTAAGTTGGGAATGACTACATGATATATTAAATTATTCTTAAAAAAACTAAGTACAAGCTAATAGATGAATATTAAACTGGGTAATTTTTTTTATTTTGTATCTGAAGTTTACCAAATTAATGTACATGTAATAGAAATACATTTTTATAAGAAATATATTTAGAAAAAATGTTCCATAACTTATATTTTCATTTTATAGTTTATTTCAGAAAATTACAGAAAGTTTGATAATGTAAAGTTCATTAATAATGTAAATAGTGTATAAAAGTTTATTGTTGAAGTTATAAATAAAATTTGTTAAACTTGTTTTATAAATCTTGGTGTTGACTCAATTTCTCCACATCACAGATACATAATCACAGATAATTTGATTTTAAATATAATATTTGCACAACATAATTAAGATTATTATTTAAGAGTTATAATATATTCTTGACATGATTTCTTCAAGAAACTTCATTTGTCATATTGGTATTATGGTCATAGAATAACTATAAGATATTTACACCGAGTTATATTATTATTGGTTGCCACATATTTTCAGATTATAAAACTATACCAGAATAAGAACAATGATATTATATTCTTTGTTGTTGTTATTATTATTGTTGTTGTTATTGTTGTTGTTGTTGTTATTGTTGTTGTTGTTATTATTATTATTATTATTATTATTATTATTATTATTATTATTATTATTATTATTATTATTATTATTATTATTATTATTATTATTATTATTATTATTATTATTATTATTATTATTATTATTATTATTATTATTATTATTATTATTATTATTATTATTATTATTATTATTATTATTATTGTTATTGTTGTTATTATTATTGTTATTATTATTATTATTATTATTATTATTATTATTATTATTATTATTATTATTATTATTATTATTATTATTATTATTATTATTATTATTATTATTATTATTATTATTATTATTATTATTATTATTATTATTATTATTATTATTATTATTATTATTATTATTATTATTATTATTATTATTATTATTATTATTATTATTATTATTATTATTATTATTATTATTATTATTATTATTATTATTATTATTATTATTATTATTATTATACCTACTCGTATTACGAAATCTTGTCAATCAATTTTGGATCATATATTTGTCAGATTAAACCAGAATCAAAGTTATGAATCATCTGTACAAAATATTTTTATTTCGGATCATTTTGCAACTGTGTTGAGGTTATTAAATTGTAGACCACATGTAAATACTCATTTATATATTAATAAGTTATCACATAATAAACTAAAAATGTTATTATCTGATCAGAATTGGGATTATGTTTTTGCTCTGCATGATGTTGATTCAGCATTTTTAAAATTTCAAGATATTTGTAAATCTTTAATTGCAAAATCTATGGTTAGTTTTAAATTGACTAGCAAAAACCGCAAGCGCTCAGCCTGGATAACGAATGATTTGATTGGAAAAATTAATCAAAGAAATCATTTAAAATGTTTGGGTGGAGATTTGTTGACTTTGAGGAAATTGAATACTGAGATTAAATCTGATATTCGGAAATTAAAATTTCAATATTATCAAAAATATTTTAATGATAAAAATATTTCTTTGAAATGGAAGTTGATAAATTCTCTTGTAAAGAAACCTTTGTCAAATCAACTTAAATTTATAAAACACAATGATAATTTGATTGAAGTAGAAAATAATGAAAAACGTGTTGCTGACTTGTTTAATAATTTTTTTTTCAGATCTATCAATAGATAGAACACCAGTACAAGAATTGTCTTTTGCTGATTCTTGTGTAAATTCTTTTTTGTGTACAGATGTTACTGATTTGGATTTGTCTGGTAAAATTGATCTCTTAAAGAATGTTCATTCAACTGGTCTAGATAAGTTAACACCAAAGATTCTTAAGGAAAATAAGTCAGCTTTCATACCTGTTCTTGTTTATTTGTTTAATCTTTCCTTAAATGTTGGTTTGTTTCCTACTTGTTTGAAGGTTGGTTTTATTACACCTGTTTTTAAAAAGGGTGATCCTGTACAGCTTGACAATTATAGACCAATATCTATTATATCTGTAATATCCAAATTGTTAGAGATGGTGGTTAAAGAGAAAATGATGTCATTTTTATCTAAAAATAATATTTTATCTGAACATCAATATGGATTTATTTCTGGTAGAAGTACCTTGGACACTTTCTATAGTCATGTAAACAATTTGACAACTTCACTAGATAAGGATTTTAAAACTGTTGCTATTTATTTAGACTTGTCTAAGGCATTTGACTCTGTATCTCACAAAATTTTACTTAAGCGTTTATATTCATATGGTTTTCGTGGTGGATTTATTTCATGGTTTGCGAGTTACTTAAAGGATAGAAAACAAGCAACAAATATTTCTGGTGTTGTAAGCTCTTTTATAACAGTTAACCATGGTGTACCACAAGGTTCAGTTTTGGGTCCCATTTTATTTATAATTTATATAAATGATTTATTTTCTTTACCTTTAGAATCTAAGATTTATGGTTTTGCAGATGATATTGCTTTATCTTATGCTGCAGTTTCATATAATTTTGTTGAAAAAATAATTAATGATGATTTAATCCTAATTAGTAAATGGTTAGCATTTAATAATTTATCAATTAATCTGAGTAAAACAAAAGCTATTAATTTTTCTTATAGGTCAAATATTCATTCGCTTAACATTACTATTTGTAATAAGTATTTTTGGCATTGTAATAGCACTTGTACTTGTCCTAACATTTCTTTTGTTGATAATATTTGCTATCTAGGTGTTTTTATTGACTCCAGACTATCTTGGTCAAACCATATTGACTTCCTTTGTTCTCGTTTACGTAAATTAAATTATATGTTTTTCTACTTATCTAAATTTTTTCCTCGGTCAGCTTTGATTACTTTATATATTTCTTCTTATCAAAGCTTATTATGTTATAATATATCAGTTTGGGGGAACTGTTCTACTTTTGCAATGACTACATTGTCTGTTTTACAGAATTATACAATGCGTATCATTTTTGGTAGATCACGTGCCACATCTGTTAAAGATATTTATGCCACTTTTAATATACTAGATGTTTTCCATTTGTATAAATATAGAGTGATTCTTGATATTTATTGTAGGAAACTTCATTTAGATACTAAATCTTCTGTTGTAAATACTCGTTTATCTACTAAATATCAGCTAGCTTTACCTAATTTTCTTAAAACATCTAGTAGGAAGCAATTTAGTTATAATGGTCCTAAATTATTTAATATGTTTATAAGAGATTGTTCTGTGAATTTAATGAGCACTAGTTATTTGATTTTTAAAAAGCATTTATGGCACTGGTTATATTATGCTAAGCATTAGTTTTATTTTGTTTATTTTATTTTATTTTTGTTTATACTGTATGTTATGTTGTAATTATTTACTACTGTTATTGAATTTCCAAATGTAATCTGTGTATAATTTTAATATTTTATGTTATATATATATATTTTGTATTTTATTAGTGTTTTTTAGTAAATACTCGTTTATCTACTAAATATCAGTTAGCTTTACATAATTTTCTTAAAACATCCAGTAGGAAGCAATTTAGTTATAATGGTCCTAAATTATTTAATATGTATTTATAAGAGATTGTTCTGTGAATTTAATGAACACTATCTTATTTGATTTTTAAAAAGCATTTATGGCACTGGTTATATTATGCTAAGCATTAGTTTTTTTTTTTTGTTTATATTATATGTTATGATGTAATTATTTATTACTGTGATTGAATTTCCAAATGCAATATCTGTGTGATTTTAATATTTTGTTATATTTATACTTTTTTTTTTTTTGTATTTTATTAGTGTTTTTAGTTGTTACATTTAAATTCCTCACACAAGATTTTTCTTGTATGGAATTTATCTCACTGTATTATACATTTATTGTTTGCTTCATGATAAATAAAATAAATAAATTATTAAATAAATAAATTATTATTATTATTATTATTATTATTATTATTATTATTATTATTATTATTATTATTATTATTATTATTATTATTATTATTATTATTATTATTATTATTATTATTATTATTATTATTATTATTATTATTATTATTATTATTATTATTATTATTATTATTATTATTATTATTATTATTATTATTATTATTATTATTATTATTATTATTATTATTATTATTATTATTATTATTATTATTATTATTATTATTATTATTATTATTATTATTATTATTATTATTATTATTATTATTATTATTATTATTATTATTATTATTATTATTATTATTATTATTATTATTATTATTATTATTATTATTATTATTATTATTATTATTATTATTATTATTATTATTATTATTATTATTATTATTATTATTATTATTATTATTATTATTATTCCAAATTTAAAAGTAGATGTTTTTATAACTCATCCTGGCTTGAGGTAAATTCCATTAATGATTGCTTTTCTGATTCTGGTTTTTTTTCTCATGGTAAATTTAAATCACAAATTTTTTTTTTATGGGGAAAAGAGATAACAGAGGTTTTCCTGTTACTTTATCTTCTTTAAAGTCTGTGAAATCTAAAATACTAAATCATCCGGCTGCAGTTCCTAAAGTCATTCCAGCTCATAATTTACAGAGGGCTTCTTTTATGGACAAAAGATATAATGGAGGTATTGCTGTTAATTTATCTTCTCTAAAGTCTATTAGTCACAAAATACTTAATTATCCTAATACTGCTCCCAAATTTATTCCAGCTTATAGATCACATTCACTTAACTTTCATTCAAATAGTAAATATCGGATAAATCATTCTGGATACTCCTCTTTATCTTCTAGTAAAAATGACTTTTTGAGAACTAAAAAAATTAATATTTCTGATGGATTTAGTAAATCTAATTTTGCTAATGTTTATTCTAAGTCTGTTAGACATAAAACTCTTAATTATCCAGATAATGTTCCCAAATTCATTCCAGCTTATAGACCACATTCATTTGACTTTCATTCAAATAGCAACTATCGGTTAAATCATTCTGGATACTCCTCTTTATCGTCTAGTAAAAATGACTTTTCAAGAACTAAAAATATTAATATATCTCATGGATTTAATAAATCTAATTTTGCTAATGTTTATTCTAATACTAATATAAATTATAATAGATATTTTCTTTCTAATATGCCAGTAGATCTAAGTTCAAGAGATATTACAGTATTTCTTGAAAATAATTTACAAACTAGTATTGTTTGTCATAAAGTTAATATGAATAATTCTAAGTCTTCTTGTTTTTATATTTCTGTTTCTGCACATAAACATAATGATATAATATCCCCTAATTTATGGCCTTGCGGTGCTTCTATTTCTTTTTTTATGGATCTCTGGCCAGTTCTCTAAGGTTTTAAGAGAATTTATTTTGTTTTACTATCTATTTTATTTTTATTTTTTCTTTATCTCTTTCTTTTTCTCTTTGTTTTTATTTGTGTTGTTTGCATTATCTTTGTGGGTAACATGGTAGGCCTTTCTTGTTTTTACATGAATGTCAGAGGTATGAGAACTAAATGTGTTCAAATAAAGCAATTTTTTGAAACAGAACATTTTGATCTTATTTTACTTACAGAAACTTGGCTAAATCAACAATTTCCTGATTGTTCTTTTCTTGATGATAGATTTAGTATTTTGCGAACTGACAGATCTATGGATAATATTTCTCGAGGTGGTGGTACTCTGATTGCTCTTCATAAAGATGTTTTTTATAAAGAACTTTCTTTTTCTTCTTCTTTTTGTGAATCTACATGGTGTGAAATTACTTTAAATCACAATTTTAAATTTATTTTGGGTAATGTTTACCTCAAACCCACTTTGTCGTTGTTGGAGTTTGATTATTTTTTGACATCACTTGAAGATTTTCTGATTGGCTATGATAATTTTATTATTACCGGAGATTTAAATATTCCGGATTTATATTCGGGTACTACTATCATAGATTCTGTCTCTTTTTCACCTAAAGCATTGAGAATGATTCGGTTTTGCAATTTGTTGAATTTAAAACAATTTAATCCATACACCAATTTTAATGATCACACATTGGATTATATTCTCAGTAATTTTCCTACAATTGAATGTTTAACTACTTCTTCTCTTCCTTTTTCCATTGACTTGCATCATCCTCCCTTAGAATTTTATATTAATATTAAATTTAATAGACTCCGTCCCTTTAAAACTATGAAAAGAAACTACAGAAAAGGAAATTATTTGGGTCTTTGTTTACAATTATCCAATTTTAACTGGGAAAATTTGTATTCTTCATCTGATGTAGATTTCTGTATGAAATTTTTTGAACAATCATTTTGTGAACTAATTGACAAATACATTCCTAAGAAAATTTTTTTAACTGAACGTTTTCCTCGCTGGTTTTCAGTTTCTCTTAAAGAAATTATTAAAAGGAAATCATTTCATCATCGTAAATATTGGAAAACTAAGAACTTAAATTATTATAACAATTTTATTAATTATAGAAGATTGTCAAAGGTTATATATCGTAGAGATTTTCAAAAATTTATACAAAATACTGAAAGTCATATTTCTGATAATCCCTTGCAATTTTGGTCTCTAGTTAAGGATTTAGGTATTACAAAAAAAAAATTACAGAATAATAATTCTAATCTAGTTGCTGATGATTTTTCTCATTATTTCTCAGAGCTTTTTAAACAATCTAATTCTTTTACTGATTTGACTGAAAATAATGATCTAGTTGAAGAAAGGATAACATTTGATTCATTTATTGAATCTGATGTTATTTTTGCTATTGGGCAGCTTAAATTACATTCTAGTGTGGGCCTTGACAATATTCCAGCTTTCATTTATAAAGGATGTACTGAATACATTGCTTCTCCTCTTTTGCATATTTTTAATTGCTCTTTAGCAAATGGTACTTTTCCTACATCCCTTAAAATTGCTAAAGTTGTTCCTATTTTTAAGAAAGGATCTAGAGATTTGGTAAGTGACTGTAGGCCTATTTCAATTCTACACACTGTTGCTCGAATTTTTGAAAGATGTTTGTATAATAAAATTATCTTGGATGTCTCTAAGGTTTTGGCACCAGAGAAGCATGGATTTTTGCCTAATAGGTCCATTGAAACAAATTTGCTAACTATTTTTGATCACATTTCAAATTCAATTGAGAATCAATTTAGGTTAGATGTTGTTTATTTTGATATGTCCAAGGATTTTGATAGAGTTAATCATAAAATTTTTCTTCAGAAGTTTTGTAGGTTAGGTTTTTCTAAATTATTAATTAATTGGTTTGACTCTTTTCTTAGGGATAGAATGTCTTGTGTGAGGTTTAATGGTAAATTGTCATTACCTTATTATTGCTTCACTGGGGTGCCTCAAGGCAGTGTTCTTGCACCTTTATTATTTAATGTATACATTGATGACCTAAAAACATGCATTAAATTTTCACATCTTCTATGTTATGCAGATGATTGCAAAATTTTTAGGCATATTTATTCTATTAATGACTGTTTTTTACTTCAAAGTGATATAGATAATTTCTTGAATTGGTGTGAATATAATTATATAGATATAAATATGGATAAGTGCTCCATTGTCTCTTACTCTAGAAAATCTGAAGTCTTAAGGTTTTCCTATTATATTGGGGACTCTAAAATTATAACAAATGATCATCAAAGAGATCTCGGAATAATATTTTCCAATAATGGATCTTTTCATAATCACATTAATTTTATGGTGAATAAATCTCTTAAAATTGTAGGAGCTATTTACAGATATGGAAAAGCATTTAATAAATTTACAAAGATTAAACTTTTTATATCCTTAGTTCTTCCCATCTTGGAGTATGGTTCAATTATATGGAATCCTCATAACAGGACAGATATCATAAGAATTCAGTCTGTTTTTGACAAATTTGCAAAATTAAATAGTTTAAGTAATGAACACTATATTGATTTACTACTGAGACGAAAAACAAGAGATCTCAAACTTCTTCATAAATTCATCTCCCAGAATATTTCTGTATCTAATTTGCTTTCTAACTTAGGTATTAAAAAAAAAATTATAATACTCGTACTCATAATGTTTTTGAACTGAAAAATTGTAAATCTGATGTATTAAGATTTTCCCCTTTATTTCGTTTACCTAGAACTTATAACAAAGATTTTGGTAATGATGATGTTTTTAATTTGGATTTTAAACAATTCACTAAAGTCCTCATAAAAAAATATTATCCTTAATTTCATTTGATATATTGCCTTTTTATTTATTTGTGCATTTTATTGATTTTCTATTTTATTGGTATTATTTATTTTATTATTATTATTATTATTATTATTATTATTATTATTATTATTATTATTATTATTATTATTATTATTATTATTATTATTATTATTATTATTATTATTATTATTATTATTATTATTATTATTATTATTATTATTATTATTATTATTATTATTATTATTATTATTATTATTATTATTATTATTATTATTATTATTATTATTATTATTATTTTAATGCTTATTTAGATTTGTATTACTGTGCAATCTATAATTGGCTAAATGCTGTTGATATGTACATTAAATAAATAAAGAATTGAATTGAATTATTATTATTATTATTATTATTATTATTATTATTATTATTATTATTATTATTGTAAAAAGAAATTATTTCACACTCAGCTGCCTACTATATATATACAATTTTAATGCACAAATCAGCGCATAACAGCAGAGCTTCTTCAAATTAAATCACAGGTCAACAACTCAATTATAAGATGATTATAAAACCAATAGAAAAAAGAGGCCATATACAACCCCTTTCGAACACACCACCTATTCATAAATTCACAGGATTGATGTCTTTCTTACATAGGAATAAGCACCTTTGCAGATTTGAAGCAGACAAAAGGGCAAATTTGATTTTATATAGAAACAATTTATTAAATATCGGTTTCAAACAAAATAGTATTGATGGGAAAATTAGACAATTTTACAGTAATAACAACGCAATTAAGCAGCAGAAAAATAGAATATTGTTGCCATACTTTGCAAACGCCCATAGAAAACTTTACTCAGTGTTTAATAGAGATTTTCAACTATGTTTTCACACACCCCCTAATACCAATAGAATTATCAACAATGCAAAAGACATTGTAACACCCAACAACATTTCTCAGGCTGTCTATAATATCTCATGCCCAGAAAATAACTGCATGGCATCATACTATGGAGAAACGAAAGCAACTCTCTCAACAAGATTGTCCCAGCACAGATATTTTTACAGAAAGGCCCAAGCAGACCCAGCTTACACCTCAATATTCGCAATGCATCAGAAATTAATTGATCATTCATGTAAACCTGAAAATCCAAGAATAGTTTGTAGGGAAAGAAATGATGTTAAGAGAAAGGTGAAGGAGGCATGTTTTATTGCCATGGATGATAAGGCTATGAATAGGAAAGATACGTGTTATAAAATTTCTAAGAAATGGGTTAATTAGATTTACGCATATAGTTCAATTAATTTACATATTTCTGCATATATTTACACATAGCAACCTTGTTACACTTACTCTTTGTTACCCATGATTATGAGAGCTAAGTTCTCTTGAAAGCGCTCGGGCATTATTTATTATGTATTATAATTTATATTATTATTATTATTATTATTATTATTATTATTATTATTATTATTATTATTATTCATAATTAGTATTAGAATGGGAAAATAGATAAGATTAAATTATATATTGAAGATTATTATTATTATTTATTTATTTATTATTAGTGTTAGTTAGATGTATTTGAGAATGATATTAAATCACTTATCATGCTTAATTACAGAAATTTTAATTATCTAGAATTATTTTCAAAGAACCTGAGATTATTTGAGCTAGATTATTTAAATTAAGAGATGAAGATTGTTTTATAGGAATAATTTTAATTAATTAAGTAATTATTGAAGACATAGAAATGCTATAGATTTAGTGTTTAAAATAATAAGAGGGAGGATAGTATTCTTATGCCATTGAGGTAATATCCTATGGGATATTGGCTCAATGTATTCATCTTGCCACTTGTAAACTCACTTCATAATCTCATGATTTTTATTAGATATTATTTAATTAATTTATGAAACTGAACCATATTATTATTTATTAACTAGAGCTAGTTTAATAACATACAATATTGGAGAATATATTTATTATTGATTAGATACATTTTAGATGAGTATAATTATTTATCTGAGCTAGACCCATTTATTATTATTACATAGTTCCTGAAAGTGAGGGTACAATATATATATATATATATATATATATATACTATATATATATATTGACATATATTAATATATATATATATATATATATATATTAATATTGTCAATAATATAACTTTAACTAATAATTTTACACAAACTTGATTAATATATAATTAATAACATTTTAAATATTATGTCAGTAGGTTTAGCCTTTAATACTGGCATGTGTGGTGATTTGTTTGGTCAGATTAATGTACCCTTATAATATATATTCTTTGAATAAGAGCTTAACTATATTTTTCACTATCATTCTGTCAGTGGTTAGCCATTGGATCATGAGATAATAAAAGCCAGCCATTTTAAATATTATGATATTTCATCACTATAAGATAAATCGAGCTTCATAATAATTATATATATATATGTATATATATATTGTGCCTTTTTGATTAGGATCAAATAGATTCACTGAGTCAATTTTAAATTAAGAATATCTTTTGAATGATATAACTACTATATAATGTTGGTAATGTTTTAAAATGCTTTGTAAAAGTAAAAGTGAGAGTAGTAAAAACGTAAAAAACTATATTAATATGTTAGAATAATAAAGTAAAGCTAAACAGTGTAATTTTGTATGGTGGGGAAAACTGGCCATAGTAAAATAATATATCAAAAGTCTTCTTAAACATGTGCTAAAAGCTAATTTCAAAATAATGACTTAAAATTAGATAACTAATGGATTTTAAAATAAAAATTATAGTTAATATTTGCGTTATAAATTATATATTTAAAATATAATATTTTATAATGGACAAATGTGTTCAATTTGTTACAGTTTAAATAGTATCAAAATTATTATTCCAAATTCTATTATTATATTACTATTTATTTAATATAATATTTTTGTAATTAAATATTCATTTCTGTTATCAGATAATAGTTATGAAAAAAATTATTACATTCTGTCTTCATGTGACACAAGTACTCATACTTTTGTACTTATAAGTTTTCTAAAGATAGTTTCAAAATTACTTTAGAATTGTTTTAAAAATTGAAGGCATTTATTGACATGAAATATAAATAAATGTTACAATTATTTAATTGGTAGTTTTAAAAATATGTAGTTAATACAATTAGATTTTTAAAAATAGATACATTAAAAATAAATATTGGAGAAATTACTAAAGTATTATTTTTAAATGTTTAGTTTGTTTAAATAAAAGTATAAAATTAATTTACAATTAAATAATATAATATTTAATGTAATAAATATGAGTCATGATTTTTACTTTTAATTTTTAATTGTGCAATCTTGACTGATATGTAAATTAGATCACCAGTCTAATATCTAATAGCCAATTAAATCATCAGTTCAATTTACTATAAAAATAGATGTTCACATGTTTCTGTGTGCTTTAATAACTTAATTGTGTGCTTTTAATAACTTAAATAGGTATTTAATAACAAATTAACTCTCTTAATAATTTTTTTTTAAATATCAAAGTATTGCTAAGTTTATTACTTGGAATAATTATTTTAAAAGTGAGTATTGAAAAGATTATAAATTTATTAAGCTAAAATCATGCATTGTTAAAGCAACAGGAATCCATATCAAGTATTTCTATTAAAACTTGAATCAGCTTCATGGTAGCCATGGAATTCATACCAGAAATAAGTGTATATTCAAGGAAAGTAAGGATGGAGGTACGGATATCAAATGAAAATATAATTCTAGAAATATTATTAAAAATATATATCATTATTTATTTTGTATTTTGGATATTGTCAAAGAAATTGGACAGAAAAGTTCATCGAAATTTACTTTAAATGCATTATATTGTAAGAAAAGATAGCCATATTGGTGAAGCAAAAGCTATATTATAAAAACTTTAACTTTTAATATTTTAATAGGAATATATTTTTAAAAGAGATGCAGTAAATATTTTAAAAAAATATTTAAAAAAAGAATTTATTATGAACTTTTCCTTTAAATAATAAAAATATAAAAATGGATAGTACTGCAAATATAATTTACATGTCAAGTCCTCATTGTTTGAAAAAAAGGAACACATTTATTTAATAATGTAAAAAACTGATTTTGGAAAATTATTTTTTGGAAAAGAAATACCTGGGTAATTAAATAATATTATCTGAACTGAAATAACTTTATAACTTTATTTAAATTACTAAAATGATATTTTAAAATGGAATATAAAATATGTATTTTCCATACAAATATGTGGATCTACAAAGCCATAACTGATGCATCAGAAATCCCATGTAGGATCATAATGAATGGGAAACTCTGAAGATTATTATTTGAAACTATTCCAGTGATATCACATTTAATAATTATTTATCCTGAAAGCTATACATAATCGACAATAATTTTATAAACTTTCATAAAAGAATTGATAATTATCTTTCAAATATTTTTGGATGCAAAAGTTGACCTCACTTCATTTGATTTTTTTTTTGTTCTAAAGTGTTAGACAGTGGTTGTCTTAGTAACTGTGCTGGGGAGGAGAAAAGTTTTTGCTATAAAGCATTGGGCAGTAGTTGTTTTAACAAACATTTGAACTTCTAATGAAGAAATATTAGGAAAAAGAAAAGAACATTTTTTTTATTTAAACTTTATAGTGGATTGGAGTATTTGTAAATATAGTCTTAATTATCTTTTTGCTTACTAATAATAGTATTAAGTTTTTTTTTTATAGTTAGGCAAGAAAATTACATATAAAATATCTATTAATCTAACATAATAATTATTGTATAAAATATTTAATTCTTTGTAAAGTTTTTTATAAATATTTTTCTAAGTATGATAGTTCTTTCTGAGTAAATGCTACTGTTATTTAATATGTTTCTTTTATGAAATATAGACCAGAAAACATCTAACAGTGACCAACAAACAATTTGTCACTATGGGTTAACTTTATAAAATATATTAATTTTTACATGATGTATATTTTTTTTAGATTGCTTGGAATATTTTATAGTATTATCTTATCATATGAATGTATGAGTATGTGTGCATGCATAAAATACACATAAAACTCATTATTGTTCTAGAAATATGAGCTAGATTTTTTTTAAAAAAAGATATGCATACTTTTCTTTTATATTACCAATGGAATATGATTTAATGGTACATATAATTTATATGATTCTTTGGTGGTGGAACCCTATTATTTTTTAAAATGTTTTAAAGTATTGATTTACTAAATTAATACAAAATCATTTGTATTTTTATTGCTGAATTTTGAAAATGAAGAAAAAAAATTTTCTTGTTAAAATAGTTTTTAGATTAGCGAAGTCATACACGAATCGTATTTATTGTTTTAGAATAATGTTTGATAATTTTTCCATGTATATTGATAAACCTATTATGAAATTTTTAAATGATAGAGACCTTGGGATTATGAAAAAAAACCAATGGGATGCTTGTATGTAGGATTTATGAGAAATAGAAAGTAACTTACATTATTATCTTAGTAGATTATGCAGGTACAGATAACATAGCCCTGTAACTTGTATATATTTTCCATGGGCAGTGTCTTTTAGTATTGACTATTTTAATGTTCAAAGGAGGTGAATAAAAGGCCTGGGCATTATTTTATATTTGAGGTTATTAGACAGAAAAGTCATGCTGCTTCGTATGCACTGTTGCCATGTAGATTCTCATATATTTTTATACTATTGAGTCGATACTCTAGTTATTTCTTCATGCCAAAGCATAGTATCACTATCATAATTTCAAAAGTTATTGCATCATACAGAACTGTATTTATGAAGGAAAATAGTAAATAATTTTAGGAATTGTAGAATCATTATTTTTGAAAGAGGATAAGATAGGTTTTTCTTACTTAGTTTATGTTGAGATCAAATACATATGAGATTGAAAGTAAATTCAAACTATAAAGATAAAGAATCATAAATATTTTCATATTTTATGGAATTATTTAAAAAAATACGTGATAATAAAATTATTCACAAGATTTTTGAATAATTTTTGCATATTTTATTATACATGATAATGCATATTTTTAAGTAATAGAACATCCAGAAGAAACAACATAAAATAGAACAAGTACTTATATTTTGTGAATATTATTTTATGTTTAGAACATGCATAAAACACACACATAGAGATTTTTATTAGAGTAGTGCCAAGCAAGGTATATAAAGGTATATCCATCATATTATTTTATTTTAGTCTATTTATTTATTTAACGATCCAAAATAAATATTTTTGAATACAATCAGCACTATCATAGTAGAAGTTTGTTTAATTTATTACAAAATCTATGAACATGTATTGAAGATAAATGTTACTTCAGTAGTTTATAATTTTTATATTTTTGTGTATGCTTATGGGAAACATATTTCTAATACATGTCACTTAATGAATATTATATTTAACTATGATTGTGTACATAATTAGTAGTAGTAGTAGCAGCAGCAGCAGTAGTAGTAGTAGTAGTAGTAGTAGTACTAGTAGTAGTAGTAGTAGTAGTAGTATTCTCCCATTAATCTTGTTAATAAATTAGATACAATACACTTAAAACTAAAAAATACTTCTAGTGACCCTTCTTCAGTTAAATCAATAATGTTTTTAAAACCAAGAATACAAGCAAACCCAACTCATACTGGCTGGTTATCTCTCTACAAAATAAGCAAAAATTTTTCTAGCTAATCCCCATAACTGGTCTAAAGGATATATTCGGTGGGCCTTAGGTTATACTCCCAAAAAATTAACTCCTTCATCTATTATTTTTGATTCAAAAATGATTGCTGGGGAAGACATGACTCCGCAAATATATTATCACTTTAAAGCTAGACTCCAAAAATTTCCTTTTCCAAAATTCTTTTTATTTCACTTTGGTTTTACCACGGAAGAACATAACATTACAAAGTATGAAATTGCTCTCAAGTTGAACACTATTCCAAACAATACACACCCAGGTACACATGCAATTCCAAAATTTTTATTATCACATCTTAGCCATTTTACTATCCCAATAGTACACAATATGATAAATTATCTATCAAAACAAATACATAACATTGACCAACTTTATCCAGTATCACTGGTCCCTTTTCTAAAAAAAACCCACTTCCTTCTCCTCTAGATATTCTACGTCCTATTTCAATGACTCCTCTGATCATCAAACTAATAGAGTCTCTTTTAAAAGACAAAATTCAACCCCTAATACTTTCTGGGTTGTCTAAGTTTCAGTTTGCTAGAAAAGGATGTTCTACTTCTGAAGCACTTATGTTATGTAAAATATTAATAGAGGATGTAAGACAAGCTAGAAAATCAGCACCTATTGCAATTCAATTAGACATACAGGCTGCATTCGATTCAGTGCCTGTGGACAAGCTACTATAGGTGCTTAGTCAACCTAAAATTCCAATACCTATAATGTATGTTCTAGCAAACCTGCTCATCAATAAAAAAATACACATTACTCTTAATGGCAAAATGTCCCCTGACTTCACTCCACACAACTCAATACCACAAGGCTCTCCCCTTAGTTCACTGTTTTTTATCACATATATTAACCCCCTCCTACTAGAAATAGAATTTAAATTGCCAGGAATATATGTACCCCTCATAAACCAATCCATCAATCATATTTCATACATGGATGATATAGTCATTTTTTTTGCCATCCAAAAAACATTTGCCTTTAATGTATACCATTTTAGAAAATTACTCTGCAGCTTATAGTTTAAAATTTAACAAAGAAAAAACATCTATTTGGAGTATACTTTCTGGTAATCAAATTCATTCAGTTTGCAGTTCCCCTCCCCACAAATTTCTTGGTCTCCCAATTTATCTGTCTATGAATGCAATGAGAAAGATAATACAAGAACAATTAATATCTGCAATTGAAAAGGTGACAACCTCACTTTCAAAAGCATATCTTTTATTGCATAGTAAAATATCACTCATTAACATATTAATTTTCCCAAAAATAAATTACTATGCACCTATCATTAAATTTACAAACTCATTTAAGAAAAAAATTAAATCGTTTTACACCAAACTCATATGGAATAATAAGGCAGTGGTAATAAGCATCAAAAGTCTGCAAAAACATTCAAGACTAAATGGCCTGTCATTACACTGCATTTCAACATTCTATTACCAAAAAACTCATAATGCAGTAATGAAACTTTATATGACATATGAAAATTTCCAAGTCTTTCTTCCAATATCACCTACAGACACTCCACCTCCTATTAAAAATAAATTCATTAACAATCTAATAAAAACAATATTCAAACATAAAGTACCTGCTACAAACCTTTTCTCAACTAAAATTAAGTATTGGGAAGCACATTATATAACAACTAATTCCAATCCCTTTGAAATTCCCATTAGCTTAATTAATATCACAAATAAATCTATAATCCAAAAATTTAAATTCTGGTACTTGGAGCTTAAGTACTTAGATTTTCTAATAAAAATCAACCTTAGAGCTTTACCTACCAATGCTTTTCTGGCTGGAAGATGGGGATCTCCAAACATAGATCCCATTTGTCAACTATGTAATAAAGAAGAAGAAACAATGGAACATTTTATTTCTCAGTGTACTTCTCTCAAAACATATCAAGAACTAATTGCTGATAGAACCCATAATCCAAGATGCTCATTGACAGTATTGATAGAAAATATTCAAAGAGGATTGTTTCCAACAATAAGACTAACACTCTTTATACTATATACACTCTGGTTTATGAGATGTCACATTAATTTCAATCCCACATCTTGTAAACTTAAATCACTTTTTCTCAATAAGTTAGCAAAAATTAAAACAAGAGATCAGGCACTAGCTCCAACTGATATAATATCAGCCACTTGGAGTTTGGTCAAATTACCAACACCACTGTGAAATATGAATCGTATATTTGCTGTATGTGAGAGTTTTGTTGTCATATATGTATTTAATATTGTTACTGTTATTGATTAATTTTTTTCCTCAGTTTTTCAACATTATTAATGTAAAAATATTTCATGTATTCATAATAATAATTTTATTAATAATTTTCAATTCTAAATTGTAGATCAGCTCTTGTAACATGTTTTAAAATTGTATTTTCATACATGTACTTATGATATCAAATAAAGTACTTTAAAACTAGTAGTAGTAGTAGTAGTAGTAGTAGTAGTAGTAGTAGTAGTAGTAGTAGTAGTAGTAGTAGTAGTAGTAGTAGTAGTAGTAGTAGTAGTAGTAGTAGTAGTAGTAGCAGTAGTAGTAGCAGCAGCAGTAGCAGCAGCAGCAGTAATAGTAGTAGTAGTAGTAGGAGTAGTAGGAATACTAGGAGTAGTAGTAATAGTAGGAGTAGTAGTAGTAGTAGTAGTAGTAGTAGGAGTAGTAGTAGTAGTAGTAGAAGTAGCAGTAGCAATAGCAGTAGCAGTAGTGGAGGCAGCGGCAGCAGTAGTGGTAGTGGAAGTGGAGTGGTAGCGGTGGTAGTGGTAGTGGAAGTGGTAGTGGAAGTGGTACTGGTACTGGTAGTGGTAGTGGTAGTAGTAGTAGCAGTAGTAGCAGTAGTAGCAGTAATAATATTGTAAAGAAATATGCAAAGCTGTAAGTCAGAATAAAGGCTTATTTACTTGTTGTTTTTTTATTTTAAAGTGAGGAAGTATGTGATTTATCTAAGATGTAACTGTAACTATTGTATATAGTTTTTTTTTTGTTAAAAGTCTATAATAAATTATGTTAAACATGTTTTACTGTTAAGCTAAGATTAATAGCTAAGGTGAAGCTATAAGTTTGTTATTAGTGAGCCTGTATTTATGGACTTAGCACTTTCGGAGCACCTACAGCTCCATAATCATAGTCCTTTTTACATGCTATTGATTCTATGCAAATGCATGCAAATTATATCATCCACCTTTTCGAGTTCGTGAAGCACGTGTCTTTTCTATTGATTGACATGGCATCGCTGGTGATGTAACATGCCTCCTTAATCTTCCTCTTAACATCGTTCCTCTCTGTGCACATGATGTCGGCTTTAGACGGCTCAAATCTATGGCTTTGCTCCTGCTGATGATCAGCAAATACTGAGCTGCCCTCTTCTTTAGTTGTGGCTTTTGTATATATATATATATGCTGAGCCAGTCTATTGCTCACTGTGGACCGAGCTCACTGTGGCCCGAGTTTCCCCATAATATACCAAATCACATCCTGTCTGCGGGCACACAATTTTATAAACATGGGGGGTTTCTTCTATATTTCTTTTATCTTTGGTGTGTTTTATAAAACTTTGTGTTGTATTGATTATTCACATTACAAATACATGATCACCTGATATTAAGCCAAAAACATAATATTTGCACAGTATGAGTATAATCATTTACTTAAGAAATCAGAGTGCTTCAGAATATAATATATTTGAAAATTTTCATTTTACATTATTATTATTATTATTATTATTATTATTATTATTATTATTATTATTATTATTATTATTATTATTATTATTATTATTATTATTATTATTATTATTATTATTATTATTATTATTATTATTATTATTATTATTATTATTATTATTATTATTAATTATGTAATTTATTGCATAAAATTATAGCATTATTTGTTGCCACATATTCCCAGATTATCAGATTATACTACATATTCTATTTAAGATGCCACATGAAAACGAAATATTATATTCTATTACTTATTGTTATTATCATTATAGATAGTTACCATAACAATGAAAAGTGGATAAAATTGATGATGATGATGATGATTATCTTTATTATTATTATTATTATTATTATTATTATTATTATTTATTGTTATTAGTTAGGTGTAATTGAGAGTCATACAAAATCCCTTATCATACTTGACTACAGAAGATTATAAGTTGATTAGAGTTAGTTTAAAGAACCTGAGCTTATTATAATTATATTATTTTAATAAAGAAATTAGGATTTATTTATTAGCATTATATTAAATTAATTGTTATTTTAAAGTCATTAGAATGCTATGAATGTATTATTATTTGAAACAATAAGGGGTTCTTATGCCATTGAGATTGTATTTTGTGGGATATTTGCTCAATGTAATTCTTTACTGCTTGTACTTCACGTTATTGTCTTATGATTTATAATTTTATTTATTTTAATTTTATAAACCAAACCATTTATTATTTCTTAATCAGTTAGAGCTAGTTCAATAGTAGACAGTATCATAGCATATCTGTATTATTGATTTTATGTATTTTAGCCGAGCATAATCATTTTATCTGAGCTAGTCTTATTTTGCTTATTATTATATTTCTGGTAAGTGAGGGTACAATATATATATATATATATATATATATATATATATATATATATATATATATATATATATTCTAACCTTGCTCTCATGCATCTTCACTTCTGAATAATATATGATATAAAATAAAATGAGTTCTATCTCAGTTAATAATTAATAACTAAAATATTCATCATTAAAATTAAAATATTTCACTAGCTCAAATTTAAAATACGAATAAGGTTCAGTTTATAAAAATTAATTAAATAAATATTTAATATTTTCATGAGACTTGAAGTGAAAATACAGGTGACAAGATAGATTACATTGAGCCAATATCCCACAGGATACTATCTCAATGGCATAAGAACACTATCCCCCCTTTTATTACTATTTCAAATAACAAACTCATAGTATTCTTACGACTTTAATAACTTCTACTCACTAAGACTAAACAAATAATTCAATCTTAATCTTCTATTTAATAATAATATAGCTCAATAAAATAATCTCAGGTTCATAAAGTTTATTCTAAGTTAATAAAAATATGGTAGTAAAATATGAGAAGGGATTTTATGTCATAATCTACTACACTGAAACTAATAATAATAAATAACAGTAATAATATTCTTCATTGTTTAACTAATTCTGTATATCTTTTCTTTTTACTATAATTTTATTACCATAATAAAATAATGAAATAATATAATATGATCTTATATCTTCATGTAATGATATAATAAATATGTGGTAGCATTTTAATAATCTGACAAACAAAATATGTGTGGCAACTGATAGCATATAATTTAATATAATATTGTGATAACTGATTTATGACCAATAAAATAATGTAAGATTATGATTATTTAATTATAATGAATACCAATAAAATATTTAAAATTCTTAAAATAATTCTCTATTTATCTTTTGTGCAAAATTATATATTTGTTTCAATTATTATGCATATATCATGTTTTCATGCAGCGATGTGGAGAAATAAATAACTCGGACACAAAATTTTTGAAATAACAAAATTTAACAAAGTTTATTACTAACAACAAATAAATAAACAATTTATTTACACTATTTACAGTGGATATCCTTAACTTTTTTACTTTACAGTTTGATCTACAGGGTTATAAAAAAATAATTTATATTTCAATCATATCTTTATTTAGATTTAGGACAAAGTTAAAAAAAATGTTACTATTTGGTTTCTCATTATGGTTCACTTATTACAAATATATTTATCTACTTTATTAGCAACATCATTTTATCCTTAATATTATTAAACTATCTTATTTTAAAAAAAATTCATACCTAGAAAAACATTCTATAGAAAACAAAATTTTATAATGAGTATCGATTTTTCAAACTATTAAAAAATTTCATCTTGCAAAGTCAAAGATGTTACACAAAATATTATCCAAAAATTCAGTACTAGATTTTAGTGTTTATCACACAATGTTTACTAATCATAATATATTCTTCTTTAAGCCTTACTTTAGTATGATATAAGTGTAATCATCAACACATGTCTGTTAATCAATAAACAAAAAATATACTATGCATATTGTTTACATAATTTACTTTGTACTATTGTATTTTAAAATATGCAATACTTATTTTTCTCTTAAAAAAATAATACTAAAGCATTTAAAATTATTATCACTTTAAAGAAAATACCTTTGTTTAGATACTTTATTTTAAAAAAAATTATATTTCATTTCTGAAATAAAATTCAAAATATATTCTATGATTCTTTCTTTCCTTAGGATACTTTGGATCTTCAATTTTAAGTTATAACGTCCTATTCCTTCTAAGCAAATAAACCAATCTTATACAAAACGATAGCATAACCTAAGTTCTAAATTATTTATCATTTCTCTTAAACATATCTTACTGAATGATGCAGTTACATGAAATAAAGATAGCGAAAACAGATGCATAGGATTAAGGAAGAAAGCTAGAGTATTACTCTTAACATATCTCAAAATCATGGCACAGTGCAAAGAGGTATGACATTTACTTGCCTAATATCCTCTAGTATAGGGACGATGTTAAAGCTATTTCTTCAGCTTTATTAGAACATCAAATATTTTAAGAAATATAAACACTGTCCAAATAAAATGTGTATCAGTCATAGGGCTTTGTTAACTATGCTGATATTCACATAAAGACTAAATATTATTTCCATTCCTTATAACAACCTATTTCTTAAAACATCATCTTGGTTTCCTGTTCACTAAGTACTTCCAAGCCACTATCTCAACATTATTTCTCAAGATTTTTCTACATCTTACATCGATAAATAACTATCTGCATTTACAAAAACAATAAATAAAATTCATTAATAGTTAAACAATCTTACAATCCCATAAGAAAAGTCTGCTTACTTCATTATTCTATATGTCTAATCATATACAATCTACTTAAACAATATTTGAATATCCCAACATGAAAATTTAAAAAAAAATCACATAATTATTTGTTATGTTGGATTATATCACTAATAAAAAAAAAAATCGTCATATGCATATTTTCAAATCAATCCTATTTCATAATGTTTTTTTAAAATGTTGTATAAAAATGCATTTACATTTATAATAAAAAAAAAAACTTTTACACTTCATCCTTTCAATTCATAGATGATCTAAAGAAAACAAAAGAAAATATACTTTATAAATTATCAATAGTTATTATTATTACCAATAACCTTTATCTAGTCATCACGTTCAGTATGCATCCTTTATCCACTTGAGCATTGCAGATATAAAAAAAATTCACACCCATACACTTTATATTAAAATATTTTTAGCTAAATTATTAGATTGTTATATTATAAAATTTTAATATTAATAAATTAATGTTTTTATGTTTTTCCTAATCTTATATAAAAATTTAGATTTAAACTAGGTTAACAAAATAAAAAGAATCAAAACTATAATTACATATTTTCTTGATGATAGTTCCTGATAAGTCCAAAATGTTTATTATTTTCTCTAGAGTTTTTTAAAAATGTTCTCCTCCAAGCGTGTTAAAGTTTAAAATAAAATAATTATTAATCCATTTAGTAATATTTATAGAAAATAATCCTTGGTTTTAGTATTTAGGACGATAATTATTAAATCATAATATTAATTAATCCCGTGAAGCTTGTTTTTAAGTATTTTCTCTACCAATATTCTCTGCGTACCCGATGCAAACAATCCATCTTTTTTAACTTTAAAAATATTCGATAAACTTTTAAGTACTATTTGTATTTCCATGGATCCATCTTTTATTCATCTATGTGTTCACTTTTTTTTCTATGTTTCCTTCTTGATACATTTAAACTTTCATTTGGTATTTTTTATAAATCTCTTTTAATAATAAAAAACTTCAAGTACTTTTAAACAAATCTTTTCTAAATACATTTTTAAATAATTCTAAGAATGGATATTTTAATATCAAAAAATGCTTCTGTTACATATTTTCCTGGGCTCTTTCTTTAATTCTTGAAAACACTTTTAAAAATGCCACCTTCAGAAAGTATATAACACTTTACTCCTTTGAACATAATATTCTATAAAATAGTTCATGAGACATAATTGTCTTATCACCATTTTAAAATAAATCTTAAATAAACTTATAAATAATACGTTTCAATACATTTTTTAGACTCCGTATAATGTCCGAGCTGTGGTTTTTTTTATGTACCAAAACAGTTCTTCGGTGAAATATTAATAAAGCTGTATCAATAAATATTCCAAACATTTTTTCAGCATTACAACTTATGTCCATTTTATTTCGTAGTATATCCACTTTTATTGTGAAGTTTAGGTTAAACTTTTAGATAAAATACGACTGGTAAGTACTTTAAAAATTAGAAAATCATTTCCACAAAGTTTCTAAATTATTATATTTTAACACCCTCTTTTGCAAAAATACTTTAAAAAATTATCAATTAGTTTTTTGCAAATAAAATGATAAGAAAGTACTAAAAAAAAATTGACTAAAATAAAAAATTTAAAAATAAATACTATCTCTTTGATAGTTATAATTTACCTTTCTCTAGTTTCAATACATTATTAATCTCCCTCTATACCCCCGTGCAATTCATATTTATAGTCTGTAAGAATACCTATTCCTATTGGTTAATTCTTACTTTAGCTTGAGAACAAATTTACATATTTTTAGTTTATAGTATAATTAAATTTCAAAATTAGAAATCATGACGTAATGAACTTAAAACATTATTTAAAATATTACTTTTAAATAAATTATTATTTTATTAAAACTATTTAAACATTTAAAATAACTTTTAAAATAACTTTTAATAACTTATTCCATTTCTTAATATTCAATTTATCTATTTTTATTTAAATAAAATATTTAATTTTTATATTATGAATGTATTCGTCTTTATTACATCATTTAAGCATTTGGAAATAACTACGTAATATTTTAATATTCACTTCTATGATAAATAATCATTATATCCAACTCTATAATACACAAACTTTGTTATTAAATTCTAACAAGCGTGTGTGTGAAAGTATACATTAAAAGTCACATGATTAATAACTTTGACAGACGATTTTTAATCTATTTCTCTGCCCAGATTTATAAAATTGATACACTTATTATATTATATAAAATAATTAAAAAAAATTTGGAAGAATAATTTAGAAAATATAGAACTAGATATAATTTTCACCATCATAAAGTTTATTTTTAAAATATACTATATTAATTTTGACCATTTAAATATGATTACAAATTTAAACATAGCATTCATTAAATTATATGTTTTAAACTATTAAAATCGAATTTTTAAATATACTTTTAATTATTTATAGCTGTGTTATTTAATATGGCCAGCTTTTACAACCATATGCAACAATATTTTAAACTTTACTTAACTATTTTTAAATGATTTTATATACTATATATTCTCTTTAGCTTCAAATTGTACTTTAAAGATATAATTGACTTAATATAATTAATGTATAAAAAGAACATATTCTAAAATTTAAAATTTTTAGTAATTGACTGTTATAAACTATTACTGACCTATAGAAAAGGGCACAATATATATATAATAACCGTTATGAAAAAACATATACGTATGTGAAATATTAATGTATTTGTCTGACCGTTATGAAAAAAACATATACGTATGTGAAATATTAATGTATTTGTCTGTAAGGTCATGTTACTTGGAAAGCATTGACTATGAAAGTTAAATATTTCTAACTAGTTTACTTCATTTCCTCTCCATCTCTTCATCAGCAATTTTTTATACTTTCAACAGGCTGAAATGCCACTTTGAAGTAAGTTAGCTATTTTCTGATGATGGACTTCTGTCATCAGTACTTAAAAAGCTGGATATATTCATTCATATTGAAACTCATTTTATCTAAGTTACTATTTCGGATTTTTTTATTGGAAAGTGAGCGTCTTTTTAAGTCACCATTATAACCTGTGGCTTCAACAGCAACATATGGCATACAACAAATTAATAGAAAATAAAATATTTTAACTTTCAAGGGAAAAAATGTTATAAGTATTAAACATTTCTCTCTTTTTTTCTATGCAAGGTTTAGTAAACATGAATAACTACTTTTATTGTTATAGTACATGTTCATGCATATTTTAATTATAGACTTTAAACAATTAAAATATAATTTTAAATTATCTTATTTTCATTAAAGAAAATGCCTCATTATTCCAATGAGGTGGAAATTACAGGGTTTGTCAAGCGTTGGTAGCCTAGTGGTTAGCATAGCTCCCTTCCAAGCATCTGGCCCGGGTTCGCTTCATAGTCAGCGCATTTGACATATAAAAAAAAATTACAGGGCTTAACCCAAATATCATAATGTACTGGGAATAATATATACAATAAATTATTAAATAACAGCATTTTTAGATATACATATATATGTGAATTAGTTGAAAAAAAAACTACTTTTTTGTTTATAAGCTATAAATAGACATCATTACACCCCCATTCTTTTAAAACATTTCAAGATGTGTATTGCTATCTATTCATAATAGAAGAATGGTAGACTAATTTTCTTCCATTTAAAATTTTTCTATATACAAACACCTCCTGTTCCACATATATAGTAAAAATTAAAATACTGATTTATTTTTTTCATAAATCGCCAGAGGAAAAAAATATATTTATTTTAGGAATGCCATTTATTTTTTAGATATAGTAACTAATCCATAAATCTGACTATAACCAAGATACAGTCTCATTTAATAAAAATGTGAGGGCATTTATTCATTCACAAAGTTGTCAGCCACATCTATCTATCTATCTATCTATCTATCTATCTATCTATCTATCTATCTATCTATCTATCTATCTATCTATCTATCTATCTATCTATCTATCTATCTATCTGTCTGTCTGTCTATCTATCTATCTATCTATCTATCTATCTATCTATCTATCTATCTATCTATCTATCTATCTATCTATCTATCTATCTATCTATCTATCTATCTATCTACCTATCTATCTATCTATCTATCTATCTATCTATCTATCTATCTACCTACCTACCTACCTACCTACCTACCTACCTACCTACCTACCTACCTACCTACCTACCTATCTATCTATCTATCTATCTATCTATCTATCTATCTATCTATCTATCTATCTATCTATCTATCTATCTATCTATCTATCTATCTATCTATCTATCTATCTGACTGTCTGTCAATCAGTCTGTCTATCTAAACATTATAATACCCCCAGTGCTTATATATATATATATATATATATACCCCCAGTGCTTATATATATATATATATATATATGTACATTTTGAGATTAAGATTCATAACACTAAACAATAAATATTTTAAAATACTCTATACCTAGCATAAGTCAATATTTAGTAAGAATAAAGTAGGAAAGTGTTTTAGTCAAGCCTCTAAATTAATAGATAAGCACAAAAATAAATGGCTGCTTTGCTAGGTTAGAAAGTATTTTAAAAATATTTATTGTATGATGTTATGAATGTTAACTGCGAATGTTATATATATATCATTAAAAACAGTCAACACTTAGACAATCCCAATATTAATAATAAGCAACAATTTCAAACTGTTGTCAAGGCCACCTCCTTTTAATATATACCTGGGTCTCATTTTATGCGGATTATTTTAATGCGATTTTGAAGTTATGCAATTCATGTTTTTTCTTCATATCCTTCATAATTCACTATATTTATTAGATATCAAGAAATTTAAATTATTAATAACTTATTTTGACTTGAAATACTTTTTTTTAAAAAAAATATAACATTATATTAGCAGCTTACATGAATATGGCCTAAAGCTGTATTTAGAATCTTAGCTTCTATGTAAATAACCTACTTATAATAATGAGTAAATAATATATCGCAATAAATAATCAAAAATTTTAAACTTTTAAAAATGTATTTTGTTAGATATTAACAGAAATAAATATTTTTTTTAGATTTTTAAAGTAAATAATAATGAAGATTTTATTGATTTTATAAACTGAAAATAATCTTTTTAATGATAATAATCTTTTTGTTTTGATTGTGATCTCTTTGTTTAATATAGAAACAGAAAACCATTAACACAGCAGAAGACTGGAAGTGGCGCTAGTTGTACAACACGTCACGAATCTGATTTCTTACTAGTTCACAAATAAACGCACATTGTAAAATAGTGGTAATGATTAAAATATGTATGAAAAAATGTAAAATTAAATACTGTAGTTAATAAAAAAAGTTTGTCTTATATTAATTTTTTTCATATATTTGAAATTTTTTATTAGTCATACTTTATTTCCTTATTTTTTTAATGCAAATTTTAAAGTAATTTTACCTTGTTGCTTTGCTTTTATGCCAATTTCTGAAAATTACAGGAACCTATCCCCCATTTTTCAAGGTAAGTTACATTTATTTTTGTACGATTTCTTTTGAGCACATTTTCTGAGGAATCTATCTACCGCATAAAATGAGACCCAGGTATATATATATATAATCAAAAATAAATATTTGACACTATATTTTAATTATCAAAAAATTTCATAAATAATAATAGTATATAATATGTAATAAGACATGGATGTTCTTTTTCATATATTTTACATAAATGTTGAATTAGGGTGTATTTCTTAAATGCAAAGCTGTTGAACCAACTTTAGTTAAATAAATCTAAATTGTTATAAAATATCTGTATTATCAATTCAATTACATCAATACTTTAATTAGTAAATAATTTTAATTAGTTTTGTAATGGTAATGCATTCTTACTTAATAAACATTTAAATATTATTTAAAAAATAAGTGTATATATCATAAATATTAACTACATTTGATTCAACATTCAAAATTTATTAAAATAGTAATAAATTTAAGCAAATAGAATTTAAGTAAATAAAAAATAAGTAAAAGGTCTAAAGTGCTTTTTTTTTCATAGCAGCCAATTATAAGAAAATAATCTGTACAAATGCACTTTTTTTATTTTCCATATGTCAAAGCATTGGCCTGAAAGTGAACCCAAGACAACTGCTTCCTTGGAAGGCATTTGTGCTGACCTCTCAGCTACCAATGCTTGACTATAAATGCACTTTATCTCTCTAAACTTATTTCATCTTGTTAATATATTTTATTAATAGCATTGTGTATTCTTTTATTCCTTTAAGTCACAATATTTTTCTGTAATTAAAATAGAGAATTTATAATTATTTCCCAAGCTTTTTATTTTAATAATTTTATACTTTATTCTTTGTTTGTTTTGAAAATATTTTTAAAAATGACAGCATTCTTAAAATAAAAAATCAGCTTTATAAAGCAAAGAAAGTAAAAAACAAAAGAAATAATGAAACAAAAGAATTCATTTCTAATCCTATGGGTGTTGAAAGCTAATTTTAATTAACTAATATTATTATTAATGAAGATTTTTATTAGTTAAACAAATTTTCATAGATATACATTCAAATAATTTTTTTAAAATTCCAAATATATTTGCAATAAAACAGGCATGGGCAACCTTTCCTAGTTCAGGGGCCAAATTATCTTTCTGTATTCAAGTCAAGGGCCAGACCAAATAATTAAATAGTACATTATAATAGTGAATGATAAAGGGCTACATAAATTTCATAATAATGATGTAACAATTTAATGTGAGGATTAGTCTTGTACTTCAACAATAAGCCTATCAATGTGTTGTGCTTAAGAACAATCACATAAAATTTTCAAGGTTTTTGTCCATTATTGTTCTCCAAATTTTTGATTTATTAAATTTCATTCTAGAAAAAAACTGTTCACACATATATGTGCTGCCAAAAAGACAAAAATTCTTTTTGAAAAGGCACTACATTTCTCTATTTCTCTTTATAAAAACCCATCAAAGCAATGTTGTTAAACTGTAATTTTATCACTAAATCTGCTTGAACCTCAATAATTTCCATCTGTAAATTTTCTGGCACATTATTTATATCAGTATCCATTGGATGAGAAAATATAGTGAATATGGGGTCTTTATTTTGGAAATTGCTCTATTAATGCCTTCAGTTCATTTCCATAACAATTATAAGAGATATTTTTATGAGTTGCTAGAGTAGGAAACTGGTAACAATTTTTAGCTCTTATCTGACTTTCCAACAGTTTTAGTTTATTACAAAAAGCATTGACATGTCCATACAGTTCATGAATCAATTGTCCTGGTTTTTGCAATTTAAGATTTTCATTTAGGTATCCAGTGACATCTACAAGAAATGCTAAATCAAACACCCCACTCATCATCTCTTACTTGGTTAATTGTTTTTCCTTTTATGGCCATAAAATCTCCTGTCTGGTCTCAGATCATAAATCATTTTAACCGTTTACCTTTACTCAACCACCTCACTTCACAATAAGACACATTTTCATAATCTGAAAATAAGTCTGCCAAATATTCCTTAAATTGCAGTGATTAAGTACATGTGACTTAATAAAGTTAATACTGGCTACTACAACTTCCTTAACATTTCTAAATTTAATTGATTCCACACACATATTTTGTTAGTGGATAATGCAATGAAAATTTGTTAAATTTTTCACATGGATCTGTAATTCTATTACTTTTTCATGAACTATTCCAATAAATCCCTTCCATGCACCAACCATTGCAGGGGCTCCATCAGTGCATATGCCAGATAGTGAACTCCATTTAAGCCCAAATATCTTGAAGACTGTTTTGACTTCTTTAAATATATCTTCCACCAGTAATTGTGTTTTAGGGCCAAAGTAAAATTCTTCTGTGATATTAAATCCAAATCAACTCACTGAATAAATATTGCTAGTTATGAACAGAGCAAAACTCTCCGTACAGTATTGCCACCTGTGCTAAACAGAGTAATCAATGGATGCCAGAAGGCTTGTGCATAAAATCCCTATCTAATGCCTACTCATCCAATATCCCCAGACTAGTTTCTGGCTTGTGGCCTTTGTCAGTGAGGAGCTTTGGATCTGAGAGCACTGCATCTAAGATCTAGATGCAGTGCTCTCAGATCCAAAGCTCCTCACTGACAAAGGCCACAAGCCAGAAACTAGTCTGGGGATATTGGATGAGTAGGCATTAGATAGGGATTTTATGCACAAGCCTTCTGGCATCCATTGATTACTCTGTTTAGCACAGGTGGCAATACTGTATGGAGAGTTTTGCTCTGTTTATCAACAATTAATGTGCTAGTATAGGAAATGTGATCATGTGATTGCTAGTTATGCTGTATCAGAGGCATCAGTGTTGTCATCCAAAGCAATTGAAAATGCTTTGAATCTAGCAATCTTTTCTTTTAAACTTTTTTGGATATCATCAGCCATGATTTCTATCCACTGGACAACAGTACATCTCGACAAACTAATATTCTCAAAATCTTTTTTTTTCAGGACATATTATACTTGCAACATTCAACAGACATTCTTTGATAAATTCTCATTTACTAAATGATTTAGAATGCTTAGAAAATTTTTCATTTAACATAAAGCTGGCTTTCACAATGCTTCCATGCTGCATTTATTACTTGGTGAACATTTTCTGCTGGGTATCCAAGTTCTTCAATTTCTCTATTCCATCTTTTTGTAGTTGTCCATCATTTTTTTGGTGATCCGCATATTTTGAAGTAAAGTGTCTCTAAGTTGAATTCTTTATTGACTGATATGGATACATTGCACAGAAAACATATAGGCAAACCTTTATTCAGAATAAAATAATGCTTGTCTGTCCAGATGTCTTGAAATTGATGATTTTCTGTATCTACTTTTATTTTATTTTTTTGTTAATCCCTGACATTGTTCTAAATTTCAAAGCTATATATACAGAACTGTCAAACAAAGCAGTCTTTAACACTGCAGATATTGAACAGAAAACAATATAAGTGCAGGTACTTAACAAGGCACAAACCCAATGTAAATATTAAAATTAAAAAAACTGATTTTTAGACTCCAAATAGAACACAATATAAATGCACACATTGAACAAGGCACAACCCCAATGCAACTATCAAAATGTCACATTGTAACATGTTCACACACTGCTAGTCAAAATGAGAAAGAGATCTTGATGAGAGAAAACAAGATGTGTTTTGCAGTGTCATATGATGTCAGCTTAACTATTCAAAATATTAATTTTGAGAGGAGCTAAATAAGACAAAAAAAAATTGATTTTCAGTAATTGTTAATGATTATGACATAATATTTTTGTAAAACATTTATTATTAAACTGAAAATTACATCACTAATAGGGAATTGTCTTTGAAAATATTTTCTTTTAAAAAAGATTGCTCATAGGAAATATATGAAAAAGCAGAAATCGCCATTGCTGGCTTTACAAAAATTGCTTTTGCAAAAACAATAGAGAATATTTTTTTAATAACAGTAAATAATGTATTAACTTTTATAATTTTTTTTGTTCTTGATGATAATTAATTGTGAATGTATCCTTTTTTTAATGTTATAAATTTCTAATATTTCATTTTGTGCCACAGCATTTTAACTTGGTGCGTAAATTTTCAGATTACGCAAATATGGCAATCACCAAATATATTATTTCAGCCAAATGTACACTGAATTAAATTACAAAACCATATTAAACAGGGACACTCAAATATGATATTTAATACATTTTATTATATTCACTTTTAATTAAAAAAACCACAACATATCCTCTTTTCCTATAGCATTCCCAATTCACTCGAATCTTTATATATATATATATATATTATACTGGACAAAAGCTTTAGACTCGCATATACTGACCACCAGGGTGCCACTAGTCCGAAATTTGGAACTAGACATTTATTTTTAAGGGGTTACAGGATATGCGAATCGAATGCACGGGACTAGCTCAATCAAGCAAATGAGATCTATGTTTTGTTCAGTGAGTTGGAAAGGTAGCAACAGAAAACAAAATCAACTAAGTAAATGAATAAATAAATAATTTTATTAAAAGTATGATTAAATAAACATAAATCTAAATAATAATCTTTAAAGCACACTTAAAATATGTACTACATGTACATTCGTCAAAATTGAACTAAAATATTTATATGGCTTTGAGAGCGATTTCCTGTGCGTGAAAGAGTGCAAAATACTGGCAGTAGCAGAAGTATTAGTAAGTATACAGTCATAGTTAGGAAAAGAGATTTATGTCGAAACAGAAGAAATACGAAGGTAGCTTCCAAAACATTAATAATAATAATAAAAAGAGTGTTGAAAGTTATTACTTTCAATCGATTGACCTCCCTCTAAGTGAGACAGGCTAGGAGCTCACAATCTACCTATTGAGAGGGTTAAACGATCGTACGTGCCCCTAATAAACGAATTGGAAGCTTGAAGAAATAAAACTAAGAACTATTATATTTCTTAATAGTCTAAGAAATATGAAGGTAGCTTCCAAAACATTAATAATAATAATAAAAAGAGTGTTGAAAGTTATTACTTTCAATTGATTGACCTCCCTCTGAGTGACCACAATCTACCTATTGAGAGGGTTAAAACGATTGTACGTGCCCCTAATAAATGAATTGGAAGCTTGAAGAAATAAAACTAAGAACTATTATATTTCTTAATAGTCTATTATAAATAAGTTTCACGACATAAGTAGAACTAATAATAAAATGGGTCATGAGCCAGAAGTAAATTAAAATAGTCTGTAATATCCAGACTGCTTTCTATAAAAAAAAAGAAGGTCAGATTATAAATAAACTACTATCTTACTTACTAAGACTTAAATAGGATGGACAGTAATAGGTTTGAAACTAGCACTCGTTAAAAAAAAAAAGAAAAAAAAATCAAGCACAAAGAAATCGAATTACATAAGATATAATTTAAAAAAAAAAAAACATTTATATTTAAAAAGGGAACAAATCTAAGATAACATTATTTAAATTGCAAAAATGTAAGGTACCTTAATAATTTATTTCAATGCTAGTGCACTAGACTTCTTAGGTTAGTCCATTGCTCTGGATTCACTGACGGTAGGCTTGGGCGAGTTGGTTAGTGGTTTCTTTGGAGCCGGTTCTTATGGCATTTTAGGCAGTTAATGGAGACATAGGACATCCGAACCTGTCCTGGCAAGAAGCTTAGCACATCATGGTAAAGAAAATATTCTTGCTGTAGGTTTAATGTTCATTCTAGGTAGAATAATTACTGGATCAGCTTTCAGAATATGCAGGAATCGTTCTTTCCAAGTATTTTGGCAGGAATCGTGCAATTCTTCTGTCAGAGTTGGTGTCTGTCTCTTTGCGCTGGTGCAAGTATTACTAGCTGATGCAAGTATTGAAAGCTAGTCCAAGATAATCCAATGGCCTGATTCAGCCTGTTATATCTGAATCATATCTCCTAAACCAATTACCAAACTTTTTCTTTTTGATTAAAATTTAAAAATTCTCGATCTAGATAACAATAGTTATCTAATTAACCAAATAAATTGCCCTTTACAGATCCAGGAATTAACTAATGAAAAATTATTTTCTTTTTGTTTTCTTTCTTTTTAATTAGCCTTATCAATCTAAATCCCCAAATCTGAAAAGCAATCTATTTGTACACTTTACTTTTACATAAATTTAACAAAAAAAAAAAAAATCTTAGTTTTCTTTTTTTTTTTTTCAAAATTAAAATTAAAAACCAAATATAACTGTGGTATTAAAATATAATTCTCACGCACATACATATATATTTGTACAAGCATTAAAAAAAAAAATTTAATCAAGTTTTACAAACGAAACCTTATATAAAAATTTATTTTATTTTCTTCACCCCTATAAAACTATAATTTTTGTAATGGTGTCTTAAACATCCACTACAATATATATAAAGAACAAATACAAGCTTAAATTAAATGCAAACATTATTAATTTTTTAAAAAATACAGTACAAATTATTTAACTAATATTCTTTTCATTGATCTTTCAAGATCGAGCAGGGAAAAAATCTAATCTGATTCACACATGAATTACAATAAAATGCATATAAAAAACATATTTAAAGCATATATGAGTTTAAACCCCTCTTCCTTTGTTTTAACTAATTTAACATAATATAATAAAATTCCCAGCAATAATCCCACACTCTATTGTTGGAACATTTAAGACACTAATAGTATATATCTACTTCTATTACGCAAAATGTAATCAAAGTTCACTCAGTAACAATTTATAGCTACCCTGATCGATCAGTGATGGTCCTGTGGGAGAAGTATTTCATCCTCTGCTTGTCATGGTTTGACCAGTCACTAACTTCAGCAAAATTCCAATTAATCTCAAACAAAAAACAATCCCGTAACTTATGTTTTTTTTTTTTTTTTGCAATATTACTTATAATCCTGAGGAAACATTCCAAATTGATGAGCGTAATAGATAGCACAAAAATACATCCACTATCAAAGTTTCAACAATAGAGCTAATTGCAGAAAAAAATTATACTGTATTTTCTTTCTCCTTCTATCTTTATGAATTTCTAAGAATTAGAAATAAAACAAAAGACAAACTTCTATAAAAAAAAAAAACCTGCAAGATCTTATGTTTTGTTTTTTTAATGTCGATTTAATTGATTTCAAAACTTTTAAAATTCCCTTTAAAAAAAGATTTATTATTCATTTTAGTAGAAAAAATATAAGTTTTATTATAAAATAATACATACGCGATTTTAATAATAATATATATATATATGTATGAATATAAGCTGGCAGAAAAATACCAGCTCAATTCCAACCTTTTAAATACGCTCCATGCTGCTAATTAAGACGTGCTTTTTTGTTATCGCTAAGAATTTCGTTTTCACATTTATTTTCACTATTTTAAAATATTAATAATTTTAGTTTTTAAATAAAGATATAAAATATAAATTTATTTAACATCATAATTACTTAATTGCAGAAAAGGTAAAAATCAAACGTAACTCTTGCTAGGCTCTATTCAAAAATTTGACAATCGGAATCAAACATGGCTGAAATAGATTAGTGGGGGGCCGGATTAAAAGTCGTAAAGGGCTGGATCTGGCCCGAGGGCCGGAGGTTGCCCATATGTGCAATAAAACATATAAAAATATTGATGTGAAGTATTTATATCTATTGTTTTTGTACATATGTTAATAAATATGCAGATGGCCTGTGTAAACAGCTTACATAGATAACCTTTGGCTATGTTTGAACACTCTATATAAATGTGGGGACTGTATTAAGGCCAAAACATCCTAAAGAGAACTAATGCCCCAATACAATTTATATATATATTGCCAGAAAAAATAACGTAAAAATATATCGGAACTACCATGTTGCTGTAAAATCAACATGTCTTTGTAAAACAGGCAATCATTTGTACATATGTAAAATATGTAACTCTCTATGATTAATAAAGTTTAATGTTGAAACATAAAAGTATTCATATGAGGTTTTTTTAATAATAATAGTGTGTTTATATTTACAGGAAATTATTATTTTTCAGCTAAAAACGCAAACAATTTCAATTTAAAGGTGAATAAATATAACCACTTATTTACACAACACAAATGTTTAAATTAATTTTACAAAAATCAGAATGAAGAAGTAAATTAATTACATATGCAAAACTTTCCATACAGTAGTGCCACTCAGTGACAAGCAGAGTAATCAATGGATTCCAGAAGGCTTATGCATAAAATCTCCATCTAGTGCCTACTTATCCAATATTTATGCACAAGCCTTTTGACATCCATTAATTACCTTGGTTGGCACTGAGTAGCACTACTGTATGGAGAGTTTGGCCTGTTTAATAACAGTTATGTGCTAGCATAAAAAATGGCGATCATGTGATGTTTAGTGATTTAAATTAATTACATGTAAAGTTGCATTTTTCAAATTCGTAAAAGTAGTGCTGCTGTTTTTTGTTCATAAATTTTTAATCAAAATTATTTGACAAAAAATATATTGACATAAAAACTGAATGAATATATGATTTATTTATTTTATTACAAAAGCAAGAAGAAATAATTAAATAAATTACATGTAAAATAATGTTTTAATTTTCTGGAAAGCAGAAATCAGTATTGGAAAGGGCATAATTGGTCATGTATATTGAGTTCATTCTACTCCCTATATTAACATGCAAGCTTTTATTTTCTAAATTGAGTTTGTAGTCGAAGGTGCCTTAGTAATTTTTTAGAAACTAATAGTAATCAAAACATATTTTAGTTGTAACTTTTGCTTTAAGGTAAATGCAAAACCAAAACAAATGTAACAAATAAATGAAATATAAAATACTCTGGTCCATTTGCAACATCAGTGCCTTTATTACAATATCTGGGCCAGAAAAATGTATGAGCATAGATATTATAAAATTACTTTGTTTTCTATTTCACAGCTGCAAATTATTAATACTCCTGTTTTATATTAAAATATTAATTTGCATTAGCTTTTGTGGCTAAAAATTTACATTGAGATACATTCGGAGTAAAATCTCTATACAATTTGAAATTAGGTTGGATAATATTATTATTGTAGCTAATAGACATGCTCAATATGAGGCGACTTCCAATGGCATTCTTTTGACTATTTATTATATGCATATGGTTTGCAATTAATTATCATTTCTGGCATGTGGACTAAATAATAATGACTATGCCATTCATCTCTCTGTGGTTGGACAATCGGATACCAATTTCCAATACTGTCTTGAACTATAATAGTTCAATAACTGATAAAAACTCTGACAGAATCATAAATTTTCTAGTTTAATATTTATTAACGTATCAACACAGAAAAACAGATAACTGATTTATTATTAAAATAACAATTCAACATCTTTAATATTTGATTAACTCAGAAGTGTTAGAAAATAGTATTCATTAAATTTATCTCTACAAAACATGTATTTTTATTTTTTTGAGAAACAAGCCTTTAGAAATTAAAAATACATATAAAAGATTTTAAAAGTCGATAAACTTTCAATACTTTAAATTTTAACAAAAGTAAATATGTTTTGAATATGACAAGATATAAAATTATTATTATATTTAAATTGAAATAAAAATCAAAGATAAAGTAAATTATTTCTTTATTTCCACATTTCAAAAAAAAAAAAGTACAATTTTAACAAGACGTTTTAAATCAATTAATATTCATTTATGTTGTGTTATATGTATCAACCAAATATTTTGCAAGTTACAAAAACACGAATTATTTAATATAATTTTGGAATATTATAGATCCTGAGAATAATTTGTTTTATTTTCCTTCCCTTGGAATAAAAAGGAAAGCTAATTTATAAGTTTTTTTAAAAAAAAAATCATTACTCCTTAGTTTGTTTTTTTTTTAAAAAAAAAAACCAAAAACAACAATCACATAACTTTATTTATAATTCAAAGTGTCTATTTATTACTTGGTAGAAATCATCCATTTATATATATATTATTGGTTTAGAACTTTTATTTTTTTTAATTTATTTTCTTGCGCTATATTTTATTTTGCATGAAAATAAATGCGCAAAAAGCTTTGGATGTTGCGTGTTTTGTACTTTTTAATAGAAACGAATTGTTATAATTTAATATTATTACCATCCAAACTTAAGTTTGGGTAAATAAAAAACTTTTTCTGACGATTATATTCATCAAGATTTTACTTTTTATCATGAATATTTGCTGTTTTCTATAGACGAATGGTATAATATTATTTGTATAGTTTTATCTTGTTTTCAAATAACATTTTAACAGCGAATCTAGATCTGCATCAAATCTCATCAAATATGCATTGATCTGTTAATTTTTATTATTTTTATTTTTTTATAATAAATGCTACAAGAGAAAGTACATGAAGCCATTATCTAATGTCATAACTCCTCACTGAAAAGAGCCATAGCTAAAAACTGGTCTGGGGATAGGGACCATCATAGATAAAGGCTTCATGTACTTTCTCTTGTAGCAATTATTATAAAAAAATAAATAAATAAGCTTGAATAGAGCTATTAGCAGGTTCTTTATTTATTACATATTGATAATTCAAGCTATATAGGTCATGTGACATGTGATTGATTTTTATTAATATTATTTTTATTTTATGTTAACTATTGGTTCCCTTTGATCTACATTGATTAGATTCAGTTAAACATCGTGATCACCATGTGTTATTGATGTTAATAACTTTCACAGTTACATAAGCAACACTTTTAACTTCTTATTTTACTTCTTTTTCCACCTGATTATATAAATGATGTTAACTTTGATGGAATGACTTTCATTATGAAAGCAAAATGATATTAAATATATTCAGAAAAAAATACTTGAAATGTGATTTTCCTTCTGGTGTGTAAAGTTGTTTTTTCTGATAGTATTCTCCACATAAAGCTTTTGATTTTTCTTCATGACTGGAACAACATATATGGATATGGTGACAATCCAATGATAGTATTATCTGTCAAAAATCACGAGTGCTCAATGTAATATTGTTGATCCACATGTATTAGTAGAATTTAACAATATTTAATGATCACAAACTAGACTTATAAAAGTAAACAAAAATAATGAAAGAAACCAGGAATAGTACTATAAACTATAATGGGATTCATGTGCCTAACTTGTAGACTTGCTTTAGTATATATGGATTTCATATACTAAAGTTAATGGGCGTTATGATCATTCAAGCTGATATATTTACTATGCACATCCTAACTGACAATCTGATTGAATCTTCATTAAATCTATATATTTTAAACACTGCAAGCCACATTCCTGGACCATTATTTCTTGCAGAATCAGTGAAATTGAAGAGAGACTCAATTCGTTAGAGCTATAAATATTTTTGTGTATAATAGATGTTATTATGACAGTGCCTAGGGTAATACCTCTATAATGAGGAATATCCATAGAATGTGTTCAAACTCTTCATTTATCCATACCTAGTTCAGATGAATATGATATAAACTGAAAGATCATCAACTTTATTAATCCAATAAAAATATATGCTTGTTATCTCAAATCCAAAAGGTAAAACATCTAACTTCGTATTGCAATTATATGAGAACATCAAAGTATAAAGAATAGAGGTTATTTAGAACAATTTAACAAAATAATTTTATTATATTTCTTGTAATTTAGTTATTTCATATAGGAATATATAATTTACACATTAATTTATTATATTAGTAAGAACAATGCATAAAGACATAAAATAAAATGCTTGATTTACATTTGGAAATAAAATAGAAAAGAGAAAAATATACACGTGATATCATTGAATAACGAAATAAATACTAAAAAAAGTAAATATTTCACAAAAATGTAATACAGTTTGACTTTGAATAAATATATTTTACCCCTTTATGCATTAATGAATGGAATAATTAAACAGTTTTAATCAGTACATTATTTGTGATCACATTTACTTGTTCTTCGGATTTTTATTTAAAGCTGGAATGGATTCTCCAAAATCTTTCAATGCCTTGATTTACTTTTAGTTCACATGCATTGAAAATTGAATAATTATCACAGGATTTTAATCATGTGATTCATTTCTTCCTTTACTTAAAAGAGTTGGAAATTCAATGTTAATATTTAGGTTTTTTTCGTTTTATATATTTCTCGTTTCATGGTGTTTTAAACACATTAATCTTTGATAGATAGATATTATAGATAATGGTAATATCTTTCAATAGTGACTAGCTTAATTTTAAATTTTACTACATTTTTAGGCATGCTCTTCCTATTTAATAACTCTTTGAAAATCCAACTCTCTTCTTATTTGAAAATCTTTAGTAAAAACTTTGTCTATATTTATAAAGAGTTAATAGAATAAAATATTTTCTATTTAATTCAATTTTTGACATTCAGAACAAATTTAGGTTAGATATTATTAAAGACAGAAAAATATCTCAAAATTAATATTTATATTTATTGTTATTAAAATTTTTTTTAAAAAATATTTTTTGCAGTTGATAAAAACAATTGTTTTAACCAGTAAAGACTACTTCCACTTTGCCATATCAACTTTTTTACAACTTGTCTTATTTTCAAATAAAATCTAATTGTAGTCATGAAAGCCATATAAGTTTATAATTTGAAATAGGTTTGTCACAAATATATTGTACAAATAACCTAATATGTATAAAAAAATTACTGAAAATTACAATTTTTCTTTCAAAGTGACAAATTTTGAAAAATTGCCTAAGGCTGACCAATCCAACAAATCAGAAATTATCAATTCTATTGAGATGAAAATGAGGGCAGGTCTGACTTCTTGACTTCTTTCATAGGAAAATTATATATTCTAATTTCCAAAAGGTGTGTATTATGCTGGTATTTTCAGATTTTTTTTTCAACTAATAATTTTTAAATTATTTCTATATATATGAACAAATAATTGTGTGTGGCAATACAATGTTACAAATAGCCACAAAATAATAAAAAAATATTAGTACCATTATATAAGACCCAGTACATGCCAAAATAAGTAATTTTGTAATTACTCAATGAAAAGATATTAAACTGCTGCTTCATAAAAAGATTGATAGGAAAAATTAACTGCACATAGAAAATATATTTATACATTAGACTAAATTTATCATCATAGCAGGATATGCTATATAATAATCATGCTCTTTGCCTGATAATCTCTTAGTACTACCTCAGCACATTCAGTGTTTTGTAGTTTTATCAGCAATGTTTATTTTTTCAAATTTCATCTGATAATGTTTTTGTTTTTGTATTATCAAGCAATTTATTTCTTAAAAAAAAAGTCCCAATACAATTAATTTTGATCCCTTTTATATTTTTTCTCATCTTATTTTTCTTATATTTCTTGAAAGGAATTTTCTTATTACCTCCGGACATTATCTGGTATTCAGCACGTAATTTTTTTTTCTAATATTATTTTAGTTCCTTAGTTTATTAATCTGCATAAATCTTAAAACAATGTTAATTGCACATAAGTCAGGTATTTGCTAAAAATTAATTGGGTTTAAATATAAATTAATAATATAATGGATGCAAAATTATGAAGAGTAAATCTACATGCTCTCATCTTGAAATAATTTAGATTGGCCTATATAATTGCATTTAGATATAAAGATAAGATGCCCATTTTTATCTTTTAAAAGTCTTTATCTTGTGTTTGGATTTGAGAGTCTCCTTCATACTTACTATAACATTGGTGAGTTAGCAATATGATTAAACAGTGCATGTTGAAGACTAATTACTTCTAATTAAGAATTACTAATGAAAACAACATTTGCAAATTATATTGGTATTAAATCCCTTTATAGAAAATGTACAATTAATTAATATTTAACAAAATATCAAGATATTCAGGACTAATAAAACTTTGTTTATGTTTATTTAATGAAATTACAACATTAATTGCATATAATTCAGGTATTTACTAAATACCATTATATCAAATGTGCAATTAATTAGTATTTAACCAAATAAATCTATATTTCTGATTCTAATTTATTTTAACTTAAAATTTTGTTTTATTTATTTTAATTATGTAAAACTTATTCTACTAATAGGAAATATAAAAAGAAATAAATATAATATGTATATGTGGTCAGCTTCAGTACATTCTACAATACATTGGCTAAGAATATGTAAAAAAAAACAGGAATTAATCACTTAAAAAATGTAAAGAGGAATTTAAACATTTAATATATTTTCTTATTGAAAAACATAAAAAAAAAATACTTGTAGCAGCTTCAGAAAATACACAAAGACCATCTACTGAGAAATCTGGCAACCATTGAACAAATTATATAGTTCATATAAAGAATAAATTTTACTTTGTCAGCATTACTAATTTGCTAATGATGCAACAAATTGCATACTATTTAGTAGAGTTTCTTAGTAAATAACACAATTAAAATCCACATAACAACTATGACTTATTCAACCAGTTTCTGCACATTTCATTAATAAATGTAATTCCTGAGACACTATATTGCCACTAATTTATATCATCAAGGTTTTGGTTATCTCATTGTTTAAGAAGAGTGCATTTTATGATAGATTATCACAGACTCTTTGCAATATTTCTTCTATGTTCAATCTTAACCTATTTCCACTCTCATTATTCTTTAACAAAGTACAATTTTTCACATTATTATATAGGAAATTTTATTGATTCTTTCACCATGATCTTAGCTACTGAATAAACAAATATCTAAAGCACAAAATGTTTATTCTTTCTGCAGTTCATCATACATTAGTTCATGGTTACAATTCTACATTATACTTCTATTAATTTCTAAGATAAAAATAAATATAACACTATCATTATTTATTTAATTTCGATAAATTTCAGTCATTTATAGTTAATTTTATGATGCCATTTTCTTCACCATTTCCCCTATCTACTGTATCTATTATAGTATTTGTCATATCTCTTAACAATCTCTGCACTGATTTACTCTAGTTCCTACATCATTTAGAACTTCTGCCATAGCTAAGTATCAGTTTTACAAAAAGCCCTTGTTTCTATATCAGTTTTAAGTGAAACAGTTTCAACATCTCTCTCAAACATCTTATTTCATTGTTTTCTTTTCTATAGCTTTTTTTGTCATCTCCAAAATTCATCTTGGATTTTATTCTTTCTTTCTGTCCTTTCCTCGATTTTTTTGTCCTTTGTCAATAATTGATATACATAGACAATGTTAATTTTTCATAGAGCTCTTTTTGTAAGGGTTACACCATTTTGATGTATTACCTATTGAATCCCTTTTAAATTATTTTTACTCTTGTTATATCATCTGTCTTCTATTCTCACCATGGCTTTTCACTACATCTCTAGCCTAAATCTTGTCAGTATTTAAACTATTTAAAACTATTCTCCATGGACTCCATTTCTAACATTTTCTGACAATTGTACTTTTTATGAATTCTTGAATGATAAAACCATTCAGGTATATATATATATTATTGTTTTAAATTAAATGTGTAATGGTAGGAGAGTGATTCAGGATCTAAATTCCTTGGATCGATTTCAGTCTGGCACTTCCGGGAGCAGTCGAACTTTTTATGAACTCTCCAAGAATAAAACCATTCGATTATTTATTTTATTTTTTATTCTATTCATAAATATTTTTAAAGCAAATTGAGTAATCAGTTATCGATTAATCTGGGCCATTAATATCACCATTCTGACTTTACTTATATTTTATAAGGGTCCTATAAGTTTTCCTTTAAGAAAATGGATATTTAAAGGTTTTAAGTAGATATTACAAACTTTCTAATACTTTATTTAATAATAACTTAATATAACGTACATTGAAATATGTATTGGAACAGCTTTCATAATTCATTTATTTTGCATTTTCTACAAGAAAACTTTTTTGCATTGCAGAATTAATAAATGTTAACGGTTCATCTTTCATAACACTATAGACTGGTTAATATTCATACTATCAGGTCTCAGCTGAATCATATTTATTAGCAATTATTGTTTTTGAAACATGATATATTGCTTATTATTGGATAAAGTATGCCAACATTTTGCACTAGACGCTAATTTCCTCTCTATATTAATATGTATATAATTAATTAAAGCATTCTTGTCATATTTTAAAACACATAAATGAAACGATGCACCCATTTTCTTAAATCCGAATAAGATTTTACAATAATCAGCATATTAAAATCGAGTCCTTAACTCCTTTTTTAATTTTAAAAATGATTTTACTATATAAATACAATTTTTTTCACACAGGTACATTATATTCTATCAACTGTCAAGCGTTGTCAGCCGGAGGTCATGGCAACCGCCTTGCAAGCAAGTAGTTGGTTGCAGACGGTTGTGGGTTCGCGTCCCGGCCGATGCTATGACATATGAAAAAAAAAAACAATATATTTTTTTCCTATTGAATAAAAAAGTTTGTTTTTATATATATACACTATGGCTTCTTTGTTAAGTTTATTAAGAATAAAATAAAATTTTACTCACGCATACACAGAGTTTATGATATTTAAAAAAAAGTTTTTACTCTCATAGATAGAATACTTAATTAGAAAAATAAGTAATAAAAATAATAATAATAAAAAACTATAAAAAGAAACTTTATATTTCATTTAGCTCATTGTTCTTTTTTTAGAATTCAAAGAAAGAAAATGCAGTAATTTAAAAATAGAAAAAAAGTTTATTAGTTAACATATTAATTATAGAAAAATCTTTTTTTTATGAACAAACAAACAAATTAGGAATGCAATCAGTTTGAGAAGATTTATGAAAAACGTGTTTTCACATACAAAAAAAAACCACATTGTAATATATTTTACTTTGCCACAGGAAGCAGAAAGTCAGGTTGGTGTTTGGTGCTGTTATAGAGTGATATATTCTAGAAAGACTAGGAAGAGGGGGTAGAGATATCATTAATAGAAGTTGAAAGAGTGTATATATTATCAGGTCTTTTATTTGCTGATGGTATCTTCCTATGCACAGAAAGTAGGAAAAATATGGATGTTATGCTGAAGATGTGAGCAAGGATGGGTAAGGAAATGGGGATTAAATTTAGTGAAGAAATGATGATAAATGCCGAGAAAGAGAAATAATTTTTATTGGGGAATATAAAGTTAAATGTGGTGAATAGGTGTAACTATTTGAAATTGTCTTCAATAATTAGGGCAATTGCTTGGATAAATGGGAGAAAAAATTGATAAATGAAGCAAAAAAAAAGGAACTGATAAAGAAATTAACAGTGTTTTCATGTAATAAATATGGTGTAGCAAGAATTATATGGAAGAGGGGGCAGTAGCAGGATTAATTTATGGTAATAATGCATTCTGTGTTAGTAAAGGGGTGTTAGATTACTTAGAAATGTACAAAGAGAAATAGGAAGGCATGCATTAGATGCAGCTGTATGAATGGCAAAGAAGGCAATTCAAAGAGAAATGGGATGGTCAAGTTTTTTATATAAGAGATGCAAAAAGCAAAATGAAAATGTTCAATAGATTGCTATTTATGGATAGTAATATAAAAGCAAAACTAGTATTTAATTGGGTTATGAGAAAAGGATAGACCACAAGATAGGTAAGAAAGGTAGTATGGTATGCAGAAGATTTGGATAAAGACTTTATGCCAGTATACTTGTCCAAAAGGTGGGATGATTGTATTTGGAGGATTGTTGAGTGTTATGATGGTAAAGAATGCCTTAGAAGAATAGATGCATTAATAAAAATTAGGGAATTGCAAAGATGGAAAACTAGTATGGAGAGTAGAAAGTTTAAATATAAATAGAATAAACAGAATATTGGGTGTGAGTTCATTTATGATATTATTGCAAGGAAAGTAGTTTAGTATTTAAGACTCAAACAGGATTAGTAGTGACAAGAGAATATACACATAAATGGAGGAATGGGTGTGATTTAGTGTGCAAGTTATGTAAAGATGGCATGGAAAATATTAGGCATATGTTAATTGAATGTAAATGCTTACATGCAGAAAGAGTACAAATAATGAAGTTGTGAGAAAATAGATATAAACAAAGTGATTATAAAGTAAGTGCTTGATTTTTATACTGAGTTTAGAAAAGGTAAAGGGGATCTAGACATAAAGGCTATAGAGTGGATAAAGATAATGTTATAGAAATGGAAAGTAATGTGGTTAAAAGGTTACTCTGGGCACAGTGGCTGAGAGATTCCTGACTTCAATAAAGGAAAATCCATAGTGCATCATATCACATCACATCTAAAAGTTGGCTAACAGATTCCTGATTTCGATAAAGGAGAAGCCATAGTACATCACATCACATCACATCTGGAAGATGACTAACAGATTTTTCTGGGCATAGTGAATGACACATTCCTGACTTTGATAAAGCAGAAGCTGTAATGCATCACATCACATCTGGATCTCAAGATGTATGCATTGTGGCCTAGCTTTATCATTAGTAGTGATAGAACTTTTTATGAATTACTATGTAGTCAACCACTTGATTATTTTTAATGAGGGGAAAAGATAAAATTATTTTATTCCAGGTATTGTTTTGTACTTTAGATAATTTACCTACCAATAAATATATTAATATTTTTACTGGTATATCTAGTGCTTCAATGGTTGATAATTTATGAAAAGTTGAATACCCAAAATGATATAGCTGAACTTAGATTCATGGATCATTAGCTTGAGAATTCACGCTCTCCTATCTCCAAACAAAACTAGTCCACGTTGGCCAATGATCTCTTCCCAATCTACTTCTAGTTGAATACAAAACCATTTTAGTAAAGCATTTATAAACATAAGTGATCTATGTAAATAAGCATTTATTTTATATAGTGCTATATTTATAATTGTAATACATTTAAAGATCAGTCTTTCAAGCTATTGTGCATGCGCTTTTTATGAGTGTTAATAATAAATGAATACTTTCATTCCCAACACAAGATATAGTATTTATGAAAAAATAAAATGAATCCACTTATTCTTTCTAACCCAAATGCTTATATATGGGAAAATCTTAAGTACTGGAAATGAAAGCGTGAGGATAGACCACTCACTTTAAATTACTATTTATGATATCTGATATCTGAATGAATGGCGTCAATGAAAACACTCGTAAAAAGCACATGCACAATATCTTGAAAGGCTGATCTTTAAATAAGTGATCTATGCAAGTAATAGTATAATTTTATTCCTAATATATAAATAGGGGAGAATTACTACTATTTTGAATTAAATTTCTAATTAACTTTTAACGGTTATTGCAGGAGATAAGACATTGATATGTTAAATATAACAAACAGGTAAATTGTAAAAATAATAAATAAAATGAAAAAAAAAAAACTACCAAAAAAAAAAAAAAATTAAATAATGTTAATCAAAAAAAGCTGTAAATGTGTAAGATTTTTAAATGGTTACATGGACCAAAAATAAAATAAAAAACCAAATAAAAATAAAACAAGGATAAAATTTTCGTTAAAAATGTTCATTGATAGATGTTAATTTGTTGTTCAAACTAAAATTATTTAATGCTATCCAAAATAGCAGAATAAAATCAAAAATAAAGCAGATTAGCATATGCACACACTCATAATTTTAAATAAAGAATTTTATGTTATTCGTTTGGTTCTAGCAAAGATGTAATTAAGTCATAAATTCTCACTCGATATTGTTTTGAACTTCATTATTAGATTTCGTGATAAATGAAATGAAATTATTTCTAATTTAAAAGTTTTTTAACATCAATATGAAAAACCATGAAGTGGGTCGAATATTTTTGTTTTTATTATTAAAATAGAAAATATACAAATAGCTTTTATTTAAGTGTAACACATATTAGCAATGTTAAATTATTAACTTTAAGATGCTAAACTTAAGCAAACAATGATTAGAAATTTCATTTGTAGCAAGTAGGCAAGCATATATACAGCTCTTTTGTTTTAGATTTCAAATTTCTGAAAACACTTTAAAGAGTGCGAGTTTTTATTTATTTTTGTTAAATTTTTAATTAGAAAACCATCACTGAATAATATTAGCTGAGATGTAGGAATCATTCTATATAAAGCAGAAAATAAAAAAAAAAAGTCTATTTCAAATAATATTTTAATTTAATCTTTTTTAAAAATCACATTTTTTCTTTTAGTAGTAGATCACAAGTCAAAACCTATTCCATTATAAAAGTTAACTACTGAAATTTCATTCCGAATATTTTATTAGAAGTGCAGTCTTTTGGTAGAGGTAATCTTATGATTAAATTGTAATACACCTGGGTCTCGTTTTATGCGGATTATTTTAATGTGATTTTGAAGATATGCGATTCATGTTTATTCTTAATATTTTTCATATTTCACTATATTTATTAGATATCAAGAAATTTAAATTATTAATAACTTATTTTGACTTGAAATACTTTTTTTTCTTTCAAAAATATGTTATATTAGCAGCTAATGTGAATATGGCCTGAAGCTATATTTAGAATAAATAACCTACTTATACTAATGAGTAAATAATAATAATAGATTTATACTTACATATAAAAATATCGCAATAAATATTCAAAAATTTTAAACTTTTAAAATATATTTTATTAGGTATAACAGAAATAAATAATGTAGATTTTTAAAATAAATAACAAAGATTTTATTGACTTTATAAACTGAAAATAATATTTTTAATGATAATGTATAATCTTTTTGTTTTGATTGCGATCCTCATTTTTTTTAATATAGAAACAAAATGTGAACATTTAAAATTTATTTCAGTAATAAAAATCAGTTGTCAACAGAAAACCATTAACACAGCACAAGACTGAAATTGGCACTAGTTGTGTAAATGGGATGGAGCAGAATATGGTAAAAATTAGAGTGGAGAATGGAAAATAAAGTGGCTAACAAGTTTCTCCGGGCATAATTGCTGAGAGATTCTTGACTTCGTTCAAGAAGCTACATCACATCACATCGATGAATCTGATTTCTTCCCAGTTTACCACACATTCAAAAATAGTGATAATGATTAAAATACATATGAAAAAATGTCAAATTAAATACTGTAATTAATAAAAAAAAAAGTAAAAAAGTTTGTTTTGTACCAATTTTTTTCAAATATTTGATATTTTTTATTAGTCATACTTTATTTCCTTATTTTTTTAATGCAAAATTTAAAGTAATTTTTTCTCGTTGCTTTGCTTTTATGCGAATTCTGAAAATTACAGACCCAGCCCCCATTTTTCAAGGTAAGTTAAGTCTATTTTTGTGCAATTTTTTTAATGCGGGTTTTCTGTGGAATCTATCAACCACATAAAATGAGACCCAGGTGTAATCTGATAAATTATTTATTTTTACATGTAGTAATTTTGGCAAAATTTTCAAATTTTAATGGACAAATAATTTGAATTTCATAAACAGTAATAAAACTAAAACCTAATTTGTAAATAAAAAGTTGAACAGTTAATTCAAATGGCCACTAAATATGCCAAAAAATTATAAAGTGAAAAAGAGTTAAACAATGATTAAACCATATTTACTCATATGTAATATTTATCTTTTGATGCATGGATGCAGTCTATAATAATTGCTGCCTAAATATGGAGAGTCATTAGATAAAAGTTGAGCATCATAATCCAGTCCATTTCAATTGAAATCCAATGATTGGGCTAGTTTAGTTTTTGTTATATATATATATACTTTGATAAAATAAGCCAAGACTTGAGATACATTACAATGGAAGAGAATTGTTCATTGTAATTAGCTCCCAATCATTGGGGCAATTGTATGTTCCATTACAATATATATATATATGAAAAACAAATGTAATGGATATATATATATATATATATATATATGAAAAACAAAAACAAGTTATAAATCATGTAACTTGCTATTGCTTGCATTTATGATCAATAGATGGAGCTTTACCAAAACCTCCGAACAAGCGTATTTTTGTTTACATAAATGTGAAAAGAATCCAAATTCACTATCTCTTTCATTAGCTCCACCTTCAGATCAGCTGATTTCAAGTTAATTTGCTATCATCAGTGAAGGGTAGAAGCCAGAAACTAGATCTAAACACTAACTCCAATCATATATGCAACAAGTTCCTATCAGTTTGCAGGCATGAATTTTACAGACACATAATGTCTTCAAACCCAGCCTAACAAGTCATATAGATACATGGGTCTGATATCAGTTCAGTTTCACCACATAGTCAAAACCTCTACAATATATATCATTGCAAAAACCTTTAAAGGTACATTTATGAAAAACAAAAACAAGTTATAAATCACTGATGATAGCAAATTAGCTTGAAATCAGCTGATCTGAAGGTGGGGCTAACAAAAGAGATAGTGAATTCTGACTTTTTTGACATTTATGTAAACAAAAATATGTTTGTTTGGAGGTTTTGGTAAAGCTCCATCTATTGATCATAAATGCAAGTGATAGCAAGTTACGTGATTTATAACTTGTTTTTGTTTTTCATAAATGTACCTTTAAAGGTTTTAGCAATATATATTGCAGAGGCTTTGACTATGTGGTGAAACTGAACTGATATCAGATCCATATAGCTATGCTTGCTAGGCTGGGTTTGAAGACATTACATGTCTGTAAAATTCATGCTTGCAAACTGATAGGAACTTGTTGCATAAACGCTTGGAGTTAGTGTTTAGATCTAGTTTCTGGCTTCTACCCTTCACTGATGATAACAAATTAGCTTGAAATCAGCTGATCTGAAGGTGGAGCTAATGAAAGAGAATCTGACTCTTTTGATGTTTATGTAAACAAAAATACGCTTGTTCGGAGGTTTTGGTAAAGCTCCATCTATTGATCATATATATATATATTAGCAATGAAATTACTTTCCTGTTGATTATTTAAATAATTGCAAATCATTAATTTTGGAGACCTATATGTAATAATATATTTACACAAAAAAATTGTTATTAAAAAAAAAAAAAAAAGTAGATATTTTACAATTAAGCAATTATAAAAATTAAAAGCTTGATTTTAGAAATATTTATGATAATAGAAAATGTAGATATTTATATTTTTCAAAATAAGATTTTTGTAAAAAAATTAATGGATTCGGTTTTTAAAATAGAAAATTATTTGAATGTATACAAAAAATATATTTATTGAGAAAAACAATAATATATATAAAATTTCTGATACAATAAGTAAACTTATAAAAATAAATAATTAGATAAAATCTATTTTTTCTTTTAATTGCACATTTGTTAGAAAGCTTTTAGAAAAATAAAAATCCAATATATATATATATATATATATATATATATATATTTAAAAGCTTTAATGCAATATATTTAAATAAATATATACAAAAAAGACTACATTTAAAAATTTAAATTAAATATTCATAAAAAACCAAGTGGGTATTAAATTTGTATTAGAATACTTATGTAAAGTCAAATGTAACAAATTCATGAGATTAATTTGAATATATTTATTTGTAATTTAATAGTAACTTGATTTTAAAAACAGTATAAAGATATTAAATGATAATATATTATTTATTTTAAATTCTATTTAGTTTGATTTAAAGTGTACTATTATTAGGTTCATTAAGTAAATTTATGAAAAGAAATCTTTTTTTAAATATAAGGTAATCCACCCCATGTACAAGCACTGTACTATTTTTTTACATTCAATAGAAGTTGTTTTTGTTATATATTAGAAAACTCTAGATCCAAAACAAACTGTTTGTATTTTTGATTTGTTTGTGAGGAAAGGGCAGGATTAGAATTGAAAGATTATATACAAATGTTTGCTAATAATGATTACCACCTTATGCAAGAGGCTAATACATGTCCATTTTAAAATAGGACTGAAAAAAAGAAATGTTATTACTGTTTTAATTAAGAGTACATTATAAACTATTACCAAATTTAACAGAGATTCATTTTAATATATGCAATAAAAAGATGAAGATTGTTTTTATACTGATTTCAATAATGCTAAAAATTCAAAGTAAATTTGCATCAAAATCTATCCAGAAGAGATAAGCAAATTTATTCTAAAATTTAACACTATTGACATTGATGAAAAAAGAATCTGTGTTTTATGTTCTAAAATTAGGATAGAAAATGAAATTGAAAAAATATTCATACAGTCTTCTTCAAAATTGGCTTTTTATACATATTTCCAAAAATCCATTTCAACACTCTTATATAAAATGAATAATAAATATCCTAAATATTAATATTCAGCAGAGGTGAATTGTTTAGTTATGTCTATATTGAATGATGTTTCACTCACTCATTTTAATTCAAACTTCTTGTGGCTGTCTGTAGTATTCATTTCCTAGTTTTGCATCTATTGAATAGTAAAAAGTCAATGTAAATATATGTATATATAAATCTTAACATACCTGCATTACACACTGATCTCAACACAAAATAGTTAAAATATCTCTGATTATTATCTTATTTGTTCTCAATGTAGTCATTGTATTTGTGAGAGTTTTTGCAAAAGTTCATATTTTACTTTAATTTTGTAATTTAAATTGTATATTATTCATATACTTACAATTATTTTTGCAGAATATTTATGGAATATTTATATTTTGGTAAGAATATCATGATTAAACTCAAATGTGATTAGCTTTAATAAGAAAATATTTGTTTTCAGAAAAACTTAAGTTGAAAAAAATGTAATAACACAAAGCAAGATGTTATGGCTATCTGAAAAACTTACACATTTACAAAATATCATAATTGTTAGTTTTTTGCTTTTAAAAAATAATTATAAATGAAATTTTAAAACATAATTTTATTACTTTTTGTATTTTTTGACTAAAAATAGCTTGTGTTTTAGGAAAGGAGTTTAAAATTTTTTTTATTTCATTTTAAATATATTTTCAGTATCAATAATAGATACAGGCCATTGTTATGACTAAACATTTCAAGTTATTACTTTTTTAGATATTTTGAAAGTCAAAATATTATTTTTGAAAAATAATTTTCATTTGTAAACTTATATTTCTAATAAATAAATTAAAATTATGGAAATATAAACCAGAATAAAGATTTATAGTTAGAATAAAAATTTGGAAATACATCCCAATTATGAATAATCATAAAAGCACTAATATAGCACTAATAATGGGTAATAATTGCAATTAAAATCTTTTGGAATTATTTATATTAATAAAATGCTCTTTAGGAATAAATCCATTTTGCAATGAAAGGAAATCCACTTAATTTGCATCAGGTAAAAATCATTGTCTGAGTTTTTTTCATTTAAGGACTTGGACAAATAAATAAAAATGAATCCACTTGTGATTGATTGCAGAGAAGATTTGATATCAGGGAGCATTGGATTATTATAACTAGTATTAAGAAAGTCTAGTTTCAGTTATTATATATTATTATCACTGTTTTATTTAATAATTTTGCTTTTTGTTAAATGCTAAAATAAGCACATATTGGTTAAGTAATGTGAATTTATATAAAAAGTTTAATTTGAAGAATGGTTGTGAATCGCTCTGCCATTTTCCCTGATAAATTTTATTATCTGATCTTTTCATATAAAATCTTCTGGACACAAACAAAAATATATTTATTCATGTCTACAAATGAATTTGACACTAGACAAAATTGAGTTATCATAATTAATACTCAAAATGTTTATTCCAATTATTGGATATTATTATTAGCAAGATATTATTTAGAGAAGACTGCTACTGCTACTGCTGCTGATATTGCTTCTATTACTGTTGCTACTGCTGCTGATACTACTAATACTGCTGCTACTACTAATACTGATGCTACTGCTGCTTCTGCTATTTCTATCACTACTACTACTATTACTACTACTACTGCTCCTGCTACTACTACTACAACTATTACTACTATTACTACTTCTAGTCCTCCTACTACTATTATTCCTACTCCTCCTACTCTTCTTACTCCTCCTGCTGCTACTGCTACTACTACTGCTGCAATTACTGCTACTGCTACTACTACTACTACTACTACTACTACTACTAATAATAATAATAATAATAATAATAACCTGCTTCTGAACAGAGAGATCCATATAACTTTAAATGGAAGAAACTCACCATCTTTCACACCCACCAAATCTATATCCCAAGGATCCCCTCTTAGTTCACTATTGTTTATATTTTATATCAATCCCCTTATTAAAAGCATACAAAGTGCATTTACTGGGATCGAGATACCAGACACAACACAGCATACTACATGCATCGCCTTTATGGATGATGTTACCATATTCCTAACATCAAAAAAACAAATCCAAAAGATATTACAAGAATATTCACAAAAATATAAATTAACATTTAATCCGGCAAAAACCACAGCCTGGTCACTATAAACTGGTAAACCATGTACATCAATTTACAAATCAAAACCAAACTCTTTCCTTGGGTTCCCATTTCATATGGGAATTACAGGAATAAGATGCCATATCCAAAATAAACTTAAAGAAGAAGCCACAAAAATTATAAACTCTTTGTACAAGGCATATCTTTCACTATATTCCAAAGTACAGTTAATTAACCAGCTTATCACAAACAAAATAACTTACTATGTACCGGTTATTTCATTCTCAAAGGGGTTCATTTCAAAAATTAAAACCATATATAATAAACTACTTTGAGCCACAAAAACAGTAGCAATTTCCACAAAAAAACTTAGCCAACCCCCAATAAAAATGGACTTGGCTTGCACAACATCAATATTTTTGATCTACAAAAGTTAAGGAACTCAATAATCACAATACTTGCCAAATACCCAAAAATTAAACACTTGCTAGAAGTTACTCCAACAGATAGACCACCTCCAAAAGGTTCCTTTTTCACCAACATTATATACCAATGCAAAACCACAGACAAATTTCCAGAACAGTATTTGCATAAGTATTCATACTGGGATATTTATGGTTTAATAAACAGAGAAGCAGATACTAATGTTATACAACCTATTCTAGGAATTAACAACAAGAGACTACTCAAGGAATATAAAAAATGGGCTCTAGAGCCCAAATACTTTGATTTTATCATAAAAATCAATCTCATTGCCTTGCCAACAACCCACTTTCTTTATCATAAAAGAATGTATATATCTATTGACCCCTTCTGTGGACTCTTCCATTGAGCAGAAGAGACACTGGACCACTTTATTTATCAATGTGTAGCACTTAACCAAACACAACAGATGATGTGTAATACCTACAGAAAAACGGGTACAATCATTAATCATATAATAGCTGCTTTTCAGGGAAGATCAATACATAGCATTAGAGCAGCCACATTTGTTGTATATGCATACTGGAGCACCCGATGTACTTTCTTAATTGGCAATAACATTAGACGACACCCAGCTACATTTAGCAACAAACTGCCACACATTCGAAATAGAGAGAAAATAATAACCAACCCCCACTTGTATGCAGCAACATGGTCATTGTTAAAACAACCATCAATGCTGTGAATGCTGCAAAGAAAACTATCATACAATTAACATTCAAAGTTACATGCGGACAAAACTAAATAAGCTCCTCAAACTTTAGAACTCTGATTATTTTTGTTTTTTTATTTTTTATATTGTTATAGTCCATTAACCACAAAGTGTAACCACTAAATTCATTTATATGTGTTTACCCTAATATTATTCATTGTATGTTAAATTTCAAATTTTCTAGATGTAAACTTATGTAAACCATTGAGATCAATAAAACCTTTATTGAAACGTAATAATAATAATAATAATAATAATAATAATAATAATAATAATAATAATAATAATAATAATAATAATAATAATAATAATAATAATAATAATAATAATAATAATAATAATAATAATAATAATACTACTACTACTACTAAACCCAAAATACGCATTTTTAATGATTCCTGAGCAATAATTTTGCATATTTTCATCAACAACAATCATTACGTATCCACCAATTGTTTTTATTTGTGATTTAAATCTCATTTTTTGATTTTCATTGAAAAATTGTATAGCTATATATCGTGAGTTTGAATGTTCACCGATTTCTGAGATTGAATCCCATAAGTTTTCTTCTGTTAGTTTTTGATATAATAAGTCTTTGTGAAATTTATATAATGTTAGATTTCTATCTGTAATTGCCAGCACTAATGATTTATTAGAAAAGAATTTTTTAAAAGATTCATATAACTTGTTTGGTATTGTGTTATTAAAATGGATGTTTATTTCTTGAATTTCTTCTTCTGTCCAATTATCTTCAGTATGGTCCAACCATTTGGGCATGCAATATACATTAAGCAAATCTTGTGCAATGATACACCAACACTTATATACACCAACAGTTATCATTTTAAGATAAAGCTGCACCAGCATATTAAACCAGAAGAAATTCCAAGGCAAATTATGGATCATGGAGCAGTATTATACTTAAACATTAAAGGGCTAAGACCACAATGTTTTGGCTGTGGAGAAAGAAGCCATTTGATTATAGACTGTCCAAAGAACAGAAATAATAAAGGATTTGATTTATCAGAAGAAAGACTAGAAAAGAAAACAAGCTATAAACAAAGAGAGGTAAAGCAAATACTGACATCAGATGTGGGAACTCAAGGAAGTGAAAAGGAAAAAAATTCTATACAAACACATATGAATACAGATAAGCAAGAAAATGAAACTGCAAATGTAAATAATGATGATAGCAAAATTGGGAAGATTCCAGATTTTTCATTAAGGTTGGAGGAAAAAGTGTACCTTAAGATAAATAATACAAAAGTAAAAGAAAAAAAAGGGAATGATATACAAATGCATGTGATTAAAGCTTTAGAAAAAAATATAGACAAACACACATTTAAAAAAAATGTTGATGAGAAGCAATATAATGAAGAGAATATGAATTTGGATGAAGAACTGGAATTATCTAAAAAACAAAGAACTAGGAACAATACGAATACTGAGATTACTCAGACAATAATGCCAAATATGCAACAAGTTACTCAGGTTAATAGTGAACAGAAGAGAAAGCCAGGAAGACCCAAAAAAACAGGAAAACAGGAAAAAAGCTAAAATTAGGAGAGCTTATGTTTGATGACACAGGAGAACGGTATCAAATGGACAGATATACTGATGTTGAAACTGAAAGTGAATTCGAAGATGCCCAAGATTTACAATTGATAGACAGCCTAAAATAAGGATAATTAAAGATAAAGTAAATTTAAATAAATTCAAAGTAAAAAGTAAATTTTTATAAATGAAAATTAAAATTGCTTCTTTTAATGTACGGGGTTTGAATTCAATAGAAAAGATATTTAAGTTGAAACAATGGATCAAGGAAACAAAACCTCATATAATGGGACTGCTTGAAACCAAAATTTATGCAGGGTCACAAATTGATCCAGCAAAATTTCTAAATAGTGAGGGCTTTGTTGCATGTTCAAGAGACTCTACCTCTCCATCAGCTGGGACAGGTCTTTTGATAGCTATTGCTTGCCAGTTTACCAATTTTCAAATCATATACATTGATGCAAATCTATTAATCGTTACTTTATTTCACAAAATAATTAAAATAAATGTAATCTTTGTTTATATGCCATTGCAAAAATATAAAATAAATACAATAATTGCCACAATTAATTCAACACTGGGATCTACAGCTAATCCAACAATTTTGATTGGAGACTGCAATGTAACATATGATGAGTTTATAAATAAGTGGATACATAAATTATCAATTCCATTGATGAGTGCAAGGGGTTACTTACCTGAAGATGCTGTTTCATTTCATAATGGCCGATTTTCATCATTAATTGATCTTTGTTTTTACTCACCAGTGTTTCATCATCTAATAAGCATGAAGTTAATCCCTTCAGCAATTTTTGATCACTCAGCTCAGTTCATATCAATTGACCTCAGTAATATACAAGTCTCTAGAATGCAATTAACTAGAACAATAAGAATGTTGATTCCAACCTTAACACCCGAATTTATTTTTTCAGAGACTTATATTATGTGGAATAAAATTCTTTCAATGACCTTTAACCCAATACAGCAATATTTAGCTTACATTAATATCCTGTCATTTAACATTAATCATATAGAGAAAAATCAGCCACCTCCCTCAGGGTTGTTGAAGCTTGCAGAACAAATTCATAAACGTATTGTGGCCATAACTCCTAATCAGCACACACAGAAACGTATACATATACTAACAAATGCTTATAACAAAGCATGTGAAACACTGAAGAGCTATTTAAAAAATAAAAAAAGTAGAATATGCCTAATGCATCAACACACATGGACTCGGCAATATATTAGATGGGCATTAGGGAGGGGACCTGAAATCAAAGTGCCATTAGCAATTAAAATAAACAATGAAACATTTACTGGAAATAATATGATATTACCAATTCTTAACTATTTTAAAGATAAGCTGGGACCAGGAAAATTGATACAATACCAGCCAAATGTATTTGGAATGGCAGAGACTGAATCACCATATATTATAGATGATTTTATAATGAAAATGAATAAAATGGACAACAACTGTCACCCAGGAAGCCCTGGAATTCCACTGTTCATATTAAAACACCTTGACAAACTGACTAGCAAATGCCTGTGTCAGCTGGCAAATTATTTATCGCAGGGAATAATAACAATGGACGGAGTTAATACAATCGCGATCGTGCCGTTTAATAAAAAAAAAGAAGCCCATTCTTTTGTTATCAGAGATAAGGCCAATATCAATGGGTCCATTGCCCATAAAGATTTTAGAGAAAGTAATTAAAGATAAAATAGAACCATTTATTTTACCAATGATTTCACCAGCTCAGTTTGCTAAAAAACATTCATCTACCACACAAGCTGCTATGTTATTTAAGGCTATTTTGACATCAGTTAGAGAAAAGAAAAGATATGGCCCGATTGTTGTACAGCTGGATATTGCTTCGGCTTTTGACAATGTTGATATATCTATACTGTTGAGATTATTGAATGACACTGAAATGCCAAAATCACATATATATGTTATAACAAATTTACTCTTAAATCGTGAGCTTCACATTACTCTAAATGGCAGAAATTCACCAGCTTTCACACCAACTAAATCACTTTCACAAGGGTCTCCACTTAGTGCCATCTTATTTATTTTATATATAAATCCACTTCTTGTCCGATTACAACAGGCATTTGAGGGAATGGAAATCCCAGGAACAGGTCAAAAATTGACCTGCATTGCATACATGGATGATATTACAGTTTTCCTGAAATCAAAAAGGCAGATACCAAAACTACAGATGATTTTAGAAGAATACTCAAAGGAATTTAAACTAAGTTTCAATCCAGAAAAAACAGCAGCATGGACTATATTCACAGGAAGGCCATGCACATCCATTTTCCAGGCAAAGCCAGGCTCATTCCTTGGATTTCCATTCCATCTAGGGACTACTGGAATGAGATGTCATTTGCAGAACAAATTGAAAAATGAAATACAGAAAATAGCAGACTCTCTATCCAATACCTATATGTCAGTATATTCCAAGATTCAATTGATTAATAGTTTGATGATGACTAAGATAGTTTACTTTATGCCAGTGGTTGCTTTCTCAAAAGCTTTTATCTCCAAAATTAAGACCATTTGCAATCAACTACTATGGTCAAGGAAAGTCATGGCAATATCAATGGCAAAACTATGTCAGCCATTGAATAAAAATGGTTTGGGCTTACATGATATTGATATTTTTGCAAAACAGAAAATGATGAACAATATAATTGATATTATTAAACAATTTCCAAAAATTAAGCAGCTCATAGAGGTCATTCCAACTGATAAACCACCACCAAAAAAATTATCATATTTTGAACAATTAATACATCTTTGTAAAACAGAATCAAAAATCCCAGAGCAATTTATTAATAAATACAAATACTGGGAAATTTATGAATTAATGCATGAAGATAATAACACAATTGCTTTAGAACCAATACTGGGAATTAATAATAAGCAATTGGTTAAAAGGTATAAACGATGGGCCTTAGAACCAAAGTTTTTCAATTTTCTAATAAAACTTAATCTATCTGCATTACCTACCACATATTTTCTTTGCCATAAAAGACTGTATACGTCAATTGATCCCTTTTGTGGGTTATGCCATCGAGCTGAGGAAACCCTATCACATCTGCTATATCACTGTGAGGGACTTAGGCACATAAGAAATCTCATAACTAGCAGTTACAGGAGGTCTAATGTAACAATGCATCAATTGATTTCTGCATTTAGAGAAGGATTAACACCAAGTGTCAGGGCAGCAACCTTTGTGCTATATGCATACTGGTGTACTAGATGCACTTTTCTAATTGGTAACAATTCCAGGAGACATCCAGTTACTTTTTCAAATAAACTTGAAATAATACAGAAAAGGGATAAGAGACTGGCCAGACCTGACATTTATGCAGCAACCTGGTCATTACTTAAGATTAGATCTATGTTATAGTGAATTGAGGAAATTAAACATTATAAAAAAACTTAGAAGGATATGCATGTCAAATTAGCAACAAGGACAATTTAGCAACAATTTTTTCCTTTCTATTATAAGTAATTGATTTGCTAATGGTGTTCAAATGATAATGGACAATCCAGGATATTATATGTAGACAAACTATGTAAATGCAAAATTTGTAATTCTTTTGAGACAATAAAGGCCTTTTGAAACATAATAATAATAATAATAATAATAATAATAATAATAATAATAATAATAATAATAATAATAATAATAATAATAATAATAATAATAATAATAATAATAATAATAATAATAATAATAATAATAATAATAATAATAATAATAATTCAATTCAATTCAATTCAATTCATTTATTTACCGTACAAAACTACAGCATAAAGCCAATTACAGTATTGCACCATAACAAATATATAAATACATAAATGAGTTTAAATGACAAATTATTAATATAATTATGTGCCATATTTCAATAAAAGATAATTAACACATTTAAAAATCTAAAGTAAAATTAAATATCAGCATATAAACAATTATTATTAAAACATTAATAATAACAAATAAATAAAAGGGATAAATATAAAGCACATAACAAAATAATAATAATAATAAAACAATTTAACGTATATATATATAAACAAAATCAAGTTAAACCAATCAAATATGACATTTAAATTTAATAACATTACAAAATTGATTATAATCTAAATTGAAGTAATTATTATTACTACAAATCTGATTATATAAATATGGCAGTCTAAATAAAGGAGAAAATCTAAGAACATTGGAATGACAATTTTAATGTAACAAACAGAAGCAGACCGAGTATCATGCACATGAGATCTAATTACAACAGTAGAAATTGTGTCAGATAAAAGAACTATTTTATTAACAAGTTTATAAAGATATTTAAGATCTCTATATTGTCTTCTAGAAGAAAGATGAACAACAGTTTTATTTCCCAAAGAAACATATTTAAAAAACTTAATAATAATAATAATAATAATAATAATAATAATAATAATAATAATAATAATAATAATAATAATAATAATAATAATAATAATAATAATAATAATAATAATAATAATAATAATAATAATAATAATAATAATAATAATAATAATAATAATAATAATAATAATAATAATAATAATAATAATAATAATAATAATAATAATAATAATAATAATAATAATAATAATAATAATAATAATAATAATAATAATAATAATAATAATTCAATTCAATTCAATTCATTTATTTACCGTACAAAACTACAGCATAAAGCCAATTACAGTATTGCACCATAACAAATATATAAATACATAAATGAGTTTAAATGACAAATTATTAATATAATTATGTGCCACATTTCAATAAAAGATAATTAACACATTTAAAAATCTAAAGTAAAATTAAATATCAGCATATAAACAATTATTATTAAAACATTAATAATAACAAATAAATAAAAGGGATAAATATAAAGCACGTAACAAAATAATAATAATAATAAAACAATTTAACATATATATATATATAAACAAAATCAAGTTAAACCAATCAAATATGACATTTAAATTTAATAACATTACAAAATTGATTATAATCTAAATTGAAGTAATTATTATTACTACAAATCTGATTATATAAATATGGTAGTCTAAATAAAGGAGAAAATCTAAGAACATTGGAATGACAAGTTTTAATGTAACAAACAGAAGCAGACTGAGTATCATGCACATGAGATCTAATTACAACAGTAGAAATTGTGTCAGATAAAAGAACTATTTTATTAATAAGTTTATAAAGATATTTAAGATCTCTATATTGTCTTCTAGAAGAAAGATGAACAACAGTTTTATTTCCCAAAGAAACATATTTAAAAAACTTATTACTCACTGATTGTAATAAGTTACATCCCTGTTTAGAGCTAGGATTCCAAATGACTGAAAAATATTCAATGATGGGAAGAACCAATGATAAAAATAATTTAAATTTTGTATCACCACTGAAATGATGACCAAACCTTAGAATAGTACCTATAGTTTTTAAAGCTTTACCAATAATCATTTCCAAATGAGGAAGAAAGGATCCATTACTAGAAAATATAACTCCCAAATCCTTTTGAGATTCAACAGAAATAATTTTGTGACAATTAATAAAATAAGAAAAATGCATAATAATAATAATAATAATAATAATAATAATAATAATAATAATAATAATAATAATAATAATAATAATAATAATAATAATAATAATAATAATAATAATAATAATAATAATAATAATAATAATAATAATAATAATAATAATAATAATAATAATAATAATAATAATAATAATAATAATAATAATAATAATAATAATAATAATAATAATAATAATAATAATAATAATAATAATAATAATAATAATAATAATAATAATAATAATAATAATAATAATAATAATAATAATAATAATTTCAATTTCTAAATAAAATTAAAAAATAATTAATACCAGAAAATCAAAAATTAAGGACAAATAAGTAAAACAGAAAAAAAACAGTGCAGTTTCAAACAAATATTATATAAGATTACACTGTTAATTGTTAAACTTGTTTATTTGAGCTATTATAAAAAATAAAATGTAATTAAGGGAATCATGATATTTAGCATATTTCAATTATATTTTGTTTAATTATTATTATTTTTGGAAATAAACTGTGATTAAAAATTGAAGTACAAAAAATAATGAATTTAGAATATATAAATATTTACTGACAAATTACCAGAGCTGTTTTATTTGTTTTTCTAAAACACATTATATTTGCAAATAATAAGTTATAATCTAACACCATATATAAATAATATGTTTGTAAATGGGCAGAATTATGTCTAAGTAAGCTTACTGTTTTATTATTTTTTAATAAAAAGAAAAACAATGCTAGAAAACAATATAAGAAAGCAGAAATGATATTTGTACCAACATATAAAAAGATATGATAGATACAAAAAAATAGATAGCATCAAATTTGCTAAAAGTTGTCATAAAATATTTGTCATCAGAAAGTATGGAGAAAAAAAACTTAAAACTTGTGGATTAAAAAAAATATTTTTGAAAATATCTATTTATCTCTTTATTATTTTCATGTAAAAAATCATAATTATTTTTACATGTCCGCCATTAACTTATTTATGCAAAAAGAATTATTTAACTTTAAAAAATATTTACATGGAAAGAAAACTTATGATGCATAAAAAAATCTTATAAATACTAAAAGAAAATTGAATTAGATAAAAAAATATCATTTAGATGAAAGAAAACTTATTTATGATGGAAGAAAACTTTTTATATACAGAAAAGGTACATATTTACACTTGAGAAAAAAACTTTATAGAACATTTTTGGTTTGAGATATGCATAACAAAACAGAATCCATCTAGAGATATAAAATTAAAACATTTAATAGCTATATATAAAAATCTTCCAACATTACATTTAATTAATTTTAAGATATCATGTAACAGTTATTTTGATAATAGTGCTCAGTACTGAAAATGCATTGATGTTCTATTCAGTATTTTCAGTGCAAATTTACTATGTGTTCTACTTTATTTTAGATATCTGGGATGGGAGGACTACTACTGACACAAACAAGTAAAAAGAATCTTAGATAATACTACAAAAAGGTATAACAAAGTGTTCCAGATATTTTGTCCAATCACCTAAAAATTGCAATTTTCATAAAAAAAAAAAAAAGAAACAGCAATTTAACAGAAATAAGCTTAAGTTAAAAATCAAAATTTCATAAACAATATTTACTAAATAAATAGTCCAAATAAGAGTCATAGATCACATACCCATTTCTCTTAAGCTTGTAAGATATAAACAATGAGCATTGCCAATTGCTCAACAAGCTTTGTGATAAATGCTTAGCCAGAGAAAGCATTTAAAATATCTCTGTCAGGAGCCCCCCCCCTTCAAACTCTGACCATGGTTTCATGCTTTGGCACTCCTCAGAGAAACTAATTTGTAGACTCTGCCTTAAGTCTTGTGATATTATATTGCTAAGACTACTAATATATGATATGGCTGAAGATCTCTCAGCACCATATAGCTATTGAGTGAGATAGCTGAGTTTGAAGACATGTAGGTGTCTGAAAATTTCAGATTTTTCACTCAATAGATAACTTTTAGATAAATGCTGGCTTTGGGTTGGCATTTTTAGATCTAGTGTCTGAAGCTACACTAGCACCTCTCTGAGGAGTGCCAAAGCACAAAACCATGGTCAGAGATTTGGGAGGGATTTTTAACAGAGATATTTTAAATGCTTTCTCTGGCTAAGTATTTATCACAAAGCTTGTTGGGCAATTGCCAATGCTCATTGTTTATATCTTACACACTTAAGAGAATTGGGTCATGTGATCTATGACTTATTTTTGATTATTTATAGTCTCTGCCGTGCCTTATGCAATATTATATTGCTAAGACTACTAATATATGGTATGGCCGAAGATTTCTCAGCCCCATATAGCTATTTGAACTGGATAGTTGGGTTTGAAGACATGTAGGTGTCTTAAAATTTCAGATTTTCCACTCATTAGATAACTTTTAGATAAATGCTGGCTTTGGGTTGGTATTTTTAGATCTAGTGTCTGAAGCTATCCTAGCATATCTCTGAGGAGTGTCAAAGCATGAAACCGTGGTCAGACGTTTGGGGGGAGGGGAATTGTTGATAGAGATATTTTAAAATTTAGTACATATTTGTATTTATCAAATGACAGAATAAAGAAAAATAATTACTAGCATAATCAGTGACAAAAAATCAAATTACTATCATAATCAAATTTCAAAATCAATATTTAGGAAACAATAGGAATTAATAAATAAAAAAAATAAACTTAGCATAATTATGTGACCAAAAAAAATAAAATTCCTATCATAACGTTTGCCAGTATTATCTAAGATACTTTATCACTTGCATGTGTCAGTGGCAGTTTGGGGCTCCCTCTAGTATTCACTGTGGCAGAAATTTCATAATTTTCATGTTTTCTTCTATACGTTATTTATTTATCATTTCGTATTTCAATGTTTTCTTCTATATGTATAATTATTCAAAATGTGTTAAGATTATATTTAATATTATCACTTATTTTTTCTACATAGTAATAGTAATGGAAGTATTATATTAATTGAAAATCACAAATACACGCATTTCAAATAGTCTGCCAGGGGAAGGGGCAAATTTTATATTTTCATTTGTCTTAAAATATCTACAGAATTTTTACAAATATATTTGTATAATGAGAATTTGTTTTTATATTTTATTACTATGTTGAATTTCAATTTAAGGAAATGAGAATTTGCTTCCGCTTAAAGTTTTCAACATAAAATATATTGACTGCATCATTTGCCAAGCGTGAAGAAAACTAAGAGTTGTCAGATTCTCCATCACATTTGTATTTATGTTCACTTCATGCATCCAAAATTATTTGTATAAAATAATGTGCTCTTTTCTTTTTTGAAAGAAAAAAGATTATTGTTAAAACTAATTACTTTTATGTTGAACAATAGTAATTTATTAAAATTTGAAATCACTTTAATTAATTAAAAATTCTTTTGCTTTAAAATATTATTTACTATATTAATAAAGATAATAGTAAAGTAATGACCTATTAAATATAAAATCATCGAAATGATAATAATAACAGAAATAATAATAATTTAATCTAATGTGTGCATACACTGATTAAAAGGGTTATTAAATAACTGTAATACATATATGTATGGACAAGAGAACAAACAGATGTTACTGATCTCATTAAAAAAATTAAAAGATTGAAGTGGAGTTGGGCTGGACATATTGCTAGAAGAGATGATAATAGATGGACAATTGAAATTTTAAACTGGATTCCAAGAGATTGTAAAAGACCCAGAAAGAGACCACACGTGAGATGGATAGATGAAATAAGAAAGTGTCCAGGGGTGAAGTGGAGAAGAGAAGCTAAAGACCGGAGAAGATGGATTAAACTTGGAGAGACCATTCTGTAGTGGATTGATAATTGTTGATGATGGTGATGATGAAGAATATATATAAATACCACATATATTTGTAATCTATTAACGTTATTTATTTATTCACTCTATGAAAATATATAGGTGCTCAGAGGTTTATTAAATGGCAAGCTTTGATGAACAGTCGATTAACCTTTATAGATTAGACAGCAAGTCAATTTTTATTTAAATATACTTGCAACACTCAATTTACAAGAGGTTAGTTGATTTTTTTATCAAACGACTTCAAATATTAGACCTTAAGATTTTATCAGTTTCTATAGAGAGCAAATAAATGTTATTAATAGATTGTATACATATTCTAAAAGTGTTTTACTGTGTTATAATAATGAGCATTCAATTTATTACAAACTTTAAAAACCAATTACAGAATAGCGAAAAATCAGCATAATATTAATTATCAGCCCAAAGACATCTCTCATCCCAAATAGACATCTTCTTTCAATTCTTTTTGTATTTAGCTTTACTTCTTTTTTCAAGTTTATTATTCATTTTTTTCTTTTCCTATCAATTTTCGGCATGCTTTTGAATCTTTCAGCATATTTGTCAAAATTCATCTTCATCTAAAAATAAACATAATCCATTTCTTCGCCCCCCCCCCCCTTATTTATTTATTTTTTTTACAATTTTTACAGAAATAATATATTTTGTTTCATGTTTCACTTTTAAATGCTAAACTTTCTGAAATGTTTTATATTGTTATTCTTATTTTTCTAATTAATTATTTTTATTTCCTTAGACTTTGTTTTATATTTAAGTACCCTTTCAAAACAAAACATTTAACAAGTCTCTATCTTATATCCAGTTTCAATAGACAACATCACCAATTTCTTTTCTTATTCTCTAACATTCTTACTCTAATTCTTTATTATCTTATCAAATTATGCTAATTAATCTACACTCTCATTTTTGACATATTAATTATTTTTTTAATAGAATCATGCTAAGTGGAAAAAACGCTAGTCATTTTATTAATGAATAAACTATATTAAGACTATTAATGATCTCTTACAATAATTCAATTAGAAGTGCATCATTTGTATGAAAAGCAGTAATCCACATTACCAGTTTAATATGTAAAGAGTATTGTATATATTTCAACAATTTCTAAAAAAAATAATAATACCTAAATCCCCCAACTCATTTCTGGAAATTGTGTTTTGATAGTGAGAATCATAGTATTGCACATATATGCCTGACAACCTTTTCTTGTTCTTTTATTTACTAGACAAGATAATAATCAAAACATTTCAAATATTCTAAGGTATTAAATTCTATATTCTTATATAGATATCTTTTGACTCTGGTGCATCTACAAGTGTTTAGTATTACAATGTTTCTGATAGAATCCAATAGTAGCAGCTAGTCTGATAATCTGTTTGGAACTGACTATTATTTAAAGCCACATAGTTGCACATTTTTACAATTGTATCTTGTATAAACTTATTAATTTAATTATTCTTTTTAGTGTGAAAGTTTAATACAAGCAGATAATGATAACAATAATTGGTAAGAAATAATCTTATCAGTTTTTTTATCATTTTAAGTTTTATTATTATTTTTTAATTTTAAAAAATAGTTTATTGTAGAGGTCCCTATTGTTGTTTTTCAGGCACATGGTCTTAAGATTATAGCTTTAATATATATTACTTTACTAGATATACTAATTTATACTATCAAAAAATTTTAAAAAAGATGTTAATTAAATTTGTAAAGTGCATACTCCTTATGTAAAGTAATATATTAAGGCTATAACTTTTTTTTACATAAAGTAATATATAAAGGGTATAACCTTAAGTCTATGTACCTGTAAAAACGACAGTAGGGACCTCTGCAAATCTTTAACACAAGATTCTTTAAATATAATTCTTAACACAAGTATTTTAATACATTACTAAGTAGAAAACATGATTTTATTGATGGCTGCAATTCTGCATTGGCAGATGTCATAGTAAATCTCATGAATTAAATAATTCTTTTTATTATAGACATACTTAATAATCTTCATTCCATCATATATTTTTGAAGCATATGAATGAAGACACTATAAAAGAAAAATGACCACCAAGTTGCATATAATGCTAACCCAGCTCTCATCAGTTAATCTGAATCACAATCTCTGACATATATTTTTATATTATGTTCAGTATTTATCAATAGTAAATTCTTATATTTTGATTTACAAGGGTTAAACTTATTCCATTCACAACTTTGACATGATCCACTCTAAATAAATCCATTAATGATTATCATTAATTATTTACTAAACTAGAGATTAACAATTGTGGATGGAGTAAGTTTGACATTTGCAAATCAAAATATAACAAATATTTCATCAGGTCATATTATAAATTGTAACTTTTGATGTTATGCAGGTTATGTCTCTATAATACTGCTTATATGAGTGTTCATGAATCCCATTGAACAGAATGATGTTTGTTTTGGAAAATTGTCTTAAAATATTATTAGCTAAATAAATCTGAGAAGGGATAAAATAAGTGTAATTCTCTTAAATAGATTATTGGAGAGGATTAAATTTGATCATAAATTATTGTAAAATGGAGACTAATGAATAATGCATAGAAAAGTTTATTTATCTAAACCACATGATTTAAATGTTATGTCAAAGGATCATCTATAACTCTTGTTGAGAAGTGTTTTAATTGGAAACACAACATCCACAAATAATGCCTATATGAGTTCATGATTTATCCAATAACATATTTCATAATTCTTTATTAAATATGGATGGATTTTTAATTGCCACCATAATTGAATTTTGGGATGAATCACCATTGATAGATTTTTGTATGACATCTGAGTTATGTCTTTTCATTTGATTTTTTATATCAAAGTAGGCTAGTCTCATCTCACTAAATATGATATTTTTGGCAAATTTGCAATATCATATGGCTGGAAAACAATATATTTTATAAATTGAGAAAATGATTTTACTTCAACTAATCTAAGGCTATTGTTTCTAATTGGAATTTTTAAAGTATTGAATGATAACTGTTTTGATCCTATTTCATATACATAATTTATATAATTATTAATGTCATTTATTGTTGTTTTAATTATACCACTCTATGATGTATAGCATGCTGAGAATAAAATTAATTAAATTAATTTTGTTCTCAGGTAAAATTTAATACTGAAAATTAATAATTTACTTAAAAATGTATTAATGATGTGGTATAAGTTGGTATACCAAGGAATTTAGTTGGAACACTTGTAACCATTGATGGAATATTTCTTCTTGTTAATATTTACTATACTGAAAGTTGTGCCCTGATACTATTGACCAAATTATTCTTGAAATATTTTTAATCATTTCTCAGTAATAAGAATGTTATACATTCATCTGATAATTATCATTATATCATTGACATAGAGAAGTATATTTATTTATTTTGCTAGGTGTGAGATAAATACTCCATAAATTGACTTTTCTTAAGAATGAATTAATGTCGATAGAAAATAATGCAGGAAAAAGAGGGATTTCTTGTGAAAAATGTTTTGTAATCTGAAATATTATTGAGTCTTAAGAAATATTTTAATGCTACTGATTTATATATATATATATATATATATATATATAATATATAAATAAAATATATATATATATAATATATATATATATATAAATTATTAATCAATGTCTGTATTCCAATTATAATAAAATATATATAACTATTCAAAACAATACAATAATTAATACAGTAACAATATTGTTACTGTATTAATTATTGTATTGTTTTGAATAGTTATATATATATATATATATATATATATATATATATATATATATATATGTAAATCTTCGTTTTAATATATTAGATATTTGCTTAGCTAGATAATTAAAATTAACAGCATCAAAAGCCTTTTAAAAATCATTCTTTATTGAGATTACATTTGACTTGCACTTTTATTATCCCACATGTATCACAGCATTGTTGTATGTCAGTATTGCATGATAAATATTTCTGAGAATAAGAATAATGAAATAGAAGTAGTTTATTTATTAAATAGAGATGAAGTTTACTTAACAATATTCTAGGAAATATTTTAGTATGTATATCTTCAACAGGCAAAACTCACTATATATATATTGCCACACCCAGTAAGCTAGAGTTATCAATGGATGCCAGACGGCTTGTGCATAATATCCCCATCTAGTGCCTACTCATCCAATATCCCCAGACTAGTTTCTGGCTTATGACCTTTGTCAGTGAGGAGCCTTGGATCTGAGAGCAATGCATCTATCCTAAGATCTAGATGCATTGCTGTCAGATCCAAGGCTCCTCACTGACAAAGGTCATAAGCCAAAACTAGTCTGGGGATATTGGATGAGTAGGCACTAGATGGGGATTTATGCACAAGCCTTCTGGTATCCATTGATAACTCTAGCTTGCTGTGTGTGGCAATATATATAATGAGTTTTGCCTGTTTTAACAACAGTTATACACAAGCATAAGAGGAGGTGGTCATGTGATGTTTATATCTTCAACAGCTATTGATCCTGGCAAATAATAATTTGGCTTATAAAAATATGGATCTTCACAATCAAAAATATTTTTTTATAATGACAGTTCTATCTATATATTCAATAATAAATGAGGTAAAACATTCTTCAAGTAATTAGATATCAGGTACTTAAAGGATTTACAATAAAATGATATAATATTTGAAAATTTTAATGTTATTGCAGGTTTTATTTTTATTTGTTCATTCACATTTTCAAAAGAAATCCAAAAACAATGAATGGAATCTGAACTTTCTTGGGCTAAACAATAAACTACTAATTCACAAATCAAAAAAATAGTATTTAGAATCCAAACATATAGATTTTCTCCTGAAACTAAACCTCTCCTTTTTACCCACAAACCACTTCTTGGTATATAAGAGAGTTTAGCTAATCTCAATCAGCAGTGTCAGCTATGCTAACAGCTGATGACACTATTACCCATCTTCTACATGATTGCCATTTTTTAGTCCACTCAGAACTTTCATCTGTCAAAAACTTTCAATAGACTATAGAAACACTCTCTGCATTCAAAACACTATTAAGACGGGCATATTTTCAACCATCAGAACATCCATTTTAATCACTTTTTCAGTCTGACTCACCAGGTGCAAGGACATCTTTGGACAATGTCAGGGACACCATAAATCTATTAAGAAGTACTCATGATAGAGACCAGCTTCTTGCACCAGAACAGCTACACATTGAATCCCAGGCTAGCATAGACCTAGTCTAGTAATAATAGACAACTCAAGTTCTTCAGTTACCAATATCAGTCTATCTGGCAGAAATTCTAATTAGCAGAGGACTCAAATCCAAAGAATGATTTGTCATGTATTTTTTGACTTAGTTAATAATTTCCCCCTTTTTGTAAAAAAATGAAATATTTTGATTTTTTTCAACCACTACCATGATGATGCATTATTTTTATGCTGTACATATTTAAAATATTTAAATATATTGTTTTTTTGAATAACATAATCATGTCTCAGCTTCTTTTATTGTTGTAAGTTTATGATTTTATTAGATAATACAATAATATTTTGAATTTAAATATTAGCATATGGCCTTGAACAATGTCAAATAATTTGTTGTAGTGACTTTTTGGAGTGCCATTTTAGTCATTATTGCTAAACAGTAAAGGAATTCTTTTTTAGCATATCTGAGATTTATTCTTGATGTAGTATGATTTTTCATAAACGATTTGATTTGTGAACTGTAAAAAATATAAATTTGTTTATTGGTTGCTTGTTAGGTGAGAGTTTTAAAGTCATTAATCATCAGTGTTCATTCATAAATTAAATGGAATCTTACTTTTCATAAATGTATTAAAATGTGTTTCTTTTATGATAATCAGTGTTAAACTTATTTCAGCAATATTATGATCAATGAAAAATTCTGATATGGAGTGAATTTACAATTTAGCCATAGTTTAAGCAAAAATGTAATATGTCGTATAGTTTAAAAATCTGTAAAGCGCATGTACATTAGCCTGATCGCTAATTTACATTTACAATTTATTAACCTAGCACTATATAAATAAATACCTTCTTATATATATGTTCAATCACTGTAGATTCACTTCTATTTGAAAATGAATATCATGAATTTCACAAAATCTTTACATAGGCATCCATAACACGTGAGCATAAGAATTGATTTAATTTTCAGTGGGTGTGCATGGGAGTTAAAATAATTCACTATTATGCATGGATCATTTCTTTTTCTTTCCAAGATGAATAAGATGCACAGATAAGAAACTGATGTTTGAAATATCCAGAAATAAAATTAAATATGTATCTGTTGCTTTATTTATAGTTTTGTTTTGATTGAAATAGCAAGATTTCTTGCAAAGATGACTATTTAAAAAACAAATAGTATGTCAGTAGTTAAATAACACATTATTTATATTAGTATTGTGACTAAAAAAGATATCCTGTTGATGAAACTGATGAATTGATATAATTATTTATTTTGGGCAGATATTTAGTTCCCAAGCACAAAGGGTTGCAAATTTTATATCATTATTGGCCATTGTGTGTGATGTTGAAACTTGTGAGCTTTTAAAATTATTTTGTCTTATCATCAGAGTTGTAGAATTTTTTTAATATTTATTTTTGGGTTCTGTATATATAATGATACATAATATTTTAATAATGAATAAATATAACGTCATGTGAAAATTTTACCAAATCTATTTTAAATAATAATTGAACTGCCCTCTAGCGACCAAGTTTGATAACTTGTCCACTCTCTTATTGTAAAAGTTATCGAACTTGGCAGCTAGAGGGCAGTTCAATTATTATTTAAAATAGATCTGGTAAAATTTTCACATGATGTTATATATATATATAATTTATTTGTCATTCGTTTGATAATGATTTTTCTCATCCTCAGAGGATAGTTCAAATGATGATGTATTTAGCATGCTAGAGTTATGAGTTTATTTGTTTAACTTTAATAGTACTATGCAAGTAGATTTTGATTTCTTTATTTGTAGTATCTTTAGATTTGCAGTTAATAAAGTAAGTCACATTAGAAGGTTTGTTATTATTAAAATGCTCAAACTCATCTGTACTTAACCTCATTCTAGTGCTATGTTTTTTATTATTCTCAGTATAAGTCTATAGAATATTTGAGACCATGAGGGGTTAATGAATATAGAGTTCTTTGCTCAAATCTGTTAAGGGGTTCACAAATAGTACATTTATTCAATGGATAATTGAATACAAAGGGCCAGATCTGTAGATCTTAAACCAGTCATGTAGTTGTCCATTAATGTGCACTGATCAAGGGAATGTCTTTTTCCATTTTTAAATAAAGAACAACACTATTTATATGAATTATTTTTTACCTGTTTAATCATTGCACATTTTATTTCAGACAATTGCAATATTTCTAAAGCTTTGGAAAAAATTTGTTGATCAAATTACAAAGTGGTATTTATTATTTCTCCAGCAATGACCTGGTGTAAATCTTTAAAAAGATAATAACTTTTATTTTCTTTAAACGCTTGAATAAAATTTTCTATTTTAATTTTGTCTTCCTTTGTTAAATACACATCACTAAAAACCTTTTGACATAAAAGAAAAATACAATTGATTTATCAATTAGACCTACTTTATCTAGAGCCTCAATATAATCTGAATGTGAAGGATGAATAAAACAATTCATCCAACATTGTATTTTTAGAATGAATAATAAAAAATATAGATATTTTAGGCATCTTTGCATTATTAATTGCTTCATTGCTAATAGTTGTTTAGTTTTGCAACTGTATTGGCAATCATTTAAGGGTAGTTGGATTTTTATTTGACTTACCTCAAATATGGCAAATCCCTTCACTGTTAATCTATTTTTTTGATCAGTATCTTGTCATGTAAAACAATGCACAACTTTGTTATTTCTTTAGTAGTTTGAAGAAATAATTATTTGAGAGTATTTGTTCTTTTTCTTTTCAGATATTTTTCATTTTGTTTGTTGTTAATTTTCACTTTCTATAAACATTTATTTATTGATGTAATTGCTAATTTTATCTTCAGTTTTGTTATTAACATTACTATCTTTGAAATTAATCTTTTTGCATTCGTTTTTTATAATGTTGTTAGTATCACCAGCTTCAAAATTAATATTTTTATTGGTGCCATATTAGTACTGATGCTTTTGACATTTATACATTTTTCAGAAGATATTCGAACACATGTTGATAAACTTGATCAATGATTAAAGCTTAAAGCAAACAACAAACATATAGATGTTGGAATGCATCTTGATATAATAACTTTTTATTATTAAATATTTTTTTTTATTAACTTTATTTTTTATACTGCCTCTAGCGGCGCACAAACTATTTCATTTTAAATAACTATGATTCACATTTTATTCATTTATATAAAGCACTAATATTTTACTATACAAATTATTTATTTACACTTTCCTTCCATTCTTCATATTACTTATTTTATTAATGATTCATCATCATCATTATCAACCATTACTAATCCACTGCAGGATGAAGGTCTCTCCAAGTTCAATTCATCTTCTCCGATCTTTAGCATCTCTTCTCCACATCACCCCAGCATACTTTCTTATTTCATCCATCCATCTCACATGTATTTATTTATATCTATTTTCAGTCATTACTTAGTTTTTGAAATCTTACCCCATCCAAACAGGTTGTTATTATGTATTTAATTAATATATAGTTTTTTTCTTCAGAACTCCATTATTTTCTAGAAAATATTTCTAAGAATACTGTGTTATCTTCGTATGGTTTATATTTTACTTCATGGTTAATCTTTTTATATATAATTATAACTTCTTCAAGCATCATGATTTTTCATCTGTTTTTACTCTTTTAATCATAGTTTCAATGCTTTCTAGTCTGATTTCTTATATAAATAATATCCTTTAAATTTACAATTACATCTACAACTTTAATGAGATTTCAATCTTACAAAGATGAAAAGATTACTCAGTAAGGAGGAGAAACTCTTTAAGAACATCAGAACAACATATTTTTTATTCAGAAACGTTATTATATATAAATAAGTTGCAACATATGAGTAAATTTAATTTTAAAAAAAACTAAAAAATAACATTTTCCAATTCAAAAATATTCAATACATGTCAAGTGTTGGTGGTCGAGAGGTCAGCACAGCCGCCTTACAAGCAGTTGTCCAGGGGTGGCGGGTTCACTTCTCTGCCGATGCTATGACACATGGGAAAAAATATTCAATACATATTATAAGATTTTGAGTTAAATTTCAGTTAAAAAAGATTAAAAAAAATATAATATCCTGTCTCAACAACATTATATGTAAACTATCAATAAAAGTATAAAGAAGAAACTTGAAACAAATATAATCCTATTAAAACTAAAAGAGTGAATTTATATTATCTAGTGTTATGCTTAAAAATATATCTACTGAGGCTTGGATGTTTCTCAAAATTCAGAGAAGATATGCAATTTGTATTGTCAATAGTATATAGTTGTCACTTCATTATAAAGCTGACATTTTATTGAGATTATTACACTAAAAAAATCTTATTTTAATATTTAAATATATATGATTGTCAAAATATTTAACCTTAGGTCAACATGGGTGTGACAAGAATCTCGGCCTCAGGGTGACCTTTGAGCATTCCATCATCAGATTTTCAATTGGATGGACAGTTGAAGACTTCGAGTGTGGAGTAGATTGAAGCCTGTCCATTAAAGTATGAGGATTGGCTGTTTTAATATATATTTGAGCACTTATGGCATATACGTGTAGAGATGGTAATTTGGACCAACTGATGATTGCTGGTTTAGCATGAAATATGTATATTGGGGATTATTTATCTTTTCAACATATATATGTTCAAGTGTAGTGTTGTGAGATAGTGTGGAAAGTGGCATGTCATGTGAAAGTCTGTGCTCATATACCCTATATATTAAATTCTTATTGTAACTCTTAGTTGAAATGTTTTGGTTGTTGTTAGTGAACATTTAGTAAAAATTTCCTGAAGGATTGTGATGATTGTATTTTAATTGAATTTATATATTGGACTATTTCCATCATATAATAATAACAATTTAAGATCTTTAGAAAAATTTAACTTATTTAAATTTTCTGGTTACATTCAACTGTTAGTAGTAGCACACAGGTTAGTATATGCACAATGTTTCACATGGTATTATTCTCCTCACTTCTTCAGATGTTGCTGACCTAACCAGTGACAGTAGTAGCATGACACTCGAACCTGGACCCTTAGATTCTTATTGAATTTTAAGATAATGCTCTAACAAGCTCTGCTACTGGTCAGGCCAGCAATATCTGAAAAAGAGGGGAGAATAATACCTCTCAAAACATTGTGCATAAACTAACATGTGTGCTAATACTAACAGTTGAACATAACTGGAAAATTTAAATAAAGTTAAATGTTTCATAAGATATTCAATAATTATTATTAGATGATAGAAATAGATCAATATATAAATACAATTAAGAAAAGTTATTATATTTTCAATTTTCATATATATAAAATATCTGTATCTGACTTGTAAATCTTATATCAACTAAAAGCAAAAAGTGATTGCAGTTTTGACTTCGTGCATGACATGCCATGGTTTCAGTTTGCATTTTGAATTTTAATTCTTTGTTGAAAAGTTGTATCACTGCTTGCTGAAATTTATCTAGACTTTTCTACACAAAAAATTCAAATTATATTTCAAAGTCTACATCTATAGTCCTCATAACATTTTGTAAATTAATGTAAATAAGAGGGAGAGGCTTGATTGCTTGTGAAAATTGAGAGAAATTTTTGTACTTCAAATTTTCACACTCCATTAAAATCTATGTCTGATTTCTAACTCATATGTTAGCCAAGATGTTAAGTTAGAAATGTTTTCATTTTTGGCTTAATATTGGTGGAAAAAATACTACTGTCATTACAAGATGGCGTTTGGAGTTGTATTGTCTTGTTACATTTTAATTGAAATTATATTTACATTATTGCATGGCAAAATTCCCATTATATTTCACTGTTTAATCTAAAAGTCTATCTATAACTTTAAATTGGTATGAATAACTGTTTGTGTTGAGACTTGCTTGTGACCATTCAAAAAAGTTATTATACTCAAATTTTTATACATCTAAGTTATCTATGTCTGACTTCTGATTATTATCTTCTCCAGAGTGTTGACTTAAAATGAATTGCACTTTCAGTTTCACATTGATTAGACAAATACCATTACTTTTATAATATGGTATGATTTTAACTTATATTGAAAATTTTAGTTGGTTATTCCCTAATTTCTTCACAGCTGAAATTTTATCAACATTATTACATGGAAAAATCCCCACTCTATTTCAAGGATTATATCTATAGTCCTACTAAATATACATATATATATATATATATATATATATATATATATATATATATATATATATATATATATATATATATATATATATATGCACACATCTACAATGGGTAAAATTTCATTCTCATGTATTGTCTAAAGTTTTTTCTAATATAAGTTCTTGTGCATTAGAGAAAGTGATATTCACTTTTTTGTTGAGTAGTACTTGGAGATATTTTTACTTTTAACATACACATGCACACACACATATATACATAAGTTTTAAATATTTTTAACTGTAACAATATTTGGAACTTACATATAGTATATTTATAATGGGTATTTATAGTTTTACACACACACATACACACTCTCATATATATAATGATTTTAATGAGCACATAAATAATTTTATTACTTATTTAATATGTAACATTAAGAATATAAACCCATTTGTGAATAAACATGTGTGAGTATGTTACTAAATTAATTCACAAAACAAGATTTCCAAAGAGTCATTTAAATGAATGTGTAAACAATATCTATCATTTGTTATATCAATGCTAATCTATTTTGTCAGATAAAATATTAACAAAATAAATTTTCATTGTGATAATAAAAAGTGGGCATTGTTTTCAAATTCATTTAAATGATTCATTGGTAATTTTGCTAATAAATTTTCTTAGTATGTATTCAGACTTGATTAATCCATGATTTGATTTATGTACATATATATACATCTAATAGAAAATCATATAAACATAACAACTCTAACCAAAAAAACAAAACTTTACTAAAACTCTTCCACGTTCATGGTTTTATCTATTAACAAACAGACATTTTCAAGTGAAATTTAGCAAGATACAAACAATATATATATATATTCATGAGTTGATGGCCTCAGATTCAAAAAAAATTATCATCAGAATTTCTTTTTTTTATTTATCAAAAACAAACTTTATTAAAACAGAAAATAAATAAATACATACATAATATTGTATGATAAAATCAATAGGCAAATTAAAGTTAAATAGGCAGAATCTGTCAAGTGTTAACAATTAAATAAAAAAAATAGAATAAAAATACAATTATATATATATATCTTTTCTAAAAAAAAAAGGTAATTTATAATATCCAATCTGGTCTTCAAATGTCAATAAGTATACTTTTTTTATTACACCTTTTTTTATAAAAGATAACCTCTGCATTGTCATGAAGACATTCTTTGATGTTAAAAAAAGTTGGTTTTTGAAGTCAAAAATGGAAAAACTGTTTTTGTGTGTATATATATATGTTGTATTTACCTGGTTGAATTTCACTTAAAAAGATTAATTTGTTAATAGATAAAACCATGATTGTAAAGAATTTTAGTAAAATTTTGTTATTTTTTGGGGAGGGGGCTAGTTTTGTAATGTTATATGATTTTCTCTTTTATTTATAATTATCAAGTATAGCGGTAGACAGTATTTAATATATGCAATGCATTCAATCTAACAGAGTTGATTAGTTAGATTTCTGGGTTTTGTTAATTATTTTGTCATATTGTGTAGACTAATAATATTAATCCTACAATAATATTTTTATTTTATTATAAATTTCATCATCTTTAATATGCTTTTGGAATATTTGAAACATAAAGAAAGAGCAAAATTATTATGAAATACTATAATAACTTTTAATTTCAAAGTACACAGTATGTATACTTTTAAAATATTATGGGATTATATTCACAAAAATACTTTTTTTTTACTAGTTTAATCAGACATTGTTTTTCTTTTTCACACTTTTTTTGGAAATAAAATTTTTCTTTATTATTAACTTAAGCAGCTTATTTAGATATTATTCCTTCTTTCAGTTTTTATTTCCTAGAAAACAATGAAAGTTATTAACAAAGTACGGAATTCAGTAATTTCTTTAATAGATAAAATAGAAAGATTATGTGTTATTAGGCTTATTACTTTGTAAGAATTTATCTAAAGTTTACTTAAATAAATCATAGTATATATTTAATTAATAAAGCTTCAGGTTATAAAAATTGAAAGAGCTTTCACATAATTTTTCCAGATATTATAAATTGCTAAAGTTTAGTAAACACTATTTATACTACTGTAATTAATATAAACAATGCAATTTAAAATCAATTCTTATTTTATATTATTAAGCCACTATCTGATTTGTAAAGGGATAAGTTGTCTCTCCCACCCCTTTAATTTTCCATTGGACATAATTTCAACATGTTAAGATAGAATATCCAACAACAAACACATAGTTTTTATATTTATTATATATAA
>JAQFVV010000040.1:3410418-3464022 GCA_028023455.1 Epiperipatus broadwayi
TGACAATTCTAATCTCAATTCAAAAAATTAAAAAGCACAATCCCATTGCAATCCAGCTTGACATACAAGCTGTCTTGATTCCATCCCAATTAAACCTACTTATTCAAATACTCATTAATACCACCATTCTGTCTATTCTTTTATACATAATCATCAACATACTTCTGAATTATGAGTTGTATATCACTCTTAATAGTAAAAATTTTCTACCTATCAATCCCACAAAGTCACTCTCACAAGGGGCATTTCTAAGTTAATTGGATTCTATATAGCCAACAATACATTTGTTGCATAGCTTACATTGATGACACCACTCCTTTCCTGCCTTCTCAAAAACAACTCCTCATGTTACAAACCATTCATAATTATTGCACAGCATCCTACGAACTGCACTTTAATTTCTAGAAAATAGTCATATAGATTTTATTCACAAAGAATTCATAATCCCAAGTTTTCTAGGGAAAAAACTCCCCATTCTTAAGTTTTCCTTTTATAAAGGCTTTTTTGGTATTAGACTTACAATAAAAACCAAGCTACAAGATTATGTAATGCAAATTACTAATTCACTTTCTATTAATATCTCAATCTATTTCAAGATATACCTGTTCAATAGTCTTGCTATGTCAAAAATTGCATACTGTGCTCTTATTATCAAATTTTTAAAGATGTTCATTTCTGCCATCAACTCAATGTGCAATAAATTGTTATGGGGCTACTAGACCATATCAGTATTCATAAAAAACCCAACCATCAACTTGTACAATAGTCTAGGCCTGCACATAATTCAGCTCTTTTTCACACAAAAAGCCATTAGCTTAATAGCAGCTATTAACAAACAGTTTCAAATCCCCCAGTGCCTGCTGTAAGTACCCATTACAAATAAATCTCATCCTTCAACACCATATCTCACACATCTTATTTGTTCAATCCTAGGTATCTTCAACCAGGTCAGCTTCCATAATTCAAGTACCCTTTAACCAGCTTTATGCAGCCCTTAACAATGATTACCTTCTCGCCTTGCTTGGGATAAATAAATGTTGGCTTCTTCACCAGTATAAAAATGGGTGCTAGAACCAAAATTTTTTGACTTTGTTATCAGGCTCAACCTGAACACACTTCTAACATCTTCTTTTTGGGGTATTATCATCTGTACAAAAATATTGACCCATTTTGTAGGCTATGTCACAAAGCCAAGCAGACTCAACAACACCCCAATGACTAATGAGCACTAAACGCCACACCTCAAACTATGTTAAATGCATAGAGATAATCCACTATTTCCAGACACCACATAACTCAGTTCTTCCAAAGATTAAACATTCCTGCAACATGTGCAGCCACATTTATCCTGTTTGCCTTCTGGTGTACCTGTTGTATCTTCTTGTTAGCCAACAACACTGGAGAAATACATCCACATTTATCAACATATTACTCCAGCTAAAATCATGGAATAACAACATAGCCCCCTTAGACATTTTTATGGTAACCTGGTCATTGATAGAAAGCAATCCCAACTAGAAAGTACTAAAACCGTTGTGAACATTTCATCTGCTTCAAAATACATCTAGCTACATAAAACTGTATACCAGATGCTCATTACAATAATCACAATACCATTAAAAGCTATTTAACTGGACCAATCAAGCTCAATGCAAATGAATTTTAATTCAATAGTTATAAACATTTTCTTTTTGTCTATCCAATACTATGTAATACAAAAAAGTATCATTAAACATTCATGTACAATTACCAATGTTCAAATAATTGTACTATAATCAGCAGTGTTAATCAAATTTATATAAAAACTAACAATTACTATATTTGAAATGCCTTTGTAATGGTAAAACCTTTATAAAACATTATATAACATATCTTATGGTCAATGAAGTATATTGTTAAAACAACAAAAATAATTCTAATTAAATTTGATTTAGGACATTTAAGAGATTTTACATCCAAACAAAAACACACAGCTAATCTATTTCAAAGAACATTTACAGTTTTTTGTACAGAAGTCCTAAATGTTCTATTATTTGTTTCAAATATATTAACAGCACTAAAGTATTTATTCTGCAATCTACATTATTTTTCCAATGCTGAATTGTTTAATGTTTTGATTTTAAACTTTGAAATGTTATACAATTTTTTTAATCCTGTATCCTTTATGTTTCTTTTAAATGATAATATTGTTTGGCAAACTTCTCACATCTATTATACCTGATATAATTTTTTAAGTACTTCATATTAGTAATGATTCATCTTTTATAGAGTGCATTGTCATCATATATTATTTCATATTTAATATATCTTAAAATTTTTTAAGATATTTTTTCCAGTGCTAATCTATTACTTAATTTACAAGAGTTCCAGATAACAGATCCATAATTTAAAATAGATAAAAGCAATGTATGAAAAAATACACACATGTATTTCTCTTAGATATTTTACAGTTTCTGAGAATTAACTATTATTTTATAGCTTTTTGCTGTAATACATTGGACATTGTTATTAAATGTTTCATTATTATAAAAATAATACCTAAATCTTTATCATATTCTTTTCTTGTAATAATTTTTTGAATTTAGTGTATAATTGGACATACTTATAACTCATTTTTTAGAAAATGATATGACACAACATTTTTCAATGTTAATTTCCATATAGTTTCTTACACACCAATCTTGAAATCTTTTGATATTAGACTAAAATTTTCTGATCAGCAAAATTATTACTAGCTTTATACACTTTCATATCATATGCAAAACAAAGAATATTATAATAAACTATACACTCCTCTATATTCAAACAATAAAATGAAAAGAGTAATGGTCCAAGCATACTTTCTTGAGGCATTCAGCATTATTAAAATAGGTATATATTCTTGTAGATCCAAAAGAAATGAAATTAAGTCTATTTGAAACAAAAGATACAATCTACTGCAGAAGTTCACAACTAAAATCAATAATATGCAACTTACTAGTCAACACTGAGTGATGTACAATGTCAAATGCTTTGCTTAAATTAAAATAAATTACATCTAGCTACAACCTGTCATCGATTGCATTTGCAATATCATCTTGAATACATATAAAATTAATCTCAACAGATCCTTATTTATTATCTTATTATATATACATTTTTTAAAGATTTTTCTATCTATACATACTAATAAAATAGGTCTATAATTACCCACATCATTTCATCTGAATTTTGGCATTGATATAATTTTTGCAACTTTCCATGAAACAGGAAAAATACTCTTCTGTAAAGAGATGATGATGATAATAGTAATAATAATAATAATAATAATAATAATAATAATAATAATAATAATAATAATAATAATAATAATAATAATAATAATAATAATAATAATAATAATAATAATAATAATAATAATAATATCAGCATCATTACTAATAATAGTAATAGTAATAAGCTGACAAAATGCATTGATGTTATTTTTATTACCATTGTTATTTTAATGTACCAAATAACCATCACAATATATATCACTGGATATTTCTGGAAAAAAAATTATTATTCATACCTTTTGTGTAAATAGACTATTTAGTAGAAGTCCATAATTATATATGTATATAATAAATCATTTATCTTAAAATATGAAGACATAATTCTGATGAAAAGTGTTTGACTTTTTTTTTCCTAAAAAATGCTTACCAAACATATTATAAAGGAACTTTTATTAATAGTATGATTTTACTTTAAATTGATTTGACATTTCTATTTATATATATATATATATATATATATATATATATATATATATATATATAATAGATGAAATACACAGGCTTATATATCTGTGTCTACATATGTAATAAACAGGGTATTTAATGGATTATGTCCTGTACATGAGGGGTCAGATTGACCTTTAGGTCAACATGGGTGTGACAACAATCTCGGCCTAAGGGTGGCCTTTGAGAATTCCATCATCAGATTTTCAATTGGATGGACAGTTGAAGAGTTGGAGTGTGGAGTACATTGAAGCCTGTCCATTAAAGTAGGAGGATTTGCTATCTTAATATATATCTGAGCACTTGTAGCATATATGTGTAGAGATGGTAATCTGGACCAACTGATGATTGCTGGTTTAGCATGAAATACGTATATTGGTGATTATTTATCTTTTTGACATATGTGTGTTCAGGTGTATCAGTATTATGAGATAGTGTGGAGAGTGGTGGGTCATGTGAAAGTCTGTGCTCATACCCTGTCTATTATATATATATATATATATATATATATATAGTGCAAGTATATTTATAACTATGCATTTTTGTTTATCATATATATATATAATTGAATCTTTATAAATATAGTAATTAGATATATGTAGAATATAACATTAAAAATTTTATCCACTGAGGGGCATTTTGGCTATCCTCATAGTCTTTGCCAATTAACACCTTGAAAGGCTAATCTTACCACAATTTTGTGATCTTAACATTTGCTGCCTGTCTGTTAATTAAGTTTTATTTGTATTTTTATATTAGCATAGCTTTTTTTATAGACTTAATTAACAGACAGGCAGAAAACATTAAGATTATGGGATTATGGGAAGGTTAACCTATCAAAGTGTTAGTTGACAAAGACTATGAGGATAATAAAAAGCACTTCTAAGTGGATAAAAAATTGTAAAGTTATACTTTACATATATCTAATTATTATATTTATAAATATTCAATTATAAGATTATGTATATTGATTTGAAGAAATACAGACATCAAATCATTATATATATATATATATATATATATATGTGTGTGTGTGTGTGTTGATATGAAGATTTTCATAGGTTGCATATATAAAAGCCATATCTGGCTGGTTCATCCATGTTAAAAAATTTAAATATTGATATACCAACATTTTGACATGATCACACAAGTCATCCACTGGGTGATAAAAGGTAGGAAGATGGTTGTAGAGGTGCTACAATTGCTGATTTGAAAAAAAAAACATTAAAGTTTTACCAATAGCAAAAATGTTAAATTAAGAATGTTTTTTTTAAAACAATCTTTTCAAATAGAAGGAAGTTTGCATGTATCATCTCACTTATTGATACAATCTGGCCTTTTAAGTATCTCAATGGATTCTCTAATTTTGCACTGGTAGAGATTATCACATCTGAATATGATCTGGGTACTAGAAAATCAATTTTATAACCTGAATCTATAGTATGGAGTGAGAGGGCTGATGATGATAAGTGTTGTTTAACAGCATCAGCATGCTCATCTCTTCTTACACTGATGCTATGATTACTCATACCTATGTAAACAGCTTTACAATTTTCACATGAGATTTGATAAACACCATGAGACTCAAGAGGGACTGAATCCCCAGGCTTAGCTATTATATTGCTGATATTTTGATGAGTAGAAAATGGTGCATCTATATAATAGCATTTTAGTATATGTCCAATACTGTCTGCAGTTCATTTTACATATGGAACACAAATCCTAATAGCTGATTTATCTTTTTTTTGTTTCCAATTTTGTCCATTTTGGGCTTGAAATAAGGCTTTTTTATAAATTTATAATTATAACTATTTGCTAACAAAACACTATGAATATGATTTATTTCTTCTTTCAGATGTGACTTATCTGAAAGGTTATCACCCAGTGGATGACTTGTGTGATCAAGTCGAAACATCGGTAAATCAATATTTAAATTTTTAACATGGATGAACCTGTAATATATATATATATATATATATTTTTAATGTATGTAATTTTATTTTAAAGTAAGTTTTAAACTAACTTTATTTTATTCTAAGTGAAATTAAACTTTCAATTGAAATAAATAAAAAAAACACAATTTTATTCTAACTTAAATCAAACTTTGAATTGAAACAAAAAATCACATAATTAGTTAAATTGTGTTGGAATTGTAAGACCAGCTTTTAAATTTTTTTTATATAAAATATAAATGTAACCATATTGTGAACTAACTTTCTTTAATACATATGAGTTTACTTTGAAGTAAGTTGTAAATTAACTTTATTTTATTCTAACTTAAAGCAAACTTTCAACTGAAACAAAAAAGAATATGCATTACCTAAACTGTATTAAGCTCAATTTTACAAGCTTTCAATTGAAACCAAAATTTGTTGAACAATTTTTTATAAATTTTTTTATGAAACAAACAAACATGCAGAGATTTTAAGTTAAATAAAAGCATTTAAAAATAATGTTAATAGATTGCATTTTATGTGATATTTAATTAGTAAGTATTTAGGTACGTAAAATGTTTATTTGAATATAAAATTATTTAAAAATAAAATAAATTGTAAGCTTTGCCTTGTCAGTTATCTTTAAGCCAATACAAAGAAGGGATTAATTCTTATTTAAACACTAATATTAAATTGAGCATTGCAATACTATTTAAATAGAAAATTGAGTTGCTATGTTTTATATGATCACAACTAGTTTTTTGAAAAGTTTATAACATTAGGTTTGATTAACAAAAAGACATCTTGCAAAAAGTTAATTCATTTTTTATTAAACATTGCCATAAATAATTTCTATATTTTTTATAGAGATTATAAAATAATGTCAATAGATTACGTATTTATGTGGTGTATAATAAATAAACATGTATATACACAGAAAAAATACAATATTCTGAAATTTACTGAATTAGAAACATTTTATGAACATTTTAAGATTAGTTAGTATAGTGTCATAAAAATATACACAAAGATTGGACTTTCTATGCTGCAACTCATTAACTGTTCACTTGAAGAGAGACAGAAACTTAATATTTATTTCTCACTTTTCTTTCTTTTATAGATTCCAAAGAAAAATGCTATTTAACAATTTATCTTATCATTTTAAAAGATGAACCCCCTACCCAAAGCTGTTTCAACAATACACACAACAAGTGTAAACTGATCCCAAATATTTAAGTCTTGCCTCCTACACTTAAATCCAACTATCACATGGATTTTTAATTCAAAGCTCCAAGTTAGTAGGATTAAAAATTAAATATGCTATGTATTGGTCATATCTTTATTCTCTATGATCATTGAGGCTGCCACAATGTTCAGACAACCAAGAAATAAAACTAGGAAAACATTAATAAACAATATAAATTGTTAAAAAATCAGATTAAATTTTATTTATTTATATGCTAAATGCTTTGTAATGTAAAATAATTCTTTATTGTGTGTGATGTTTAAAACCAAAAAAATACAGATATATGAAATATATTACATTAAGCATAACGTAAAAAATTGTATGAATATTTATAAAATTTCAATAAATTTAATTAATAACTGGTCAGTTAAGAATGAATGGAAAATTATATATAATACTTCACTTACCAAAAGAACACTCAGCAACTGTTAGTAAAATAAATAAAGATACAGAATAAACCACATCCTTAGCCAGGATTAGAAACATTTTAGGCAATTAATTACAAAAAATATAAGAAAAAAGATAACAATTTCAAATATATCCAAAATTATATACCATATGTATTATTTATAATGTTTATTGAAATGTTATATAGTCATACCTTTGAAGTTATATTAGATCTTTACATCAAAGTTTTATTCTGCTTTACTGATATTTTAGTTTGTTTTTATTGTTATTTTATTTCCATTAGAGAATACTAGATGGTGTTATATCTGAAATAATTGGTTTATATTAAAATAGATCATAAATATTTGAAAAGGACAGAAACTAACAGCTGAAAAAGTTTTTTATGTCTAATTATTATTAATATTTATATATATATATATAGCTGTTGTATATGATTTTTATTATTTATTATAAAATATAATGAGGAAAAAAATAATTGGGCACTATTATGATAATTATTATAAAAAAATAAAAATATGATGTCCATAATTATATGTGACACAATTTTTATAAAGAAATTAAATCTATCCATATAATGAGTTGCAATTGTTATACCATTCCACAGAAATAGCTTACTATTTTGCACTAAACATTTATATTCGAAATAAACAGAAGAAGAAAGACATGTGGCAACACTTTTTATTAATTGGACACAAATATGATAGTTATTTTGATGAAACAAAAATATTATTAAATTTGGAACTGTTAAAAAAGTATATGAGTTTATATGTTATTAACTCTCAACGTGTTACGAACTTAACCTAATTCAGCAGAATCATATCACTGAATAATTAATTTTTCCAGTACTGGTATAGTACGTGTTTTACACTGCTTTTCAAATTTAACTTTTAAATACAGTGTGGAGCCACTGCAGTCATACTGAGAAAACTTCATGAGATTCACCTTGTTAAAGATTTATCTAGGACAAAATGTTAAACAAAAACAATAATCACCTAAACTAATCGACTGTCAGTAGGTAAGAGTTTAAAATTTGATTTTCTTCATTTTTCTGCAAAAAAGCAATAATTAATTACATACATTTACTAATAATAAATGGTTGGATAGATTTGTGGACTACTGAAAAAAGTTTTATGATTGCAACGCAACAAAGTAAACATTTACTTTCAAGTACGAGACATATTAGTTTGTTAATTAAAATAGCACATTCTTTGTATGAGTGCGTGGTAGCTTGTGTGTGAGAGATATGTTGTTAAGTTTATAAATAGGTTCAAAAGAGTGTAAAATCAGTTATAAATTGTAAATACACAAAATACATGAATTAAAATTAATTTTTTTTATTAAATAAAAAACAATAATAGTACAATGTAAGTATAAACACATTTTTAAATAAATAAAACAATAATAGATTTCAAAACTTAAAACAACTATTTAAAATATTATACTATTTAGAAGTGAAGTCCTACTAATTATGTAAAATAAATTCTCTGAATAGGGTTTTGACTTCTTACAATAACAAGATGAATGATTTGTAAATCCAACCAGTATCAACGAATGTTGAATAAATTTATGGCTATTCAGTTTAGATTAGACAACTTCTATTAATACAGAATATTAAATGGTTATCACTGCAGGAAAATCTAATGGATTTTCTTTTTTAAGTGAAGATTTATAATTATTCTGGGTTATCAGGAATCTAAGCCAAATCTATGCGCTGCTCAAAGAAATCACTTTTAATTACTAAGGTCGAAGCTTAAGCTTGTAAGATGTGTTTCTTCTGTTGTTTTGTTCTGTATGTGGGTATTCTGGCGCTTGTTTGGTTTGCCGGTTTCTTTTTTTACCCTTGATTTCGAACAACATCATTTGCAAAAGGTAGATATCTTTGCTGTTTTATTTTCTGTCTCTGATCCGGAGTTTGTGTTCGATATCGTGGACCCTCCACTTAAGAGCATTGTACTCCTTAAGTAAACAGCATTTTGCAAAGAGTTATGAAGAGTATAATATTATTCATTATGATATTAATGCCAATTAAGAAAAAAATCAGTTTATAAGTGAGCTGTATTTATATCAATATGGCGCCTAAAGAAATTTGGTTTTATCACAAAAGAGAGAGTTTTTATTACTTATCCTAAACTGAGTCACTTTTCCCAATATTGATGCTAAAGGATTTAATTAATTCTATACCTAATTTGTAGACTTAAATATCAGAATTTGGACACTTTTACAGTATTAAGACACTTATTTTCACGATGGATTTGAACAGTAGACAGAATGTATACCATCATCGCATAACCAAGCACGAGATGGTTTTAGAAGCACTATTGGAGTTTTTCTACTTTTTTATACTGACTAATGAAGCGATCACAAATTTGCTTTTCCTGGAATCCTTAAGAGAGCTCAATAAAATTGCAGCTTTCTATTGAGCTAAGAAAATAGCTATGACGTCATAATATATATCTCTTTATTATTTAATAAAACAATTACAATTTTATTTATTCTATATTTTTATAGTGTTAAATAAAACATTACTTTTAAAATTTTTTAATATATTATTAATAATTAAGTATAATTAAAAAATATATATGTTTGCCTTGACAGAAAAAAATGTTATTTGTACTTCAAGATATTATATCAACTAATAGTTTTAATTAAAAATAGACAGTGGTTCAAATTTCTTTAAAAAGATTTCTTTTGGATTATACATATATATCCAACAGCTTTATTTTATACGGTAAATAGTTTTAGTCTTTGGTCATTTCATAGACTATTTGTAAGCGAGTTTCATATCATTAACGTTAATAATTCGTAGATTTTACAATGGAATGACGATTCTAATAATAGAGCAAAAAAAGAAATCCTAAAAGAAATATACACAATAAATAATGGATTACATATAAGTTATAAGATAAACATCTAAATACATTTATATATTTGTCATACCTTAATTCTTCGTTCTGATTATTTGATAACTGGTAATGCTGGCTTAAATTTATTGGGGCTCATTTTATTTCTGTGTGACTATTTTTTGGAGGATTAGATCGATTTTGATTTATTGATAAATACATACAGCTAATGTGATATATTCTTTATACGTTATGCACACTCTCTGAAAAAAAAAACACATGGTAGGTGGCAGCACTGCCGTCTAAACTCTGAAATATATCAAATAGTTATGTTTTTTTCCACATATTGATGGAGGTTTTGGAGTCTGCTTCATCTGATTCTGCATATTTGTTTGATTTTTGATATTCAAATTACATGATTATTGAAGAATTAGAGATTGTAGCACTTATGAATATGCAATATATTCACCCCCCAAAAAAAAACAACAACATTATTGTCAATGTTATTGTCAATGTTAATGTCGGTTTCAGAATCTTAGCATTATTGAAGCTCTTTGAGACTTTTGTCAGTTGTTGATTTTACTTGGTTTCTTCTCCATATTTTGAAAATGATTTAATGAAACTGGCATACTTGATAGTTTTCTTGATTGATTGCACTAAATGTGAGAATGACTGAAAATGAATTTTTACTTAGTACATGATTCCATTACAAAAAGTGGATCTCAAGTGAGTGTTCACTTTCAATCTTATTGGGCTACTCTCAATGTTGTTAACAGAAAAATAAAGTTCATTGTTTTTTGCAGCTAAGCATTGGTTCTGGTATATGTCAATGATATAGTAAACATCATATGCATTTTGAATTGTCCTCATTGTTTACAAAATAGGTTGATGATTGATTCTCTTGCTTTGATTTGATAAATGTCTTGATGCATACTTTTCACTATGTGCCCATATTTGCAACAACCCAAGTATTTTAGTTTCGATATGTTGATGTAACAGTCTTGAAAGGTGGTTTCTTTCAAAATGTAGGCAAAGACAGTTGATGCTAAAATGCCACAATATTTAGGCATTTATCTCAATGACTTCTGCTGTCAATGCATTTGCTTTGAACTATGATTTTGTGCATTTATATTAAATATGTGGACTGGTGTTGATCACATTTATGAAACTTTTGTCATAACTTCTCAGAATTGTCTCTTGATGGTTCTAGTGCTATATCCTTGTTTATGATATTTTAACAGCTTAAACTTTCTTGATTGGCAAACCATAACTCATATCTGACAGAATTGTTTTTGATGTCTCAAATGGATTGCACTCATAGGAAAACATTGTCATGCAAGATCCTGATTCATACCAAGTTTTGTATTTACAATCTCCTAAATCAACATGTAACACTTCCATAAAATTTAAGCTTGGTTGAAGCAATTTGATATTTTGATATAAATTGGTATTGAATAAGAACATTTTTATTGAATGCCAAATATTCTCCTGTAAGGTCCATTAAATCAGTGTAGATTTTGTTCTGCCAAAATGTATACCATTTCAAATGTTTTACATTAACTGAATTTAGCAGCAATTTAGGCAATATGATTGATCATTTTTGATAAAATGCACATCCATGTAATTTTCAAGTCTATGTTTAGAATTATGAAAAGTTTCTGTCGTGAAGCCAAAATTTTCAAAATTAGGAAGCAATGGTTGGTTTGAAGCTGAACCAGGTTGATCTGCAACTTTCCCTATGATAATATGAACTGGTTGTGGCAGTAGAATTTGCAATAATTTGTTTGAATATTTGCTGGTTGCCACAAAATTTGTGAAAATTGTTGTGCATTAATGTTGATTGAAAATTCAAATGATTAGGCTATTTTTACAAGAAAAGAAAAAAAATAGAAGTTAGCACTGAAAAACCGCAGTTGAACTTAGATCTCAGTAATAAATGTTCTCATCAAAGTTTCTGGTGAACAATAGTTAGTGATGATAGTTTATTGCCCAGTCTGAATATTTTCCATGTTTCACATACACAATTCACTAAACATTTATCTCACCATCCAATTGATGAGACTATTATTTATTTCTTGGAGAATTAGATTGAATTTATGTATGGTGACAAATATACTGACAAATATACGCAAACAGACTGATTTATCTTTAACATTGAACATTCTAGCTCTAAAAAAAGGTGATAGGTGGCAGCACTGCCATAGTAAATTAGTGCACAAGGCACTCTACTACGAATAAGACAAAGGGATAAGCTAAGTTTTAATTTAAAAAAAAAATTTTTTTAATGTTATTTGTTGATTGTATGGGAGATTGATTTTTTGAGAGCATCACTATAAAGATTAATTATTGTGTATGAATGTAGAAATTGTGGTCAAGAGAGTGAGTTATTTGAAAGATTGGAAATTTTTGTGTTTAATTGTTTGAAAGATTTTGGTTTGCCATTTTCGGTATAGAAGTTTTTTTTTAAAAAAAGTTGTTTTTGTTGAATGTGTGTTAGTGTAAGGATATTTTTAAAAAAAGGTTATATGTAAGATTAATTTGTTTTTAGTTAAGTTTGTTACTGAAGGTTTTTTAAACTTTAAAATAGATATTTATTTTGAGAAAGAAGACAACATTTGGGAGGCCTAAGATTGGAAAACACATGGTTATAGTTTGATTGGGTTTGGGAAAAAGTAATTTTTTTTATTTTTTCTATGTAAGGGTGTTTGAAGAATAGGAGAGGTATTATAAAGTCAAATATAAAATAGGTGGCTTGAAAAATAAGAATATGGATTGCATTTGTATTGCATAATGTATATATAATTGGCAGAAAGGAATTAGATGAATGCTGGTCAAGTGTACAGTGTATGCTGAGGTGTATCATTTGAAATGTTTGAATAAAAGTAGAAAGGATGTAACAGGTTTCTGGTTATGTAGTCAGTGTGTAAATGTGATTAAAGAGGTGAGAAAGTGGTTTCTAAATATAGGCAGTCTAGAGAGAGAGAGAGAGAGTCAGAGAGGAGAGGGAGCAAAATGTAGTTAAGGAAGATAGGACAGAGTATGATTTTAGTGGAGTGTCAGGAAATATGGGTGGAGAAAGTAGTAGTGCAATGGAGATGGTTAGCCAGAGAATAAGTAAGATAGAGGAAGAAGTGAAGGATGTAGAAGTAAAATTAAAATTGTTAGAGATGAAGTGTGAACAGATAAAGGAATTATTGAGTAAAAATGATAAGGAAGAAATGAATAAGGAGGTCCAGAAGATGGTAGAAAATGTTATAGATGGAGTAGAGAAAGTAGATTATGAGACAGTATTGATAGGTAATTCACTAATGAGAGAATGTGTGGCTATAATTGCAAGGGAAAATAGAAGGAGATATGTGAGGGTATGTTTGCCTGGATCTAGAAATAGGGATGTGACAGATAAAGTAAGAAAGCAAGGTAGTAGAAAGGTATATGTTATGGTAGGGATGAATAATTTGTTAGAGCCATCAGAGAGAGTAATGGAGGAGTACATACAATTGATTAGAAATTTGAGGGAGATTAAAGGAAGAGTAGGGGTAGCTAGAGTATTACCAAGATTTGACAAGAGTCATTTGTTAGATAGGGCATGTTCTATAAATGAGAGATTGAAAAAATTGTGTGAGAGAAATAATGTTTGTGGATGTATGGGATTGGTTTATTGGAAAGAGGGAGTTATATAGTACAGATGGATTGCACTTAGAAAAACAAGGAAGTGAAGTTTTAGGATCTGATATTTAAAGAATATAATTCAGGAAACTGTTAAAGGGGAGGTGGGCTTTTAAATTGTAATATTATCAAAAAGAAGAAGAATGGATGGGATATAAGAAATAAGCAAAAGATGGTTGATTTAGATATAAATGTGGATGTGGAGAAGGAATGGATCTGTAAGATTAATGGTAAGAAAGTTTGTTATAAATATAATGGATAAGAAAGAATCAAAAGAATTTATAAAAGAGTAGTAGGAAATAATAAATTGTTAAAATTGGGTTTTTGAATATGCAAGATTGTAGAAGACCAGAAAAGTGGCTGGAATTAAACAAAGCAATTGAAAATGAAGAGCTTGAGGTATTAGCAGTAGTGGAAACTCATCTAAGAGAAGAAGAAGAACCTATTTTGGAAGATGTGATAACGCAGGGTATGGGGTGGTGGTATAGGTGTTATATTGAAAGTTGGGTAGACAAGAATTGGTGGTGGCTGTCATGTATATAGCCACTGGAGATAGTCAAACTGTAATGGAGTAGAACCATAGTATATATGTATGCCTAGTTAAGGATGTACATAGTTTTTTAAAAGGGGGAAGAGAATAATGGTTATAGGGGATATGAATGAACATATTGAAGAAATTGATGATATAGATAATAAGAATGATCAGTTTTTGAAGGAATTTTGTCAAAGAGTACATTTGAGCATTGGGAATTTATCAAATATTTATGAGGGACAATATACATGGTCTAGGAATAATATATTCCACACATTAGATTATGTATTGGTAGAGAAAGAGGGAATGAACAAAATATGGAAAATTAAGGTGTTTGATAATGAAAAGAGAGTATGTAATAGTGATCATAACTTTATTGCAATAGAAATGGTTAGTAATGTGATGGAGGATAGACGTAAAGGTAGAAACAATAGTGAAAGATGTGGATGGAGGGTGAATGATAAGAATAAGTTAGAATAGTATAAAATAAAAGTTGAAGCCATGGAACAGTTGGTTGGGGGTGAGTATAAGGCTGGGGTGGTAAAAGAGAAAAAGTGGCAAATAGGGTTTTAGTTGAGAATATGCAGAAGAATAAAAGTAATAAAAATGATAGTAAAAGTGTAAAAGAGAAGAAAGAAGCATGCAGAGAATATAAGTGTGCTATTAAAAGAACAAAGAAAGTGAAAATGATATTAATGCTAAATGGGGAAAGTACTTAGAAAAGAAGAAGTTGGCTAAAATGAATAATTATAGAGAGAGGATGAAGTTGAATAGTAAATTGTTGGAGGATATTAATAAAAGTGGAAGAGATGGAATTAAAAAAAATTTGGAATTATATTAAAATGATAAATGTAGAGGAGAGAGAGATAGTATGAATAGATGATGAGGAAATAGAGTGTAGCTCTAGAGAAAAATTAGAGAAAATCTTAAATAGATATGTAATGATATAGAAAAGATGTTAGATATGAAGGTCTTAGTGATAGAAAACATGAAAGCATTTAGTAATGGGAATATTATGTTCACAAATAATGAATGAGGAAGGGAAGGGATTGAAAAGTGAAAAGGCAAGAGGTTTAGATGGATGGGCAGCAGAGATGGTAATGAATTTAGGGCATAGAACAAAAGTAAAGTTATTATCATGTTTTAATAAGATGGCACAGAAGAGAGTTTTTCTGGATAGTTGGAGTAATACAAGAATAAGATTATTATTTAAAGGATAGGATAAGGATCATAGAAAGTTAAATATTTATAGACCAATAGCAGTAACATCAGTTTTATATAAAGTTTTTTCATATATGGTCGCTGAAAGAGTTATAAAATGGATGGAAGAGAATAATGTAGTGGGGAAAATGCAAGGAGGTTTTAGGTCAGATAGACATATAGGAGATAGTTTATTTGTAGTTACACAACTTATGGATATGAGTAGGAATTCAGGTAGATCATTATATATGAGTTTTATAGATATAGAGAGGGCATATGATAGAGTAAATAGAAATAGATTATGGTTAAGTTTAGCAAATTTCAGAATGGGTGAAGCTTTAGTAAATATTATTAAGAAATTATATGAAAATAATTACTATATTTATCAATTAGGGAATATAGAATCAGTTAAAGTTAAAAATGGGGTGGGACTAAGGCAAGGATGCCCTATGTAACCTATTTTGTTTTTGTTGTATTTGAGTGAAATGTAGAAAGCAATAGAAAGACTAAGAAGAGGGATAGAGATACCGTTAATAGGTGGCAAAGGAATATATACTTTGTTGGGTCTTTTTTTGCAGAAAGAAAAGAAGTTATGGAAATTATGCTGAGGACATGTGCATGGGTGGGTAAAGAGATGGGGATTAAATATAGTGAAGAAAAATCAAATATAATGATGATTAATACTGGGGAAAGAGAAGATGTAGATTTTTTATTGGGGGATATAAAGTTAAGTGTGATGGATAGATACAGGTATTTGGGAATCAACTTATGTAATCAGGAAAATTCCTTGGATGAATGGGAGAAAAATTGGTAAATGAAGCAAAGAAAAGAAAAGGTTCGGTAAAGAAACTAACAATGTTTTCATATAATAAATATGATGTAACTAGAATTGTATGGAAGGGAGTTTCAGTAGCAGGGTTAACATATGGTAATGATGCATTATGTGTTAGTAAAAGGGTTTTAGATTATTTAGAGAAAGTACAAAGGGAAGTAGGAAGACATGCATTGGATGAAGAGATGTGGACAGCAAAGGTGGCAATTTAGGAAGAAGTGGGATGGTCAAGTTTTTATATGAGAGATGCAAAAAGTAAAATGAAAATGTTTGGTAGGTTGCAGTTTATGGATAGTAAAAGAATAGCCAAAATAGTGTTTAATTGGGTTATGAGTAAAGGGCAGATAACAAGATGGGTGAGAAAGGTAATGCGGTATGCAAAAGATTTGGATAAAGAATTTATATCAGTATACTTGTATAAAAGGTGGGATGATTGTGTTAGGAGGATTGTTGGGTGTTATAGTGGTAATGAATGGGATAAAAGAATAGATGCACTAGGAAAGAATAGGGAGTTGGAGAGATGGAGAACTAGTATGGAGGGTAAGAAGAGTTTAAATATATAGAGAAGTAAATGGAACATTGGGTGCGAGTTAATTTATGATAATAGTAAGGAAAGTAGTTTTTTGTTTAAAGCTTGAATGGGATCTTTAGGAACAAGAGAATATACATGTAAATGGAAAACTATGGGTGATTTAGTGTGTAAATTGTGAAAGGAAGGTATAAAAAATATTAGGCATCTGTTCAGAAAGTGAGTTATTGGTTTTTATGCTGGGTTTGCGAAAAGATAAGTGGGATTTATATATACAGGCTATAGAGTTGACAAAGATTATGTTGTGTAAATGGGATGGAGCAGAATATGGGAAAACTTAGAGTGGGGAATTGAAAATAAATGGCTAACAGATTTATCTGGGCATAATTGCTGAGATATTCTTAACTTCGTTTAAGGAGAAGCTACAGTACATCACATCACATCACATCAAACTAATCAATAAACTGAACGTTATTCAAAAAAAATAATTCTCATAAAAGTACATAATACTAAAGTACAATTTAATTGTAAATTACTTTTTATTATAATTTTTTTCTTTAGTCTTCCAAATTTTTATCTTTTTTATTTGCCTTTCAAGATGGACAAAAAATGAAATCAACGTAGATGTTGAGTTTTATGAAAACAATAGTAAAGTATAAATTAATTGTAAATTGCATATTTTTTACTTTTCATGAATGAAATTGTATTATTTAATATGTGGTATAATAAAACTATAAGAATGAACTGCATTACTAATAAAAAATAAAATGGAATAGGAAATGACATTTTTAAAATTTTGATCCCCACTGACAAACAAAGTTCTGATGAAAGGCTAAAAAGTTTCAGCCACTATTATCAAGACATTTTTCAGAAAATGTGATTCAGATGAGACAGTAATAGCTTATGAGATGTCTTCACGCCTTCAGAATTTTTAGTTTAATTTCAATCTATGAATATTCGATTGCTAGATATTTACTGGAGTTATTGGATTGGCATAATGCTTTTGATAGTTGACAATCAAATGTCTATTTAATAAAATAAGAAAATACTTAATTTTTAAATTGTGAAGTACATATAAATATTCACTTTTTTAATTAAAAGTATTTTATTATTTTACAAATATATTTATTTTTAGATTATTTTGTAAAAACTAAAAAAAAAACTATTTAATGTTACAGGCAAATGTTTTATTTTTTAAATTATAAAATATGAATAAATGTTCATTTTTTACAACAATTTACATATTGGCTTTTAGATTATTTTATGTTCCACTGTTTACATACTTAAATTAACGTAAAGTGCACAATTCTTCAATTTATTGATTAATTTTTGCAGTATGGCTTCAGTAGCTCCATGCAGTGGATAAAAGCAGAAACTGACAAAAAATTAGCTTAAAGCATCAACTACTACAATTGGATCAGAAGTGGATTCAACTTATACTATAGATGACTAATAAAATAATAAAAGAAATTAAATAGCTAATAGCATAAGAATACATATTGGAGAGCTAGTTTAATGATTCTGTTCACTTTTAATAAAGGTCTCACTCTAAAAAGAGAACAAGGTTCAGATGTTTAGTTAACAACCAGGCAATTGTCATATGTTAATAGCAGCAATATATTATGCATAAATACCAGAAGCTGTGAGAGAGGCATGCTTAAACTAGGAGCTGGAAGTTTCTAGCTATAGTCATCATTGCACCTGCACATAAGTCATGCCAAATATAGGTTGGAAATGTCATGATTGTAAAGAGAGGTTACAGCAATCTTTCTCAAACATTACCTGTACCACCAACATCTAGACTAGCAGAATACTGCATTACTTTTAAGTGACCATAAATATTGCTCCTGGTCATATTGCAATATAAACACAAACAATTTACAAGTTTATACTGAATATTTTTTTCAAAATATCAACAGGAAAACATGAACTAAATTGTCTGATATACTATCAATTTTCCATTAAATCACAATTTTGAAAACAGTACACACTATTTCAATATTTGACATTGAACAGAAAATTTCTTCACAGATAACATCTTTTTTTTTATTTACTTTTTTTAAAGCAGATAATTTCTGCTTGTAATAAATTTTATTAGTAGATTAAATGTATTTTTTTGGAAAAATCTTATTTTAATTAAATGTATTTTATTAGTGAATATTTTTGGTATTTGCGAGTTTTCAAGTACACCAAAATGATAGCCCATATTTTTAATAAATCTACAGTTTTGGGAGGTCCAAAAATGTTTACAAAAAAATTCCAGCTAAGAAATGTCATATTTAATAATTACATTTTATTTTTTATTACTGTTATTTAAAAAAAAAGAAATCACTGTGGAAAAATTAATCACCATATTTACAGTTTACTTTCTCCTTTTTTTTTTGGATTAACTTATCAATGGAAAAATGAAAAAAAAATACAATATTTATTCTTTATTTATGTCGGCAGCATGCAATCGTATCATAACTATTAACACACTCTGTTTGGGTGGATAGAATTTCGTATTTTTGGAAATAGTTCCCTGCATCATATTGAGTGACTGGAAGGTCCCAAATTTTTAATATTATGACAATTTACCCAAAAAAAATCTGATAAAAAGAAACATACTGAATTAAACCAAAGTATTACAATGGTAAGAGTGTCTAGACACTTCCTATTTCATAATATAAGTAAAAAAAAATGAAATAAATTTCTTAATAAAATTTATTTATTCCTTTTTTAAAAATTTAACAATCAATTTATTAATTTTGTTTTAATTTAACAACTAACACATCTTCAGTTGATTATAAGCCCTTAAAACTGTACATTCATCAAAAATATAGGGTACCAATGTGGGTTACTCAAAAACTCATAAGTAGCATATTTTTAAATACAAAATTCATTTTAATTATTCACTATTGGATTTTTAAAAAAAAATACTGATCTTTATAAAGCATCCAATATATGAGTACTTTGAAGCATTTTCCAGTTTTACAAGTTGCTTTTAAAGATATCCCAATGTGTAAAAAAACCACAAAAATCCTTTTCCTCACATTTGTAATTATTACAATTTCACAATAGACTATGCAAATTATTTTTTAATCAATGATTTGCTTTGCAATTAGTAAATGAATTTAGGTAAGTAAACGAGGGCTATATATATATTAATTATTCTCTTAAGCTTTGTTTATTACTAAGCTACATTTAAATTAAACAATATATTTAATTTGTAGGCATATTTTATTTTTTGACCATAATGATTGCAATTTGTAATTTTAAGTCATTTATCTAGCTAACCAAGTCTAACCTGCGGTTTTTGTTGACAAGTTAAGGCTTGTATATCCAATTATAATTGCTTGAAAGGCTGTAGCCTCAAGCACATGCGTATAAAATGCGATCGTAGGGACCTCTACAGGTCTTAAAAGAGTAAGCTTGTGGTTTAAGACCTGTAGAGGTCCTTATGATCGCATTTTATACGCATGTGCTTGAGGCTACAGCCTTAATGAATAATCAATGTGCGTTTAAATAAATTTATAATTAGAACTTTAAATTGCTTGAAAGATAAAACTTAATCCAAAATGAGAGTTAGACTATCAAAAACTATTTCATCCAGTCAAAATATAATGCTATCATAAACGATTAAACAATATTTTAAATTTGTGTTTAATAATCTGAAGAGTAATTTTTGTATAAATAAAAATATATTATCTAATAAATAGTTTTTATTTTTCAATAAATATTTGCATTTTATTACTCAAAAATATTGTATGTAATGCTGAGTTTATTTAAAATTAAACGGATGCACTGAGATGACAAATTATTTTTTTAAATCATTAGTAATTCATTTAAAAATGTTTCATATATTTTAATATTCTAAAATATAATATTTATCATTAAAATATATTATTAAAAGTATATATAATTACTGCAAATATGTTACACTAACAATGAATTATATGCATATACTTAAAAGAGCAGTGTATCAATAAATTGCAATTCAAACGTTGCTTTACTTTTAAAAATGTACAGCGGCCAGGTGCGATTACTGGCTGCATTACCAGTTCTCAACTTCCAACTTCAATTACTATACATGTTTTTTTGAAAACTATGCATTGTATATCAAATTATGTTTATAATAAATTATAGTTCTCAAAGATAGATATGTTGCAGACATTCTGTATAAATCAATAGTTTCTGGACTAATAGAATTAACCATAATTGGAGGAGTAATGCTTTGTACGAGTTTGTAAAATTTTTACTGTAATTAAACCACAATTAAATGAATAGAAAAGAATAAAAGAAATGGAAATATTGTAAGAAAGTATAGAAGATACTTTCAGTTTTTAAAATAATTCATTACCATTTACATATATCAAATCTTTTTATAATTAATTATTTTAGAGAAAAAATAAATTATGTATTTTTTTTTAATAAAAAGAGTTGGTTTAATTATTTGTAAACGTGAAAAAAAAAATCCTTATAAAAATATATTTATTTGAAATATATATATATATATACGAGTATATATTTGATATTTAAAAGTTCTATTTATGAAGACTATTGTTACATAAATCTATAATGTTTTAAAAAATATTAAATTGTATAGACATATATATATATATATCCTTGTTTAAAGATTGACAGAAGATATTATCGTTTCTTAACTGCATTTATTTGACTTTTTCTTTTTCCTCGTATAAATTATTTTTCATATTTCAGAAACTAAAATGACATAAAATCGTCTATTTTAAATCTAAAGATATCAATATCTTATAAAAATGCATGCTTAATTGGTCAAATGTCAGAATTTTGTAAATTTTAGAATAAATTCAGCTATTATTAAGTTAAATTTTCACTTCTTTAAAAATATTCAGATCCAGGATTATGTTATTGTATTTAAACAAAAACTTTGATGTAGTGAGCCAACAGTAAGCTTTTGCCAAGGATTGTGGTCGAGAGGTCAGCGACAGCCGCTTTACAAGCAGTTGTCCCGAGTTAGCGGATTCGCTTCCCGGCTGATGCTATAACACATGAGAGAGAGAAAAAAAACAATAAACTTTTGCGAGAAAGAGACATAACGTATCCATAAAATATAAACAGGGATTGTTTATATAACGTCTTAATGCCAATAATAATTTAAAAAAACACTTAAACAGCATTTAAAAAAATAATAATTAATAACTTTACAGAGTTCTTTATATTATTTAATTGTATTTCAAATCACACTTTATTGTTCATAAGGAGTTACATTGTCAAAAATACATGCTTAAAAACTACATAGCTTTGAAGCAAACATATATATTGATATAGCAAACAGATATATATATTATTGGTACAGTTCAAATAGATTGTTAGGCAGGTATCTGATAAATGTAAACTTGTAAACTGTGTATTTGCTTATGGTTGTATTTTCATTGTCTGAAGGCTTAGTTCATCTGTTTAAAATACTTTTTGATTGAATTAAGCATATCCTTTGGACTATTTACTACGCAGATGTGGTGTTTAAAAAAATGTTGAAAAAGTGATATATAATAAAAATAAATAAATAATTGTTCTTGTTGCAGTAAAAGTCATTTGGTTTTTGAGGTTATGGTATGTCTCAGATTTTTAATAATGACCATGTGGCAGCAAATATATCTGGGTGTGCAATTTTGTCATCTCTGGACTTCAGTTGCTTGAGCTTACTAGAGAATGTGGCTGGATGACTTCTGGTGTTGTTTCCAAGGCACAAAGTACATCTGGTGCACTACAAAGTATATAAAATATTCCTATACAGGCTGCTGGTATTGAGCCATTACTGAATATCTCTATTAGGTTATCAAATGTGGTGTTATTTTATCTATATGTGTTAATCATAATTTCTTGGGTATTTATCAGAGCTGTGTAGGTCTGAAATAGGTGCTGTTGTGTTTCTTCTTCCCTGTGGCACAAAAAGCAAAAAGCACCAATTTTGGTGTCAAACCTGTGGTATTTAAGAAAGTAAAAGGTAGATAGAGCATGAAGATTTAGCCTTTAGAGAAAGTCAAAAAATTTAGGTTCCAATGATCATTTTTTGAATACTCCATCAAACAACTGTTGTTCATATTTAGCATTGATGACTGAGGATATGTCTGGGTACATAAATGCTCCAATAGGTGTTCCTGCAAACATCCAAAAAAGACACCTGTTAATAAATGCTTTGGAGTTGGTTTAAGAGTGAGAATAAATATCCATGTGACATTGGTGATTGGTTTATGGGTGTTATTTGAAGGATGCATTCAGGTGCTGAAAACTTCTTATCAGTGCAGCCAGGAGATTAATACTTTTTTGTTTATGAAAAAATTGAATGGAGTAAAGGCCTAATCCATTTCTGGTTGGTGGAAGACTATGTTGATTTACAAAGATAGAGACTACTTTTCTGCACCATAATAGCTTCACTACAGAGTGAGTATATGGAAAAAGTGGAAGATTTAATGAAGATTATGATTGGTGGGTAATAGGTTATTTTTGTAGTTACAAAGTAATTGAAAATACATACTTTTGCATATAATGAATAGTAGGTTTTGGATAGAGAAGTAGTTGTGCATTCAGAAATCATCTGCCAGGTTTTTTCTGGACTTTTTGTCTCATTCCAGAGGACCCTAGATAGAAAGTAAATCCAAGGAAATTGATTGTTTTACCATGATAAACTTGCATATGTATCTTGCCAGTGTAAATAAACCAAGCGGATGTTTTATTAATGTTGAACTTGTGTTTATATTTGAAGGTGTATTTATTAAGTATTTTTTTCCAGAGCAGGTAGTTGTTTTTTGGACTTAAGAAAAACAGTAAGGTTATCCATGTATGTAATTCATGGTATATATATATATATATATATATATATATATATATATATATATATATATATATATATATATATATATAGTGACCCTCTGAGTGGGCACAAGGAGTTGAGACACTTTGTATCTGTAGTGAATAGTTGCATTTTGATAAAAAAAATGAAATAGCCTTAAGATTTTAAAATTTTGCTGGAAATTGTTTAAAGCTTTAGATGTTGATTGCTTATGCATTTTGATTAACCATTTTATAAGCATTTATTATTATGGTTATAGTTAATGAAGTATTTAATGCAAGAAAGAGGGGTTATTTATTATAGGCATTAGTATATTTTGTCAGGAGGATGCAAAGTTATTTTATGTTAGAGTTTAGTATTGGTTTGAATGGTTTCCTAATCCCTTATTCATTGATACCTATCCTTTTATTAACATTAATAGCTATCTCAATTATATTTAGCCAAGGTAGTTTAATATTTAAATTGCAGTACATGTGCATGCATGTATGACTCTGTATTATTTTCATTTCATTTTCATCTTTTAATAACATTAAGCAATAGTACATTTAACATGAAGACATCTAAATTACAGTAATTATCATTAATAATTTTACAAATATATATATATTTTAATTTTTTTATAATTAATGGATATTTGGATCAATGGATTATTTTACAAATTAAATAAACTATTAATCATTTTGTTTAACAGTTAATTAATATTCATTTATTTCAGGTCTGTAAAAGTTATTTTTATTATTAATTGTAAAAATCAGAATGATTTTTTTTTTTAAAGAAAAGATTTCTTACATATTAAATTAGCTTCTGGTACAAAAGGTGGAGTTAACCTTTTTTGAGTGCAGATGACCTTTTGATGGGGGGGGATGTCTATTTAACAGATAATCTTTATTAAAAATTGCTCATTATTGATGTAATTGCAGCCAGTATATTATTCTTCTCTGTTGTAATAAGAAGATATTTCTTCCAGATGTCAAATTAACTTAAAAAAGCTTTAAAGTAAACTTCAAGAAAGGTCTTCAAATTAGCATGCTGGGCTAAAAATATAAGAAAGTACATCGGTTTTCATTTCTTTACCTCATTTAAACGTTTGAATTAATCATCTTTTGCTTATTGCTATTTTTAACATGTATATCTATAATATTAAGCTTGCGTTACTTTATTTATTTATCATTAAGAAGGAAGATAGAATGCATGAACTTTATAATCATATAACTAATCTACTTGTATCTCATTATATCATTAGGAAATGTGTGCAGAGCAATTTTACAGAATTTATTTTAAATTTTCATTATATCTTATATCATATTTCTACAAAAGTTAAATTAAAATTAGAGGATATGTGTATTTTAAAATAACATTCTATACTTAAATTCATTATGGAAAAATGACTTTATTTATTTATTGAGGATTCTTAAAATAATATGTGCTTTTATGAAAGAAATAAAATGTGAATTACCCCAAATAACTAAAGGATACTACTTATTAAATATATACTTAAATCGGATGGAAGGCAGTATATTTCTGTTCTCTTCGATTTGGATGCATTATAAAATAAATTATTATTACTTGTGGAATTACCAACGAATTACGATATATTAATTTGCAATGTTTAAAAATAACTATATGTATGCTAACTTATAAATATTGGAAAAATAGATGTTATTCAAGAAGTCTATAAAGGATAATTGCTGATTTCAAAACTACTATGGAATGAGTTAAATAATTGATACCAATGTAGCTGAAAATGTCTTTCATATTTCCGTCATGATAAAGATTGATTACTTATGTGTGATGTAATAAGCTCAAGCAGTCCCACTACGAACATTGGAGATATTAGATCAGATTTAAGTTATGATTATTTTTTTTGTTATCCTACAGAAATTCATTTTATGTTTTGTATTCTTAATAAACATGAATTTAGTTTGGAATCTATCCCTCTATCATTTAATGAACACGAAAAAAAAAGATTTTGCAAGTGAACTTTTTTATTTTAAATCAAAGAACAAACTGACTTTTGTTTTCTTTATTTTTTTTTTATATATTACTTGTCATCATCGCTGTAATAGATAGATAGACATATTTATTATGATGTTTTATGTATAATTTTGTGCTATTATGAACTTCTAAATTATCTCGGGATTGTGTATTCACAAATTGTGGATACGCTGGTACAAATTGATTTTGTTCAAATAAGTTTTATGTTTCTTTTAAGAAGGTAAAGGGAAAAAATATGTTACTTTTTTCTCTTTTATTATATTGATAAAGAGAGGTGTATATTATTTTTTATATTTTCTTATCTCAAAATAACAGTTCTAGCTTTTAAATCAACGAACATATAATAGAAATAGTCGGATAGAGATGATAAAGAAATATTGTTCGTAATATTTATGATTATTAAATTTTAAAAAGAACTTAAAGTTTATTTCAGAATTAAAAATTATATTTTAATGTATTACTTAGTTACAGTGTTGCTTGCATAGTATATAACTTAGAATTTTTTTTTTGTATATTCTTATTTAAGTGTGTATGATCTATTCTGCGCAATTATTACATTTGCTTAATAAAAGTTCAATTTATAGATATTTTTGCATATAAATTTTGGATGTTGTCATATTCTAAAGAACTGAAAGGATTTGTAGGTTACCTATATGTATTTATCTGCCAGTGTGTATATATAATGTTAAACATGTAGAAGAGCTTTGGGAATGGAAATTACTCTGTATGTGTTCTATGTTTGTAGGGATAAGAGATTTTGCCTAAGTAGTATATTTAAATAATTTTCCATGAGTAGAGCCTATTTTATATTGTATGCATATTATAAAGTGATAGTTTTGAAGATGAGTTATGTTTTCTTATGGTCTTGGTGGTGAGGAAAAATACCACACCAATAGTATATTTCAGAATTAGATGAGTTATGTTGAAGTGTTAAGCAAAGAGTTTATTTGCTCCTCATGTGGATTTCCCTTGGAACGTTTTGATGGATAATCGTGAATATATAGCTCTGTGTTATTTAGTATGTGGCCAGATAAATAGTTAAATTAAATTCTTGATATAATATTAGTGTCTTATTTTGCTGGTTGGTTTACAACATTGTCTGAAATGAAGTAATTGTTTAGTACTTCCTCAATAACTTGAATGTGTAAAAAATATGACACATATGCGTAATATAAACAATATTGTGGATATAAAAGTATAATGTTATTGAAATTAAAACAGAAAATAAAAGCTTTAAAATACATTATATTCATTTAACATAAAGTTATAAATCATCAATCATTAGAATGGATAAGATTTTATTGCTATGCGTGAAAAGTGTATGTAATTAAAAATGATTATTTAATTAGTTATAGAAAGTTGCTTTGTTGATGGCCAAATATGTTAATTTTATTTGTCTCATTAATCGATAGTAAATCCCCTCAAAATATTTGTTGTACCAATAATATGATATATTATTTAGTTAATGTTACATTTAGATGAAACACTTAAGCAAAGCAGGTATTCGAAGTCAGAATATTCAAGTTTTTGTTTGTTAATTTTGCTTTCAAAAAGGTATGAATAATAAATAATGTAATATAATAGGGATAATCCCAAATTGATGTCCAAAGATTTATTTAAGAGTTAAAATTATTAAGACAAGTAGCCTTATTGTAAAATTAATTATATTAAATTAAATATTCAGTATAATAAATGATTTGTTTATTTATTTAAAACTGTGTCTTGAGTTGTTCTTGTATACTACATTCAGGTACTAATTTCCACATCTCCACGTTTCATACATCTATTATCAATTAAATATATTGTTTTATAGCTATGATATTGAATATGCTGGTATCTGATAGTATTGTTTCCTCAATCCAAACATTATAAGAGACATTGCCACTTGATAAACGTATAAGAAGGGTTGCCTAGTTAATGTATTGGTTAGATGATGATGTGAGATTAAAATAAACCCTATTTCCATCATTATCTAATTGCTAAACACAGTAAAACATTTAGTCAATCTATCTCATTACATTTTATTATAAATTAGAAGTATAAATTGTGGGCCAACTGGGTTTTTAAATTCTCTGAGATCTTATTGTGTATTCCTTGATCGACATTAAGGTAGCTGTTTAGATGATGATATGCCAAGTCATAGAATTGTTTAATGATATAATTATATTAAGCTGATATATGTTATGCTTGGATGATGGAAGAAATTAAGTTGAAAGGATATTTTAATAATCTGTACAAATAAACATTGTTATTCTTTATCATGCAGTCCATCATCAAAAGGATTTATATTTTATTTAATGTTTTATAATATTTCTTTCTTCATTTATTTATAATTATATATTTTATGAACTTCCTGTAACCTCCCATTGAGCTGATCTGAATGTAGACATAGGTAAAGAGCCTCAGTAATAACTTTATATCAGATATGTTGTTCTATTGTTCTATTCATTAATAGAACTGGCGCCCTGGGCATTTACCCATATAATGTATATGAGTGGTGTTGTGAGTGTAGGTTATAATATAATATATTTATATATATTATTGTATATTGTTTATATATATATATATATATATATATATATATATATATTATTGTATTTTGTTTAGGAGAGGGTTAGTGTAGAACATAAATAATAAAGAACTAAGAGGAGATCCTTAAGGTACGGATTGGTAGGGAGAGAATGAAGGTGATGTTCCACCATTAATTGTAATATGGATTTCATGACTAAGGAGTAGGTTGGTTAGTAGATATAAAAGATAGTGAGGTATTTTGGTGTCTGTAAGTGTCTGAATTAAAATTTCTATAGGAACTGAGTCAAAATCAGCCTCAATGTCAATTTAAACAGTCCTAATAAATTTACAATGGTTTTGAAAATGTGGGCAGCTTAGCCTGTTGAGGAGCTTTTTTTGTATATTGCATTGGTGAGAATAGATGGAGGAGATATGGTTTGATTTTATGTTTAGAATTTTTTCCAGGATTTTAATACCAAGGGAACCATGGAGATTGATCACAGATTAGATAGATTGAATATTGAAGCTTGCTTTTTGTTGAATGAAACTAAAGAGATTGGGTATAGATCTTTTATGTTAAACAAACTTTGTAATAGATAATTTGCTAAATCATATAGATATGTGGTGGTAAACTGACTGAGATGTGAAAATACAAATTTAGGCAATCAAGGTGGTCCTGGATGACAAGAGTTTAGAATTGTGGTTAGCTTCAGCAAGAAATCAGTAGCATGGAATGGTTTATCTAACTCTGGTTGGCCATATAGAACTTCAGGCAGTGTGAAGACACAATGTGACTACAGCTTTTGTTTAAAGTGTTTTCTGTATTGGTTCTAACATAAGATGTCCAGCCCTGGTTTCACGCTTGGTTTCAAGGATATTACAGAGCCCATCTAATGTACTTTTAGATCCAGGTGTGTTGTTTTATTAGACAGATTTTCTTTTTTGTGGCAAGATACTCTTTTAGAGTATTGCATGTGTTATTGTATATTTGTAAAAGACTTTTTATATGAGCATAGATATCTGGAGCAGATTTACATGTGGTGATTTTTTTATGTAACTCATCAGCCAAAGTTAGGAGTCTTGAGGGTGTTGTTGTTGTTCTGATAATATGATTTATATTAAATGACAAAATGTTGATAAAGGAAATGTACTGCTGAACAGGATTAAGTTGCATAGTGCTGAGTTTAAATAACATAATGTATGTTTCAGAGTACAAAAATTCAAAAGGGGGTGCAGGAAGAATTATTCTTATTGTTTTATGAAGTATTGCATTTATATTGAGTTCAAGCATTTGATTACAGTAATCAGGAAAGGTGAGGGAATAAGTGGTAACTTAATTAAGTGATGAAGCATGGGTTAATAAAAGCACATAAGTGAGATCTGATGACTGTTATAGACAGATGGAATTGAATGGTAAGAAATTTCAGTGCTCATTAGGGTGTTGCAAGTTGATGTGGCCACTTTGAAACAAAAGGGTGATAACTCATGTTCAAGTCATCCGTTAAAACAACTGGGTAAGTGGTTGATTCTAGTACTGAGTTGATGGTAAGCAGTAATGTTGAGACTACAACTGGTCCAGGAGGAATGTAAACAAAAATTATGTTGAGTGCTGGTGGAAAGTGACCAAGGTTCTTGTGATAATCAGGCCACTGCTTCCTGAAGGTGATGATGAATCTCTTGAACATGTGGAAAAACTTTGGGCCCTTAAATAGGTTGTGGGATCAATATGAGAACCATTATATATTTTTGTTGTCAGAAGACCCAGGATGTGTGTCTGTGTAAATTGAATCCATTTACTTATCTGAGGTTTTTTTGAATTGAATTTAGACCTTGAACATTGAAAGCTTCTAACTTTATTTTTATGTTGAAAGTAAATGAATAGAAAAATAGATAAAGTATATGTTTTAAGGATAAGCTGTTTTAAATTGACTGGATTGAGATTTCCACTTGTTGTCTTGTTTGTAAGGTTTAGAAAAAGAATTGTATGAACATAAATAGCCAGCTATAACTCAAAATTATAATTTTCAGAGCTGGAATCTAGGGCATCAAAATATTTAAGAGATGGTTTGTTTGCATTATTTTTTTAAGCAGGGGTTTGATATCTGTTGGTATACTAGTGTATATATGTTTATCTTCAGGGTTTGTTTTTGATTCATTGCTTGAGTTTGGGGTTTTGGTAAGTAAAAGATGAAGATTTTTGGTCTTAGTTAGAGCTTCCTACATTTTTTAAGTGGGGGCTACAGGGTTCTAGATCATAAATGCTGTTATTAATAGAGCATGGTAGGTTAATTTTGGTAAAAAATGTTTTTATTATTTATTACCATGATCTTTTCATGGTCACCAAGGTCTCTTTTTGGAAGTGTAATGTGCATCACTGCTTAATGGTGGTGTCAGTCTATTGGTGGCATCTATGCTAGTCTTGTTTATTATAAGTGAAAATTGGCTAGTATTGTCATTGTGAATAATTTACTTTGGTCCCTTAGCTATATGAGTTGAATCTAACTGTTTACATGGTTTGGCTGATGAGGTGAGAGGTTGATCATCATCAGCCTGAACAGTTTTGCTGCTGATGTTAATGGGTATGCTGAATGTTTAATTTGTCTGCTTGATGGAGAGGTCAATTGGTGAAGCATTTTCATTTGAGGAAGAGATTGTGTATATATTAGATGTTTGTTACTATTGTCTTGGTTTTGATTATGAATGCATCTAGGTGTATGGTTAACCACCTGATTACATTGTAAGCATCAGGTGGTTGTGCAGTTCATTAGTAGATGACCATGCTGGTGACAAGAGAAACATTATGGCTTTAGCCTTCTTATGTATAGGCAAAATGTTGCCTCTTGGACTGCAATCGGAGTAAGTATGGTGTTTGGATAAATATTTTTGTTTAGCTTGACTTTAAACTCATAGCTATTGTTGTATATTGGAACTGGGATGTCCTTTAGATAAACTAGTTGCAATGAGGCTTCATTAATTTTTGAAAATACTGCATGGAGTAGCCTAGGTATGTATTTTTCAATATGTCAGTTGTGTGTATCAGTTTGTTTTCATCTACAGCAATTAGAGCAAAATGACCTAGTGTTTTGATCTTCATTTTAAATCTATTTTTTGGTTTGTATTATGGAATTCTATGATCAGATATCATTGATTGGGGTGATCAGCTAAGCATAGAACACTGCCCCATAGTTTGTGCAGAGCGAGTATTTCATATAGTAAAGCTCTTTGGAATTTATACAAAAACAATGAATATCTGTTGCTGATAAAACTATTGAACCATATGTGAAAAAATGGCATAAAGTGTTAAAAAGTTCATTAGGAATGGTGCTGTGGAATTTCTCAGAAATACTATCTAGGATATTAGCTTTCCATATTACAGAAGGGGGGATTGTGTTTCTTCATCATTTTGATTTTGTAAAATCTAAATTTTCAATATTGCTGGTTGTAGATTTTCTGAATCTTTGGGTAAAGGGATAAAAATTCATGCTTGTAATTAGTGTTGAGTTTTTTTTGCAATATTAGCAAATGTTTTTTTATTAATTAAAGTAATATTATTTCTGCAGTGTATTGTTTCTTCAATTACTGCACACAAAATTTAATTTGCGAGCTAGTTAGTTTAATTCTCAAAACAGTTCGATGTTAACTAATTTACATTTTATACAAAGTTCTCTGTGTTAAAAAAGTACACTATGTACACACAATAACGAATACTTGCACTATAATTCTGAACATATAGTTTATATGTCTAACTTCTCTTCTTTCTCAATGAGGGTAATTCGCAATTCCCACGCTGTTCTCTTGCAATGGATGCTCTGCTCGAATTCACTGAATACACTCTGTATTCACTATGATGATCTTTTCAAAATGCCCCCCCCCCCTTTTATCGGCTTGCTTTCTTTTGTTTTCTAGAGTAACTCTTATAAATTAAGGTGGGATTTAATTAAAGTGGGTTTTGCTAATTAAATTCCTTCATTATCTGTTTAATTAGTTTGGTACAATTGATTGTATTTTAAGTTGAGTCAGACGAGTAATTAACGTCTATGATTAAAATATTAGTAGCAAAATTTAACGATTTTACAATAAAATAATATTTTAGAATAAGACACTTTCATATGTATGTTTAATTTCAAAATGCATATATTACAATACCTCCCCTTACTCCAGAAAACCCATGTTGCGACTCCCCACTGCTTTATTTTTTTTTTCCAAACTGGAGAAAAACTTTATTTTTACGATTAACTGATGTAACTATGACATTTGTGCAAATTCTTTTTCCTTGCCACCCTGAGTGCCTTTTTCTCCCACTTGGAGAGAGTCTGATTTTTTCCTTGCTCTACAGTTTTTGTATCTGGCAGCTCACTGGTTAAAGATTGCTGCTCTTCTAAAAAATCTTTGGAAGTGTCTAGTTCATTTTCACTCTCAGCCATTTTTTCTTGTGGCTCCATTTCATACAGCTGCCAACTCTCTACCTGTTCAGATAATTCTGGCATTGCGAGTTTACTTTGCAACTTTTCACTAAGTTCTAAGTTTTATTGTTCAAGTTCTATTACTTGTTGTCTAGAAGCCATCAATCTTCCCCAAAATTTCTCAAGTTCAGCTGATTTCTGTTTTATGGCCTGCTGACTTTGTTCCAGGAATGACTGCAGCTCTGTTTTTTCTGTGACCAATCTGTATGTGAATCTGGAGTTGCTTTTTCAGAGAACCTTGCTCTTTATATTGCTTCTGTTCAGATTCTTTCCGTTCCTCTTCAAAATGATTTTGTAATTTATTAATCTCTGTTTGTGCTTGCAAAATGGCCCTATCTCTTTCCCCCTCAGTAGATATATAGTTAATACTATACGCTCCACTATCTGTGTCCGGACTATATTTCCTTTGTTTTCCATCCCTTTCTGGTGATTGTCTGTATGCATGTGTAAGGTGGCCCTTAGTACATGCCTTTTAAACACATTTCTTGTTTCCATTTGCAGTCTTTAGCTATGTGGCCTGTTTTCCCACACCAGTAGCATTTAATTATGTTATTTCTCTGGGGTTCTCATTGAAACAAACATATTTCTGCTTTATCAGTTTTGAGAACTTGCTGGTAACTTTTATCTTTTGATCTGAAGGCCTGTGCCTGTTCTAGAATTAGCTCATACATTATTCCTTTCTTTATAGCACTTTCATAGGTTAGGTCTACCTCTGTTAACAGCTGTTGTCTGAACCTGTCATCAGACATTCCCCATAGCAGTTGATCTAATAATATTTCTTCTACAAAATCACCGTACACACAATCTTTCGCTAGCTCCTTGAGAGCTAAATTACATTGTTTGATTGTTTCACTATTTAGTTGTTTTCTATTTCTTAAATGTAGGCATGCTATATGGTGGGATAGGCGAGGGCTAAAAAAATTGTTTAGCCATTGGGATAATTCCTTGAATGGTACATTCTCATCTACAAGATTTTGGTATAATTTATTGGCGATTTCAATAATTTTTTTTCCCGAGAAACATAAGAGGGCGGCTACTTTTCATTTGTTGTTTTCAATGCCATTTAAAATGAAGACATTTTCAATTTGTGACAAGTATAGTGGCCAATCGGCCGCATTTTCCATGTCAAACTCTTCAATAGAGTTTTGTCTGAAAACTGACATTTTATTATTAATAGCTGGTTATTACTGTGGTTTTTAGGTTCGACTAATTCAACTGTGCCAGATTGCAGTGAATTGTTTCTTCAATTACTGCACACAAAAGTTAATTTGTGAACTAGTTAGTTTAATTCTCAAAACAGTTCGATGTTAACTAATTTACATTTTATACAAAGTTCTCTGTGTTAAAAAAGTACACTATGTACACACGATAATGAATTCTTGCACTATAATTCTGAACATATAGTTGCTATGTCTAACTTCTCTTCTTTCTCAATGATGGTAATTTGCAATCCCCATGCTGTTCTCTTGCAACGGATGCTCTGCTCGAATTCACTGAAAACGCTCTGTACTCACTCTGTTGATCTTTTGAAAATGGCCCCCCTTTTATCGGTTTGCTTTCTTTTGTTTTCTGGAGTCACTCTTATAAATGAAGGTGGGATTTAATTAAATTGGGTTTTGCTAATTAAATTCCTTTGTTATCTGTTTAATTAGTTTGGTACAATTGATTGTATTTTAAGCCAAATCAGAAATGACTAATTAATGTCTATGATTAAAATATTAGTAGCAAAATTTAAAGATTTTACAATAAAATATTATTTTAGAATAAGACACTTTCGTATGTATGTGTAATTTCAAAATGCATATATTACAATTTCTTAGGTTTGTTTTTTCACTCACGTTACTTAATACTGAAGACATGGCAGCCATTTACGTTATCTTTAACTGACGCGGTGAACTAAGTGTTTTTTTTTTCCACAGATGCACAAACAAATATTTGCAAACTTTTACAATATATATAAATTTTGTACTTGGTTTTTTTTTTTTAATATAATTTAAAATTACCTTTTCTGATGGAGTTTCAAGTAATATTAAAAGTAGCAGGTGACTTTTAGCATATATGCAGCTGTGTATCTAACCACGACAAAATTAGAATCAAATTTTGTAGTATTGATTTTTAATGCCACTTCTTAAGGTTTATTAGATAGTTTTAGGCTCTTAACGAACGTTTTTATTTTTATATTGGACTATTTTCATCATCTAATATGTGTAGTGAATGTCTTTAAAAAAATTTAACTTTATTTAAATTATTTTTGTTGGCCTGTTTTGCATTACAATTGATTGCTAAGTGTCCTCGATCTTTTTATCTGAAGCATTGTAGTCTTAGTCCCTTTATATAAAGAGTTAATACTGCATCTTGATCTATTATTTGAGTGGGTATGTTTTCTGGGTCAATGTTTTCATTTAATTTTATTTTAAATTAAAGCTATTCCTGCCATTCTGTATAGGTGTATCGTTTAGAAAAATTCACTTTATATATATTGCTTTGGCATAAGATTGAATTAAGTTATTAAAGTCTTGGATGTTGTGCCCGAATGCCTGCGATATAATTTTGTAAACTTGGATCTACTATTATACGGGCATAGTTTTGTAGTGTTTTAACCAGAGTTTGAAATCTTGTTTTTTGGTGTTCATCACAAAATTCTATAGCAATGTATCTATTGTTGGGATATTCTCCAATATTTGCGATACTATCCCACATTTTTTTTTTTTTGTTAACTCATCAAATAATAATTCTCTCAGAAATTTATAAAGCATTAGTTTTTTGTCTGTGACTGCTATTGATTTTATTGGAAAATTTTTTTTGAATGTATTAAAAAGTTTTTTTAGGAATAGTGTTGTTAAAGCTAGTGTTGATTAACTGTAATTCTTCTTCGTTCCATAGGTTGGCAGGGGGGGGGTTATGTAATATCACTGTTTACTAGATTTAAATGTAGATCATCAATATCTGTTAAATTTACTTTTCTAAAGTAACGTGCTGTTTATTGTTTAATTTTGCTGTGTTAGCATAGGTTAATTTAATATTGTTGGATTTGCTATTTACTTTTCCACCATCTGACTCAATTTTTTTCTCCTAAAGACGCCATGGTGTTTTATTTTATGTAAAATTTATATTTCTATTAAAATATAATTTTACTTACCTTTTTGGCATGAAAAAAATCTCAGTTGTTTGGAAATGGTATCCTTTTTTATTTAAATGTTTTTAATATGAAAATATCGCTTTATAAACTAATACTTTTTAATCTTAATTGACATCTGTAATTATTATTATTATTATTATTATTATCATCATCATCATCATTATTAAAGCATTGCTTATATGGTTTTTTAAATATTCTTAATATTTTTTATTGAGTTGTATATTCCCAATAAATTGCCTTTATATAAGGGCTTTCGTCCTTGGTTCTCATACAGTATTATTAAGATTATTAAAAAGAAATCTTATCATTGCAAACTTTATTTTAAAACAGAATTTTTTTTTTAATAATAATTTTATTAATTTTAGAAGATTTTCGAAACTGTTTATAAAAGAGATTTTCAAAATTACATTAGAAAATTTGAAGTTAATATTTCTTCTAACCCTAAGGAATTTTGAGATTTTATTAACAAGTCTGGTTTGATAAGAAAAGGGTTCACACTGCTCATGGTTTTTACATTAAGTGCAAATGACTTTTCCAAACATTTTGCTGACTTATATCCATCACATTATATAATCATTATCTTGGGATTCTCCTATTGTTCATTGTATGATGGATCATATTTCTAAGGATGATGTTATTATGGCAATTAAGTGACTTAAAATTCATTCTAGTTTAGGAAATGACAATATTCCTTTCTTTATTTACAAAGATTTAGCTAAATTTATTGCATTATCTATTGTATTTATTTTTCATTTATCATTTAATTCTTATGTTATTTCTTAATATGGTCTCCCAATTTCTAAGAATGGCTCACGTAACTGTGTTAATAACTATAGACCTATATTTGTTTTACATACTATTGCCATAATTTTGGAGAGATACATTTAGAATAAAACTATTTTAGATGATATTAAGTGCATTTCTTCTTCACAATATGGTTTTATTTCTAATAGATCTGTAGAAATGAATTTGATAACAATTTATGATAATATATCACATGCAATTGAAGACCAGCAGAGGTTTGATGTTATTTATTTTGATTTATCAAAAGCTTTTGATAAAGTAGACCACATCATTCTTCTTCACAAATTATAACAAATGGCTTTTTCTGCTAAACTTATTTATTAGTTTCAATCCTTTCTGCATGGTTGTACAGCATATGCAAAATTTAATAATAATGTTTCATCTAATTTTGAATGGAATTTTGGAGTTCCTCAGAGTAGTACTTTAGTACCCATACTTTTTAATATTTATATGAATGATCTTAAATATTGTTTAAAATCTTATCCTTCATGATATGCTGATGACTGTAAAATCTTTAGAAGAATCACATCAGTGATTGATTGCACTCTCCTTCAAAAGTATATAGATAATTTTAAAGATTGGTGTGATCTAAATAATATGACAGTTAATTTCAATAAATGTTTCTTACTCTCATACTATAAAAAATCTGAACTTTTACATTTTTATTTTATTAATTCTCACAAAATTAATTCTGTTAAATACCAAATAGATTTGGAAATTATGTTCTCTAGCAATGAATCTTTTCTTCCTCATTTGGAAATGATTATTGTTAAGACTAAAAAAATGGTGCCATCTTAAGATATGATTAACATTTCAGCAATGATACAAAATTCAATTTATGTTTGTCATTGGTTCTTCCCATCAGTGAATATTGTTCAATCATTTGGAATCTTAGATCTAAATCAGGATGTAATTTATTACAATCAGTGTCTAATAAGTTTTCTAAATATGTTTCACAAGAAAATAAAGTTATTGTTGATCTTTCTTCTAAAAAAAATATAGAGATCTTAAATATCTTTATAAAATTATTAATAAAAGAGTTATTCTATCATACATAGTTTCTACTATTATAATTAGATTTTGTGTGCATGATACTCAATCTGCTTCTTTTTGTTATATTCAAGCTTGTCATTCCAATGTTCTTAAAATTTTCCCATTATTCAGGCTATCATCTTTATATAATCAGATTTGTAATGATACTAACCATTTTAATTTAGATTATGAGCAATTTTGTAATATTATTAAATATAAATGCTATTGTTGATTGGTTTACATTATTTTGTTAATGTATACATGTATTTTTTAATATTGATTGTTACTTTTTTTTATTATGTGGTGTACATTATGTTTATCCTTTAAATTTTTTTTTTTGTTTAAGACATTAACTGTAATGGACTATATGCTGTTGTTTAGCAGTTAAATAAATGAATTGATTTAAATAAAAAGAATTGAATAATAATAATAATAATAATAATAATAATAATAATAATAATAATAATAATAATAATAATAATAATAATAATAATAATAATAATAATAATAATAATAATAATAATAATAATAATAATAATAATAATAATAATAATAATAATAATAATAATAATAATAATAATAATAATAATAATAATAATAATAATAATAATAATAATAATAATAATAATAATAATAATAATAATAATAATAATAATATATTTTTTAAACTTTATTAGATTGTTTTTATATATTTGGTAAATTAGATTTGAATAGACTGGATGTTTAAATATTAGAAGTTAGGTCATATTTCTTCACAGTGCTCTGCAGCCAATTCTGCTTCATATAGATATTTTGATAATCTGGAACACAGTACCTTACTCCAATAAATTCAATTTTTAAAAGTGTCTTCTTTAATGCAGCAAAGCTTTTGTATTGATCATAGTAGGTTTCCATGTGAAGAAGATTTCATTCCAGATACCAAAGTAAGATCTTTGTTTTAATAATGTCAGTTACTAATTGTTTTTCTCTGCATTGTTGGAATTTAGAAAGTAATCTCAAAATTAGGAAATGACTATTTCAGAGCTTCCATAATTTGTATTATATAGTGTAAGCAAGTTGAAATACAAATACTCTGACAAAATTACATTTCATATTTGATAATATCCATAAATTTCATGAAGAAAATATTATTTTATTATAAACAGAAAGTAAAAGAATAATAATTAACCTCATTATAAATTTGATGATTTTTATTGAAAAATATTTTCCTAAGTTAAATGAAAATAAAGAATATGAATGACTAAAAATGCCATTTGTTCCATCTTTACAATTTACCAATCTCATATTGTCATCTCAAGAATTAATTTGATTTGAGAGCAAATTGAATTGGAATTTTGTAATAAGGATTTGTTAGAATTTGGATCAAAAACAAAAAAGAATATCTTTCATCAGTAAAAACAGTTTTAAATATTCTGGTTTCATTTGCATTTATATCTTTGTGAAATTGCATTTTCACCTGTCATGATTCAATATTGATTTTCATATAGAAATATCCAAACACATCCATGACATGTTATTAAAACATCTTTTATTATATTTCAAATCATATTATTAATACAGTTTAAATAAATTGTTAGGCAGGTATCTGATAAATGTAAACTTGTAAATTTTGTGTTTGCCTATAGTTCTATTTTCATTGTCTGAAGGTTTAGTTCATCAGTTTAAAATACTTTTTGATTGAATTAAATATATCCTTTGGACTATTCAATACACAGATGTGGTGTTTAAAAAATTGTTGAAAAAAGATATGTAGCAATAAATAAATAAATAATTGTTCTTGTTACAGTAAAAGTCATTTGGTTTTTGAGGTTCTGGTCTGTCTCAGGTTTTTAATAGTGACCATGTAGCAGCAAATATATCTGGGTAAGCAATTTTGCCATCTCTGGTCTTCAGTTGTTTGAGCTTATTAGAGAATGTGGCTGAGTGCCTTCTAGTGTTGTTTTTGAGTCAAAAAGTACATCTGGTGCATCACAAAATATATAAACAAAACGTTGCTGTATGGGCTGCTGGTATTGAGCCTTTACTGAGTATCTTTATTAAGTTATCAAGCATGATGTTATTTTGTCTATTTGTGTTAATCATAATTTATCAGGTATTTGTCAGAACTGTGCTGGTGTGGAATAGGTACTGTTGTATTTCTTCTTCCCTGTGACAGAAGGAACAAAAATCATCAGTTTTGATGTAAAACATGTGGTATTTAAGAAAATAGGAGACAGTTAGAGCATGAAAATATAGCCTTAAAAGAAAGTCAAAAAATTTGGGTTTCTATGATCATTTTTTGAATCACTGCATCAAATGACTTTTGTTCATAGTTAGCATTGGTGACTGAGGATCAGTAGTTATATCTGGGTACATCATATTATAAATACTCCAATAGGTGTATTTACCAACACTCAAAAAGATACCTGATCATAAATGCTTTGGAGTTGGTTTATAACCAAAGTAGTAGTAACAGTAGTAGTAGTAGTGGTAGTGGTAGTAGTAGTTGTAGTAGTAGTAGTGGTAGTAGTAGTGGTAATTATAGTAGTAGTAGCAGAAGCATCAATAACAGTAGTAGCAGCAGCAGTAGCAGTAGCAGTAGTAGTAGTAGTAGTAGTAGAAGCAATTGCAGTATTGTTGTTGTTATTATTACAGTTCTATTTTCTAGTCTAATAACTTATACGATATGGGTTTAGAGTGAGAGAAGTTAACATTAAACACAAAGTGATGAATGGAATACAAGATTCATCCTACTTGAAACAACTCTTAACAAATTGTTGAATGATGAAAATATAAAATGGTCATTTAGACAAAGAATGGTGAAGAATTAAAATATCTGAATGGCTACTTACAAAAAAATATAACTGTATTAAAAAATATAGTAGTCGCATATAAAATTTAAATGCAGAGTTAGAATAAGGAATAGAAGTTGATTAACAAACCTTATATTATTATAAAGAAAGTGTGAAAAAGAGGAAAACATTTTAAAGATGGTATTGGTTTCAAAAGTATAAAAATACAATAAAATTTATAAAAAGTTAAATAATAAATCACAATATATTAGAACCAAAGAGAATGATCTGTGAACAAATAGTGTATAAAAAAAAATATAACTGTATTAAAAAATATAGTAGTCGCATATAAAATTTAAATGCAGAGTTAGAATAAGGAATAGAAGTTGATTAACAAACCTTTTATTATTATAAAGAAAGTGTGAAAAAGAGGAAAATATTTTAAAGATGGTATTGGTTTCAAAAGTATAAAAATACAATAAAATTTATAAAAAGTTAAATAATAAATCACAATATATTAGAACCAAAAAGAATGATCTGTGAAAAAATAGTGTATAAAAAATTGAAGAAAATTTAACATTTCAAAACCATAAAATTGGAGATTGAAGAAGCACATGAATAGAAAAATGTCATAAAATAGAAATGACTATAATTGAAATAAAACAAGAAACTAGGATTATATAATATAATTTTAAATTTACAAAGAGAAAACATGATACATAATGAAATACAAAATTGGATAATATAAAATTTGAAGTTAGGAAAGAGGAAATATGGAAAAAAATACAGTATAGATGAAATAGCACAGTGCATAAGTTAAAAAGAATTAATTTGGAGTTAATGAAATATACTGGACAAAATGTTATATTGATTACCATCTTAATAAATGCTGTTTTTGTAGAAATAATATATCACAAAAATATATTTGGAATATATGCTACCAATCTTTATGAAAGGACATGAATGTAATATATAAACTATAGAATATATGTTACCAATATTATTATGAAAATATTGAGGAAGAATAGTAAGAAATTGCTAGGAGAGATAAATTAAAACTTTTGATAAAAAGTGTGGTTTCACAAAAGAAATCCATGTAGAGATCATATACTTTGATGATTTTTTATTTCTTTTTTTTTATTTAAATGTAATCCTATATTTAGATAGCATTTTGCACATTTAACAAAAAAGATTATAACTTTATAAAGCATTTAACTTGCTCAGCTAACCATAAACATCAAAAGTATGATCAGCCAGTTAAGTATCTTATATATTTATAATCTTTTTTTGAATGCACAGAACACTATTACAAAAGATTTTTATTGATTTATTGAAGGCTTATGATAAGGTTTCTAGGAAGTTTCTAGGGAAAGCACAAAATATTGTAGGCATTGATGACTCATTAATTAGTCTAATTAGGAGCATATATGAACAAAATAGATAACAAATGAAGGTCAGATAAGAGTTAAGAAGGGAATTTATGACAAGAAAGTGTTATTGCAAGAATATTATTTGACAAAAAGTTTGTTCAAAATCTATGTTAATATGGTTTGGGCAAAAAGGACAGTGAAATGTAAAAGTAGGAATAACATTAAGTAATAAGAGATAATTATTTAATTTATTGTTTACAGGTGACCAGGTAATTATTTTACAGGATAATATTGAATATATTATGAGAAAACTTATAGAGAAAAAGATTTATTTATTATTGATGATTATAAGAAATTTGAACACAGACTTTAAAGCCCACTTCAACTATGTACTCTATCTCATACAACCTACAAACATGACCACACATGCGAAAAAGATAAATGATCACCAATATACCTATTTCATGCTAACCCAGCACTCATCAGCTGGTGCAAATCATTATTTCCCGCATATATATTGAAACAGATATACTGTCCCTCATATAAATATTTATAAGATCCCCCCCCCATTCAAAAATATCTAGCGTGATTCTGTCTAATTGGGAACGCAATAAAGCTGTGATTTGTTAAAAAAAAAAAAATCATATTTTTAATTTTGTGATTGATGGATTTGAATAAAATATTATATCATCTTATTTTTTTTTATCTGTCTCAATAAAAAAAAAGAAATTAATTATCCAATCATTAAAAAGAAAAAAAAAGATACTTGAGTTAAACTGAGGCAGTATTCAAATTAGGCACGTCGTCGGAAGAAAAGAACTTTTTTTTTTCTCTCGTCTTATACAGAGAGGCAGAACATATTAATTTTTTTTTTTTTTAAAAAAAAAGTGTATTACTTAATTCTTTTGACATATTAAAATATAGCTTTAACAAAACGTGAAGATGGAAAAAGAAAGCTTTACTAGAGGAATTATAATAACAATGGGGTAATTTAGCGGCTTCACTCTCTCCACGCTGTGCCATGACTTTCCATAAATGAAATAACCCGCCATCTTTTTGAGTAAACTGGACTGCAAAACTGGAAGGTAATTATTTTATAAGAATGTTTAGACATCTTTACCATAAATTATAAATTGACATCATGAAATATCTACATAAAAATTATTTTTATGAAATATTAAAACATTTTTATCATGTGTTATAAAGTGAAGTTATGAAATGGTTGCATATATTTTGTTCAATAAAATATTAAGACATCTTTATCATACGTTATAAAGTGAAGTTATGAAATAATTACATAGAATTCGTTTTATAAAATATTAAAATATCTTTATCATACGTTATAAAGTGAAGTTATGAAATAATTACATAGAATTTGTTTCATAAAATATTAGAACATGTTTATCATACGTTATAAAATGAAGTTATGAAATAGCTATACGCAAATTTATTTATAAAAATATTTGAACGTATTTACTATATGGATTAGAAATGCTTCAATTACTAAATGATAAATGCTCCACAAGCCAAACAGAGTTTATGTGTATGAATATACTCTTATATTTGACTGAATTATAAATGCTGCAATTACTAAATGATATATGCTCCACAAGCCAAACAGAATTTATGTATATGAATATACTTTTATATTTGACTAAATTAGAAATACTTTAATTACTAAATGATAAATGCTCCACAAGCCAAACAGAATTTATGTGTATGAATATACTTTTATATTTGACTAAATTAGAAATGCTTTAATTACTAAATGATAAATGCTCCACAAGCCAAACAGAGTTTATGTGTATGAATATACCTTTATATTTGACTAAATTAGAAATGCTTTAATTACTAAATGATAAATGCTCCACAAGCCAAACAGAGTTTATGTATATGAATATAGTTTTATATTTGACTAAATTATAAATGCTCCACAAGCCAAACAGAGTTTATGTGTGTGAATATACTTTTATATTTGACTGAATTATAAATGCTTCAATTACCAAATTATAAATGCTCCACAAACCAAGAATTGCTGAGCTTAAATGTTTACCAATCAATAATAATTCATAAAAAAAATGAATTATTGTATAAACCATAAATGCTTGACTGCTTCTAAGGTTCTTAATCATAAATAAAGCCAAAATGAACTATTGTTGAATTAGAATATTTCCAAGCTTCTTCTCATAAAGGAATTCAAAAATGAACTATTGTTGAATTAGAATATTTCCAAGCTTCTTATCATAAATGAATTCAAAATGAACTATTGTTGAATTAGAATATTTCCAAGCTTCTTCTCATAAATGAATTCAAAATGAACTATTGTTGAATTAGAATATTTCTAAGCTTCTTCTCATAAAGAAATTCAAAAATGAACTATTGTTGAATTAGACTGTTTCCAAACGTCTTCTCATAAATGAACTATTGTTGAATTAGACTGTTTCCAAACATCTTCTCATAAATGAACTTGTAAATGAATTATTGATAAAAAAGAAAGAACTGCTTCTAGCTCTTTCATAAATAAAATGAAAATGTGTTATCATGTGAATAGAAATGAATTTCATTAGAAATTGCAAATTAATTGTTATTTAATAAATTCTTTTTTGTTACTAAAAATTAAATTGGTTATCCAGTTGTCCAATTCTGTTTTGTTTTATTGCATCACTCATCAGTTATAGCACTGGTTCATGAGAATCTCATGCTTTCTGAGCTACGTCTGGCATAACTTGACCTAGGCCAGTCAGGTTGTAGTGAGACGGAACTCTAATGGTGCTTTTTGGGAAACCAAACATAGAAATATTTAGATGTTTCCAGTCTCTATGGTACTACATCCTCTGATGAGCAGGAAATATTGTTGTAGGAGGCATTAACATCTGCATTAGGAATGTCAATTGATAGTTCCTTCCTACAGCATGCTCATCAGAAAATTGTTACAACTAACGTAATAAAAGGGTTGTATGCGGGTCCGGTTACATTTGGCGCCTTACTGTGAGGCATTATCTGGCTAGCCTACTCATAGGCCGGTTAATTTGCCACCCTACTGTGAGGTCCGATCTAGCTAGCCTACTCATAGACATAAGCAGATCACGATTCTGTGATATGAACAGTGCATATGATGTAGTGATGTAATTTGTTCAGGAAGGATGGAAAAATAAAAGTTTAAAAGAAAAACAAAACAAAAATGAATGGCATAAAGAATGAAACAGGCATTTCAAAGAAGATGGAGTAAGGTCATGGTGTGGATGGAGAGAGAAGCTTATTAAAGTTGAAATTAAAAAAATACCACTAAACTAGAATAAAATATTGATGAAAACCAGATCAAAATCAAAAAAAATGATGAATACAGAAAGCATAGAGGATCCTCCTGAGAAAGAAGATAAACAAGAAGCTAAAGCAGATGAGGAATCAGAGAAAACAGGGGAGATGTCTACATTAGCCCAGTTATTGGAAATTATAAAAGCAGACCAAAAGAAAAGAGACAAACAAAGAGAAGAAGATAACCAAAAAAGAGATAAACAGAGAGAAGAAGATAACCAAAAAAGAGATAAACAGAGAGAAGAAGATAACCAAAAAAGAGATAAGCAAAGAGAAGAAGATAACAAGCAAGCAATAGAAGCAAACCAAAGAATAGAAAAACAAATTACGAAAGCAGTGGAAAATCAGAATGAAAAGTTCAACCAGTTGATAAAGGAAATAATTCAGTCTAAAAAATTGGATGAGGAGGAGACTTTGGAATTCCCAACCAAAGATATTTTAAAGGAATCACAAATTGAATATCCTATTACTGATGAAGCAAAATTTGAGATTATTAAAAAGGAAGAAATTGAAATTACAAAGAGTGATCTTGAAATTGTTAGTCTACCTTCAGGAAAACTTCTGATTGTGGAATATACCTCTAAAATTGAAAATAAAGAAACAGTATATACAGAAGCTGAGAATGAAATTGTATCAAATACAGTAAAAGAGTTTCAAATGGATGAAAATGAATCTAATAAAGCAAAATTAAAATCTTCTGATCTTCAAGAAGATGAAAAACGTGAAAATGAACATAATCAAAATATAACAAGGGGACTGTCCAATATAGAAGAAAATGTTTCAGAAAAATTGTCTGATATATGCTATGAAATAGTAAAGGAGATAGAGAAAGAAACCATAAAATGGAAAGAAAAGTGTGTTACCTCAGCCATATATAAAAATTATAAACAAAAGCTTAATAAACTCAAATCAAAAATTGAGTACAGAAAAAAAATATATAAAGACAGTTATTAAAAATATAGTTGCTTACGCAGGAAAAGACACCAAAAGGGAATCTGAAAACTCAGGATTTATAAGTGTGAAAAAAAATTAAGCAACAAGAAACTTTTATAAAAACTAAAAAAATAAATATTATGGCAGAAGAACCATTTAAAAATAAACTTTTGTGTAAAAATGAAGTACCACCATGGAAAAGGAACAGGAAAAAATTCACAGATGGTGTTCATGGTCCATATTGGACATGTATAATTAGAAGATCAAACAGTAACAATGATCTCCAAAGAAAATACAGAAATGAAGAAGCAAGACACCACAGTAATGTTAAACATGATAAATTTTCAACAAAAAGACGATCCAGAAGTATGTCACCTCATAATATAAAAGAGGACTATAGGAGAACTGATCATGATCCTCAGTCTCTCCAAACCAAGTTGCAGTTATGATTCAGAATAAAATAGAGATAGCTGATGGAAAAGGGTTTGTGAGTGTGGTGTAGTGATGCATGAACTTGTGTTTTTCATGTTGAGATGGTGGATGATTGAGCGGAGCTGCTTGGATGCATTGTGTTATGATGCTCCGAAGTATATGCTCGGCACTATCCAGACCTGGATGTTGTGCTCCAAGAGTAGTCCAGCAGTGCGTATATATAGGTCTCATGTATAGGCCTTGGTCTCATGGATAGGCCAAATGATAGCCCCTAAGACTCACCGGAGCTGAGCAGGGTTGGCTGAGTGCCAAATTGATTTTTTTCTCTGGCTCCTATTCTTGGTTGGATGATGCTTCTAGGTACAAGAGAGGTAGTGCTTAAAAATGAGATATTTTCTCGTGACATCATGGGGCGGTGTGTACTGGTAGTTTGTGCTTGGCCATCTATTTGTCCCGGCATTGGAGGCTATGGTTCATGTATTCACTTTTCCAGCTCATCTTACCCATTCATCAGCATATCTAAAACCAGGCAGTACTGAGAAATAATGTGTATAGTATATGGAATGAAATCGTACTTCCAGGCGATTTCATCCCAAAATTTGGTGAGGGGTAATGAAACAGATATACTGTCCCTCATATAAATATTTATAAGATCCCCCTCCATTCAAAAATATCTAGCGTGATTCAGTCTAATTGGGAACGCAATAAAGATGTGATTTGTTAAAAAAAAAAAATCATATTTTTAATTTTGTGATTGATGGATTTGAATAAAATATTATATCATCTTATTTTTTTTTTATCTGTCTCAATAAAAAAAAAAGAAACTAATTATCCAATCATTAAAAAGAAAAAAAAAGATACTTGAGTTAAACTGAGGCAGTATTCAAATTAGGCACGTCGTCGGAAGAAAAGAACTTTTTTTTTTCTCTCGTCTTATACAGAGAGGCAGAACATATTAAATTTTTTTTTTTTTAAAAAAAAAAGTGTATTACTTAATTCTTTTGACATATTAAAATATAGCTTTAACAAAACGTGAAGATGGAAAAAGAAAGCTTTACTAGAGGAATTATAATAACAATGGGGTAATTTAGTGGCTTCACTCTCTCCACACTGTGCCATGACTTTCCATAAATGAAATAACCCGCCATCTTTTTGAGTAAACTGGACTGCAAAACTGGAAGGTAATTATGTTATAAGAATGTTTAGACATCTTTACCATAAATTATAAATTGACATCATGAAATATCTACATAAAAATTATTTTTATGAAATATTAAAACATTTTTATCATGTGTTATAAAGTGAAGTTATGAAACGGTTGCATACATTTTGTTCAATAAAATATTAAGACATCTTTATTATACGTTATAAAGTGAAGTTATGAAATAATTACATAGAATTCATTTTATAAAATATTCAAATATCTTTATCATACGTTATAAAGTGAAGTTATGAAATAATTACATAGAATTTGTTTCATAAAATATTAGAACATGTTTATCATACGTTATAAAATGAAGTTATGAAATAGCTATATGCAAATTTATTTATAAAAATATTTGAACGTATTTACTATATGGATTAGAAATGCTTCAATTACTAAATGATAAATGCTCCACAAGCCAAACAGAATTTATGTATATGAATATACTTTTATATTTGACTAAATTAGAAATACTTTAATTACTAAATGATAAATGCTCCACAAGCCAAACAGAATTTATGTGTATGAATATACTTTTATATTTGACTAAATTAGAAATGCTTTAATTACTAAATGATAAATGCTCCACAAGCCAAACAGAGTTTATGTATATGAATATAGTTTTATATTTGACTAAATTATAAATGCTCCACAAGCCAAACAGAGTTTATGTGTGCGAATATACTTTTATATTTGACTGAATTATAAATGCTTCAATTACCAAATGATAAATGCTCCACAAACCAAGAATTGCTGAGCTTAAATGTTTACCAATCAATAATAATTCATAAAAAAATGAATTATTGTATAAACCATAAATGCTTGACTGCTTCTAAGGTTCTTATCATAAATGAAGCCAAAATGAACTATTGTTGAATTAGAATATTTCCAAGCTTCTTCTCATAAAGGAATTCAAAAATGAACTATTGTTGAATTAGAATATTTCCAAGCTTCTTATCATAAATGAATTCAAAATGAACTATTGTTGAATTAGAATATTTCCAAGCTTCTTCTCATAAATGAATTCAAAATGAACTATTGTTGAATTAGAATATTTCTAAGCTTCTTCTCATAAAGGAATTCAAAAATGAACTATTGTTGAATTAGACTGTTTCCAAACGTCTTCTCATAAATGAACTATTGTTGAATTAGACTGTTTCCAAACGTCTTCTCATAAATAAACTTGTAAATGAATTATTGATAAAAAAAGAAAGAACTGCTTCTAGCTCTTTCATAAATAAAATGAAAATGTGTTATCATGTGGATAGAAATGAATTTCGTTAGAAATTGCAAATTAATTGTTATTTAATAAATTCTTTTTTGTTACTAAAAATTAAATTGGTTATCCAGTTGTCCAATTCTGTTTTGTTTTATTGCATCACTCATCAGTTATAGCACTGGTTCATGAGAATCTCATGCTTTCTGAGCTACGTCTGGCATAACTTGACCTAGGCCAGTCAGGTTGTAGTGAGATGGAACTCTAATGGCGCTTTTTGGGAAACCAAACATAGAAATATTTAGATGTTTCCAGTCTCTATGGTACTACATCCTCTGATGAGCAGGAAATATTGTTGTAGGAGGCATTAACATCTGCATTAGGAATGTCAATTGATAGTTCCTTCCTACAGCATGCTCATCAGAAAATTGTTACAACTGAATTAATAAAAGGGTTGTATGGCGGTCTGGTTACAATATATATATATAATCAGTGTTCAATTTTTATTAAGAGCAAATCTTCAAACTCTAAATGGGCAGGTTACAATCTACTCCATGCACCAAATCTTCAGCCAATCATACCATTGAAAATCTAATGATGGAATGCTAAAATCCCATGCTGATGCCAATATTATTGCCAGGTATATGAAGTATGCCTGTATTTTAAATATTATTGATGACAAAAAAATTATGGAAGTGAGCAGTTTTCAATATTTAGGATTAATTATTTAAAAAATTCAGCAACAAAACAAAAGAGAGATTGGAAGAAAAATTGATAAAATATAACAGGCAATAGGAATGTTCAATTCTGTTTAATTGTGTAGTAATATAATAAAATGAATATGATATATACCTTATATATCTTTAAATTTAATATTTCTAACGATAATATAAATGTAAATTAATTAGTAAATAAGGTCAGGGTTATATATATATATATATATATATATATATATAAAATATACAAACCATCATACAATTACAAATATCCAGTAACGCCCTCTGTTTAAAGATCTATATCTCAATAATAGCAAACCTTAAAATGATACCACTTTAAGGTTGTATGCTAAACGATGTTAAATATTGAAATACAGACCTACTCAAACACAGAGCATGAAATTTTAAATAAGCAAACGATCTTAAATTTTGCTAATAAACTAACAAGTTTACAAAGTTATTAAAGACAAACTAAACATTAGATTTTAATCTTTAAATTCCTCCCAAACTATAAATGAAAAGAAAGTTACTGTTAACACTAACTGAAATAATTATAGAAAATATACAAACCATCATACAATTACAAATATCCAGTAACGCCCTCTGTTTAAAGATCTATATCTCAATAATAGCAAACCTTAAAATGATACCACTTTAAGGTTGTATGCTAAACGATGTTAAATATTGAAATACAGACCTACTCAAACACAGAGCATGAAATTTTAAATAATCAAACGATCTTAAATTTTGCTAATAAACTAACAAGTTTACAAAGTTATTAAAGACAAACTAAACATTAGATTTTAATCTTTAAATTCCTCCCAAACTATAAATGAAAAGAAAGTTACTGTTAACACTAACTGAAATAATTATAGAAAATATACAAACCATTATACAATTACAAATATCCAGTAACGCCCTCTGTTTAAAGATCTATATCTCAATAATAGCAAACCTTAAAATGATACCACTTTAAGGTTGTATTCTAAACGATGTTAAATATTGAAATACAGACCTACTCAAACACAGAGCATGAAATTTTAAATAAGCAAACGATCTTAAATTTTGCTAATAAACTAACAAGTTTACAAAGTTATTAAAGACAAACTAAACATTAGATTTTAATCTTTAAATTCCTCCCAAACTATAAATGAAAAGAAAGTTACTGTTAACACTAACTGAAATAATTATAGAAAATACTACAAACCATCATACAATTACAAATATCCAGTAACGCCCTCTGTTTAAAGATCTATATCTCAATAATAGCAAACCTTAAGAATGATACCACTTTAAGGTTGTATGCTAAACGATTAAAATCTAATGTTTAGTTTGTCTTTAATAACTTTGTAAACTTGTTAGTTTATTAGCAAAATTTAAGATCGTTTGCTTATTTAAAATTTGGGCATATCTCTGTGTTTGAGTAGGTCTGTATTTCAATATTTAACATCGTTTAGCATACAACCTTAAAGTGGTATCATTTGGGTTTGCTATTATTGAGATATAGATATCTTTTAAACAGAGAGCGTTACTGGATATATATTCATGATGATTTGTATATTTTCTATAATTATTTCAGTTAGTGTTAACAGTAACTTTCTTTACATTTATAATTTGGGGAGGAATTTAAAGATTAAAATCTAATGTTTAGTTTGTCTTTTAATAGCTTTGTAAACTTGTTAGTTTATGTGGCAAATTTAAGAGTCGTTGCTTATTTAGGAATTTCATGCTCTATGTTTGAGTAGATGTAAAGTTTCAATATTTTAACATGCGTTTTATTATACAACCTAAAAGTGAAGTATCATTTTACAGGTTTGCTATCTATTGAGATATAGGAGATCTTTTAAACGACGAAGCCTACTGGATCATTTGCAATTATATGATGGTTTGTATTATATTTCTATAATTGTTCCAGTTAGTGTTCAACAGATAACTTTCTTTCATTTATCAGTTTTGGGAGAATTAAAAGGTTGAAATCTAATGTTTAGTTCGGTCTTTTTAATAACTTTGTCAAACCAATTAGTTAATAATGAAATTTAAGATTGATTTTTATACAAATTTCGTAATAAATCTATTTGAGTAGTCTGTAATTCAACTAGCCACGTCGGTTATCCTATTAAATTATGGTGATATCAGTTTAAGGTTTGCTTTGTATTGAAATATTGATCTTCAAAATGAAAATATTAATGAATATTTATTATTTTTTGATGATTTATATATTTTTTATAATTATTTGATTAGGTGTTAACTGATGGCTTTTCTTTTAATTTATAGTTTGGAAGGGAGTTAAAGATTAAAATCTAATGTTTGGTTTGTCTTTAATAACTTTTGTAAACTTGGTAGTTTATTAACAAAATTTAAAAGTCAGTTTGCTTATTTTAAAGTTTCATCGCCTATTGTTTTTGGTGCGGTCCATATTTAAATGGTTATTGTAGGTTGGCTTTTGACCTTCTAAGGCTGAAGGTATCTGTTTTTAGGTTTGCTATTATTGAGATATAAGTCTCTTTCAAACAGGAAGCGATTATGAATCATTTAATGAACACTTTTTGATGATTTGTATATTTTCTGAAAACATTGAACAATTTGTATGGGTAGTAACTTTTTCTTTTATTTCTGATTTGGGAAAATTTTAAGATTCAAAATCTTATCATTCAGGTTGTCTTCTAATAACTTTGTAAACCATTGTTGTTTTTCAGCAAAATTTAGATGGTTTGCCTTGTTTGGGGTTTTATTGCTCCTTGTTTGGGTAGATCTATGTTCTGAATATTTAACATCGGTTAGCATACAAACATAAAGTAGTATTATCTTTCTGGTTTAATATTATTGAAATATAAAGTCACAAACATCAGACAGCGTTACCGAATATTTATAGTTGTATTTTAGTTTAATTTATATTTTCTATATTTCATTTAAGTTGGTATTCAACATTGCTTTCTTTTTCATTTCCTCAATTTTAGGATGAATTTTAAGATTTAAATTCAATTAACAGTTTGTCTTTAATAACTTACATCAGCTGTATTGATTTTCTCACCTTAAATTTGAAATCGTTTGCTTATTTGAAATTTCTATACTCAATGTTTGAGTAAAGGTCTATAAACTCAAGATATTAATATCGTTTAGCTTTACTACATTATAAATATTATTCATTTAAATTTTACTATTATGAAATATAAATCTTCCAAACAAAGATAGCATTACTGAATATTCACATAATTGTATGATAGTTTTTATATTTACTACATATTAACACAATTAAGTGATAACAATTAACGGCTTTTTCACTTATAGTTTTAGGAAGAACCTAAAGGTTGAAATCCAATGCCTGGTTTTGTCCTTTAATAACTTTTTGTTAACTTATTAGTTTAATGGCTTAAAATTTAAAATAGTTTTAACTTTTATTAAAATTTCCTCCTATGTGTTTGAAATGAAGTCTATAATTCAATATTAAGTATCGTTTATGAGTATTATTTTAAAAGTGATATCATTTTCCACGTTTACTATTATTGAGATATAGATCTTTAAACAAAAGCGTTAATGATTGAATATTTGTAATTATTATGATGGTTTGTATAATTTCACTAATTCTTTAAGTTAGTCATTGCAACATTAACTCTTTTCATTTATGGTTTAGGGAGGAATTTAGAAATTTAAATCTAAAATCACGTTTGTATTTAATAACTGCTGTAAACTTTATTGAGTTTGTTAGCAAAATTTTAGGTCGTTGGTTATTTAGCATTCAATCAATGATTGAGTAGAGTCTGTATTTTAATATTCTTTACCATCGTTGTACCTTTAACCTTAAAGTGAGAAGTGATTATTTTAAGGTTTGCTTTATTATTGATCTATAGATCTTTCAAAACAGAAGAACGTTACTACTGAATATTTCTATAAATTGTATGATGGTTTATGTTTCTGAAAGTTATTCCGTTGGAAAATTGGAATTAAAA